>JAJOZX010000061.1:1130000-1220000 GCA_023014485.1 Bathynomus jamesi | reverse complement strand
GACATAATTACTGCATTTATTATTGCATTTACATTTTTTTAACATTTATTATTATTACCTTTACCCTAATTATTAAATTAATAATATTACCTTTATTATTACATCTGTTGCATTTATATTTATTTCCACATTTATTACTTCCATTATTACATTTACTAAAAGCGAGTAAGGAAACAATCCAAGACCTTTAACAATCCAGAGACCTTTAAGAATTTTAAGAAATTCACACTCTGTCTATTAGAGTGGGTTTTTATTTTCATGTCCTTTGTATAGCTTCAATATTCGCAATGTTTCCTTTTCTGTATGGGTTTGTGAGTACTGAACAATACTCAATTATTGGTAGGACTAGACTCTTCCATAATTTGAGCATGATGTTTGCTTTTCTGCTGCAGAAGCTCCTCCAAATGATTCCCATTATTTTTCTAGCAGTTGTAATTTTGATGTTAGAGTGCTTTCTGAATTCTGCATCCGACGACATTATTACTCCAAGATCCCTGACTTGTGGATTTGGTGTTATCTGTTTGGCTTGCAGAGTTTTGTACCCTTTCATCTGTAGCTCCTTGTTATTACCATATCTTAGAAGTTGAATTTTTCTTCGTTGAACTTCATATTGTTGTCTTCTGCCCACTGGAATAATGTTTCGATATCGTTTTGTAATCTTTCTGTCACCTTCGTTCAATATTTTCTTGCGTATCTTTGTGTCATCTGCGAAACATGATACAATACTGTCATTAATATCTGCATCAATTTCTGCAATCATTATTATGAACAGCAAGGGAGCTAATACTGTCCCTTGTGGGACAGAGCTCTCTACTTCCGAGACTTCCAATATGACTCTATTTACCACCACTCTTTGTGTTCTTTGCGTCAAGAAATTAAATATCCATCTTCCCACCTTTCCAGTAATTCCTGTATGCTTAAGTTTGTGTGCTATAATTCCATGATCACATTTATCGAAGGCTTAAGCAAAGTCAGTATGTATTACACCTATGTTTTGTCCTCGACACATTGTTTCCAATATTTTCTCCTGATGGTCTAATAGTTGTGATGGGCATGATCTTCTAGCCCTAAAACCATGTTGAGTTGGGTTGTATAAGTTCTTTTCTTGTAGGTAGTAGGTAGTTTTGCCTCTAATTACACGTTCAAAACACTTCATAAGATGGGAGGTGAGAGCTACCGGCCGATAATTCTTGGGCATTACTCTGTTACCACCTTTGAATGAGGGGGCAATCTTCGCGTTCTTTAATGGAAATGGAATTTGTCCTGTGTCGAGTGATTTCCTCCATAGTAAGTATAGCGGTTTGGCAATACTCTCTTTACATTTTTTCAGAACCGTGGTACTCCATGTGTCTGGTCCTGGTGCCGAATTGTCTCGCATCTGTGATAGAGCTTTAATTACATCTCCTTCCGAGAACTCTAAGTCCATAATAGGATTGTGCCAGAATTTCTCTTGCTGATTTGTATCAATGTCGAAAAATTCGTCTGGGTTTTCTACTTTCATCTCGGACTTAGGGGTGCTAAACACAGAATTAAATTAAATTGTTCCTTAAGCAGTTTGCTCATTTTTTGCGGGTCATACAGCATTTTCCTTTTCGTAAACGTGTAGAAGTATTTTGGGTTATTTTTTGTTTTCTGCTACCTTGTTTTCCTCCTCGTTTGTCCAATGTATGAATGTTTGCTTTAGGTCCATTTCTATTTCGCCTAGTTTCCTCTCTAGTTTCAGTCTCCTTGCATCAGTTCTGCATCTGTAGAGATGTTTTATGGTTTGCTTCCGTTGTCTGAATAGTGTCCTGATTTTTCTCTCGAGCTTGCTACGTTTTCTTTTTTGTCTCTCTGGAACATGCTTCAGTAATATAGGTTTGGTTTCAGTCTCCATTATACCTAGTATTTGTTCTAGGGTCTTCTCGTGAAATAGCAATTCCCATTTACTTCCCTAACATCTTTATTTACACTTTCCCAATCTTTCTTTGAATTTATGTTTAACCCCTCAAATATTCCTTCTGACTCTCTTCTTTTCGGACCTCTGAGTGTTAACTTCAATTGTATATCGATTAGGTTATAGTCGGAGAAATTTGTGTGCGTTACCGTTTTATTTATTATTATCTCATTGTTATTTGTCAAAATTAAATCTAAAACGTTTTCTTTTCTAGTGGCTTCACAGATTTCCTGAGTAAGGGAGTAATATTCCATCATATCTAATAGCATTATTGCTTGGGATCTATAATTTTTTGTAATGTTGCCATGAAACTTCTCAACATATATGACTTCGTCATTTTTCCCCCATGTTATGAATGGGAAATTAGAATCTCTGCAAATTAAAATATTTGTAGCTGAAGTTTCAAATAATTTTAATATACTTTCTATTTCATTAGTGGCAAATTGGAATTCACTTTTTGTGGTGTTTGGTGGTCTGTAGACGTCCATAATGGTGAGATTCAGTTCTTTTACTTCTAAAATAATAATTTCGACTGTGCTGTTTGATTTGTTTACCTTCACCTCATATGTGTATGTGTTTTACACGTAGATACAACATCCTCCCCCTCGTCTAGCCACTCTATCTGCTCTGTATATATGTTGTAGTCCAGCAATGCCATTTCAGTATTCTCAATGCAGTTTTCACAGCCTTTTTCGCATTTATGTAAGTGTGTTTCCGTTAGGCATATGATATCTATGATGGTTTCCATAGCTAAATTTTGCAAGTATTGTAATTTTCAGTCTGCATGGTCAGTATAAGGGCCTTGTATATTTATGTATAATACATTTATCGGGTTTCTAATCTTTGTGTTCGATTTTCCTAAATAATGGTTCTATTTACATATTTAATTATGTGTGCGGTTATTATATGTATTTCAATAAAATGCGGATAAAAATGTGTAATTAAAATGTAATCAATATATATTATAATGCAATTGCCCTTGCTCACCCAAAAAGAAAGCGTTTCGAATTTCCATATATATATATATATATATATATATATACGGGGTGGGAGGAAAGTCTTTAAGGATTTTATACATACAACTAGTATTTAGTTAACAACATTATACAAATAAGTGTTCAAATGGTGAACCAAATCAAACAAAAGGTCTATAAGAATTTTAGTCATACATATCCCTAGGTGGTGTAGTGGTTAGTATTGCTGACTACGAATCCATCGGTCCAGGGATCGAGATCCGGTGACGGCAGCCGGCGCGCAGCAAAACCCAGCTGTTCATCCTTCCACAGAATAAAGAAATTGGTTGGTAGATAAATGGGTACCATGGGTAGCCTAGTGGTTAAGACGCTGGGCTGCTGGTGGAGCATGTTTCGGATTCCACGTTAAACTGTAGGTCTAAGGTGGAATGACAAGCTTGACCTTCGTCAGAATGAACAATTCGGGCGGAAGCTAAACCAAGGTTATACAAATAACGAAGGTTATACAAATATTTTATTAAACTGCAATTTAATCTTGCAAGAGTTCTCCATCTGCCATGATACATTTGTGGAGTCTCTCTGTGAAACTCTTCATTGTTCTTCTGAACATATCGAGTAGGATCCTTTTCAGTTGTTTATCTATTCTGCGGCCAAGGACATTTACATTTGGATAGATGAAACAAGGAGTGTAGAGTTTGTCACGCAAATAAGCCCAAAGCGAGAAATCACATGGGGTTAAATCAAGTGATCTGGCTGGTCACTCGATGGGACGTCGCCGCCCAAGTTATCTTCTTCCTTCAAGGTTCGTATCCAGAATCTCACGGGCAGCTGCAGAGTAATGTGGCGGCGCTCCATCATGTTGATAAAGCCAATTTCTACCAACGCTATTAGTAAACTGTGGCAAAACTTTGTCTCTCAATACCTGGCAATAGCGTTTTCCCTCCATCGTATCTCTCGATATGTCAAAGGAAACGAGTGCTGAATAACCAATGCACGCCCAAACTGTTAGTGTAGGGCCTAGCTGTTTCAGCTATTGTATTTTGGGATTTTTTTCTCCCAATAGTGAACGTTGTGTTTGTTTCCTTTACACGTTAAACCGAAGACACAGTCATCTGAAAATTTGATCTTTCCGAAGAAATCTGGATCACTGTTGAACTTTTGTCTCATTGTTTCAGCAAACTGCAGCCGTCCATAAGAATCAACGTCGTATATAAGCTGAGAGTAAATGGGTTTGTATTCATGGTACCCCTGTGATTTCAAGATTTTTGCTACTGAAAATTTGGAAATACCCAGTTCCTCTGTGACTTTTCTCGTTAAAGTTATTGGAGCGACCTGAAAACTGGCAGGACATTTTACATTTTGTTTGTTGTTGTCTCCTGTCGCCGTTACTGGCCTTCCGCTTCTTGGACGATCTTTTACCAGGCTCCCTGTTTCCAAAAGTGTGGGCTTCCAGTATCGAAGAGTGGTATTTTTGGGTGGGTAAGGGCAATTGCGTTATATTGTACCTATATAAACTTTGAAAGTAAGTAGAAAAAGAAGCTTATATATATATATATATATATATACAGTATATATATATATATATATATATATATATATATATATATATATATATATATATATATATATATATATATATATATATGACTCGTAATATAGTAATATAATTAGTTACATATTTATTGAAGGAAATTCCTATATTAGCCAGTGAGAAAGAAGAAATGATATTAAGCATATTTTCAAATGTATGACGTCGAATTTGTAGTTTAAAGGAGAAAGTTCAATCTATGTTTGGGTAAAATTTGCTTTAATTTGATGTACAGCACGATTCGCCATTGAGCCGCTGATAAAGGTCGACTTGGCAAGTACTCCGTAATTATTTTATTTTTTTAATTCCTTAGCCATTGCTCTCTCTCTCTCTCTCTCTCTCTATATATATATATATATACATACACACACACACACACATATATATATATATATATATATATATATATATATATATATATATATATATATATATATACAGGGTGTCCCATAAGTCCGGCATCATAGGCAAAATAATTAAAAAAGGCAAAACAAAAGCTTTTATTTACAGAACGTGCTCAATATGTCACCATTGTTTTCAATACACAAATTCAGACGTGATACTCAGTCAGCAAGCACACGGTGAATGATGTCAGGAGTAATGGTGTTACATGCCCCAATAATGCGCTGCCGCAAATGTTCAATTTTCTCTGCGTATACAGCGCTTTCAAGTGGCCTCAGAGATAAAAATCTAGTGGCGTGAGATCCGGGCTTCTAGCTGGCCATTCCACAGGCCCTCGACGTCCTATCCAATGACCAGGGAATTGTTGGTACAGGTATTCCCTTACTTGGGTGCTGTAATGTGCAGGAGCGCCGTCTTGCTGGAACCATGTTGGGAAATTTCCTTCTTTGTTCAAGACACTGGGAAATGCTTCTTCCTTGAGCATACGTAGGTAGGTGCCTCCAGTGACATGTTCATCGAAAAAGAGGGGGCCTATGATGCGATCTTTCCAAATGCCACACCATACCATCACCGAGATGCACCTTGTTCCTTTGAAGAGGTATACCAGTGAGGGTTGTTTTGAGACCAGTAGGGGGTTCTGTCGATTTACCTCACCATTTCCATAAAAAACAGCCTCGTCACTGAACAGAATGGTTGACGGGAAATTGGCATCCCGAGCATATGAATTATGGTTTGTAGAAATAGGAAAATATGAATTTCTCCTGTGATGCCGGACTTATGGGACACCCTCTATATATATTTACAGAAGGATGACAAAAATAAATAAGTATCACGATAATTGTCCTCAAGGAAAATGGCAAAGTTCATTAGTGGAATGTCAGAACGTGTGTCACCTTTGCATAATGGAAAGGGGAAACCAAATCCATTCTAAGTATATTGATTCAATAAATCTGTTATTATTTACTGACTTTTATTAGCAGATCATAAACTATGGTAAAACCAAAGGTGTCTATTCACTTTTGTGAACTCACTGTATATATATATATATATATATATATATATATACACACATGAGGGTGGGCTGAAAAGTAATGCCTTCACTTGAATAATTCTGGATTGTGTAGAGGTTGGCAGATAAAACCGGTTTTGTGTTGTAACTTGATATCCCCACCCCATTCCAGATTGTGTAGAGGTAACCAGATAAAACCAGTTTTGTGTTATAGCCTAATATAGCCTACAGACATTCCCCACGTTAGTTCAGTATCGATTAAAATGGAAAGGAGTAAAGACGTTCGCTTCAAGCAACATGCCATAATTGAATTTTTGACCGCGGAAAGTGTTGCTTCCATAGACGTTCATGGCGAATGCAAGCTGTGTATGGCAAACATTGTGTTGATGTGAGTACCATTCGACGTTGAGCGAGGCAGTGTAAAGAAGGAAAAGCAGGGCAAGAAGATTTATGAGACAAACCGCGAAGTGGAAGGCCTGTAACGGCAACCAACGAATCTCAACGGAACTACGTTGACGAACTGATTCGTGGAAATCGTCGCATTAAACAAAATGAAATTACTGCAATGCTTAATACAGTATCTCCAAAGAGCGAGTGGGACACATTATTAGTGTTTTTGGTTACAGAAAGGTCCGCGCCAGATGGATGCCTCGCATGCTTACTGCCGAGATGAAAACTGAGAGACTACGCATTTGCCAAGAAAATCTGCTGGGCTTCGAAAATGAAGATAAATTTCTGCACAGCATTGTGACAGGAGACGAGACGTGGGTCCACCATCATGACCCTGAAAATAAACGGCAATCCACAGAATATCGGCACAAAAATTCACCGCAACCGAAAAAATTCAAAGTTCAAAAATTGGCTGGAAAAGTGATGATGACTGTTTTTTGGGATATCAATGGTGTTGTTCTCGAAGACTTTACGAAATGAGAGACATCACTCAACTCCGCACGTTATATTGAAACTCTGAAGAAGTTGAAAAAACGGATCAGGAGGGTTCGCACCCACAAAAACGCAGTCATTGTTCACCATGACAACGCACGGCCTCACACCAGTGTTCAAACGCGAGAAGCAATTGAGGATCTGCAATTCACCGTCTTGCCGCATCCACCATAGAGCCCTGATTTAGCACCATTCGATTTTCGCCTCTTTTCTAAACTTAAAGAACATCTCCGTGGAAATCGCTATGAATCTGAGAAGAAGTTAAGGCCGCTGGGAAATTTTGGTTTTGTAGTCAAAGCTCCGAGTTTTACCGGGATAGATTTCAAAACCTCATTTATCGTTGGTGTAAATGTATCGAGGTAGAGGTTGATTTTATAGAAAAGTAAATGTATCGTTTTGAAGACTAAGCTCTGAGGTACATATCTGCTTTTGTTTCGATAAAATCCTTCAACCCGTTTAAAATTTATTTGAGTGGAGGCATTACTTTTCAGCCCACTCTCGTATGTATATATATATATATATATATATATATATATTTATATATATATATATATATATATATATATATAACGTAAAGAACGACGCTTTGTATAGGAGAATAATCCGCGCAAGATGAGAGCGAAAGAACGAAACAAATGAAAAAATGAGGTAACCACCCGGGAATCGAACCCTGGATCTTCCGATTGCCGGTCAGATATGATAACCATTACACCACGGGCCTCACTCAATCAAATGTCGTAATTCCTCTACATGCGCGCAGAAACCAATGCCCCAAAGGGGCACCTCCCGCATGCCGTAACATTATATACATTATAACTGCAAACACGCAGTATAATTAACGTAAGAACGACGCTTTGTATAGGAGAATAATCCGCGCAAGATGAGAGCGAAAGAACAAACAAATGAAAAAATGAGGTAACCACCCGGGCATGTAGAGGAATTACGACATTTGATTGAGTGAGGCCCGTGGTGTAATGTTTATCATATCTGACCGGCAATCGGAAGATCCCGGGTGGTTACCTCATTTTTCATTTGTTTCGTTCTTTCGCTCTCATCTTGCGCGGATTATTCTCCTATACAAAGCGTCGTTCTTTACGTTAATTATACTGCGTGTTTGCAGTTATAATATATATATATATATAATATATATATATATAATATATATATATATATATATATATATATATTATATATGGTAAAATTTAAGACTCACAACAATGAATTTTTTGGGAGTTTAAAATAATGACCTAAACCTAACTTAACCTAACCTAACCTAACTTAATTTAATAGTGAATAACTTACCTAAGATGTAAATTCATTGTCGTGAAACTGATATTTAGCTTATATATATATATATATATGAGACGCTCCTCCAAAAGCCTAGTTACTCGGAAGTAGTTCAGCAAGCCAGATCTCCAAGAAGCGCGTCGGGCAGCGAGGGAAACGAAATCCCCGCCTCCAACTCCCCCCTGAAGATGGGGTGGAAACGCAGCATGCAGGGGTAGCGGTCAACCCCCCCCCGTTCAGGAAAGGACTTCTGCTCCCGATCTCACAATGCGGAACAGGGACGGTCCAATGCCGAGAGTCGAGGCATCATTGCCCTCTCCCTGCCTCCCACTGCAGAGGAGAGGTGTTCGATTACGCCTCGCTCGGTACGCAGTTCCACCCCTCCCACCGAAGAAGGAGAGGCACGCGCGGCCGTCAGGTATAAACACCGCTAACAGACCCTCACCAAGCCACAGAGTAAGGGGAGGGGCCTCCTATCCCCCAAAGGTTTGTGCCACCCATCCCCCAGGCAGGCGAACCCTGCCTCAGGGAGATCGAGGGAGCAGGACGGGTGGGTAACTGTTAATAGGCGCCAGTCCCAAAGGTCTCCTCAACCGGTCTCCGCGGCGAGGCCACCGATGGAGAATCTCACCTATTTGTGTCGCGAATTCAGCTCTCGAACGAGGCAAGCGATATTCGACACATGTAGAAGAAATCATTGGTGAACACAGTATAGTGATAGTTAATAAACTAAACACGAAATCTCCTATTATAACTCTTTTAAAGTAATAATTAAAGGTAAATGCGCATTTCAACCCGTATAATATGAGTCAATGGCCGACGGTATTATTGTTAAGGAGTTTATTCACTTTTCCAGGAGATTTGATACAGGCAAAATAAAATAATAATAATAATAATAATAATAATAATAATAATAGGCGCCCTAACGGCAATGCCTGAAAGTTGTACTGTGTATAATAATAATAATCTTACTAATAATAAATTTTCTATCAGTCATGGCGGATAACTTGTTGAAAATAGTCTCATATAATGTAAGGTCAGTGAGGAATTCAACTGTAGATGTTCATAAAATCTGCGACAGTGCAGATTTGATACTCCTGCAGGAGCACTGGCTACCTAAGCAAGAGCTAAAATTCCTCTCTACCATCCATGATGACTTTATGTACCATGCGTCATCAGCAGTAGACTTGTCAGATGAATTAATGTACGGTAGGCCTTTTGGTGGTGTTGCTTTCTTATTAAGGAAAAATTTGTTAAAACATATAAGATTTTTAACAAGCGATAACGTAAGGTTGTTAGGCATTGAATTACAAGTGAACAATGATTGCATATTAATTGTAAACTGCTATTTACCATACAACAACGGCAGTAATCTAGATGAATACATTGATTTGCTGTACAAAATTAAGTCATTATCAGATAACCCCAAATATTCTCACTGTATAATAATGGGGGACTTTAACGCACATGTGAACTCGGAATTCTTTGGAGAATTGGGTAACATGTGCGAGTCGGCCAATTTAAGTATAAGTGATGTAGATGTATTAGGGGTAGCCAGTGGTAATTTTACATACGTTAGCGATATGAGTGGTACCACCAGGTGGATTGATCATTGTCTCACTAGTAATAATCTAAAGGATCGAATTGTTAGAGTTCATATTTTGCATGATTTCCTTCTTTCTGATCATAGACCATTAGAAATATTAATTAACGTTACCAATTTATGCGCAACACGACTTAACAAGAACTCAATAGGTAAGAATAATCGCGTCGATTGGTCCAATGTTAATATGCAGCAGAGAATAGAATACAAAGACAGAACATGTCACTCTTTAATAATTTAGAAATTTTGCACCTTGGCTGTAATAATCCTTGCTCAAATGATTCTCACTGTAAACTCATAGATAGGTATTATAGTAAGATAATATCCCTGTTAAGAGAAGCAGGAAGCCCCTTGATTAAATCTTACAACTATCATACTAAGGTTATTCCTGGATGGAATGATTTTATTGCCCCCCTGAAGAGGGAATCGAAAGACGCCTATGATTTGTGGTGCTTTCATGGTAGACCCAGATTAGGACCAGTATACATGAATATGTGTAGAAGTCGGGGTCAGTATAAGGCGGCCATAAGGCGATGTAAACAGGAAGAAGAGTCTATTCGAGCATCAAAAGCCTGTGAAGCTCGCATAAATAACGATAATAACAAATTTTGGAAATTTGTTAAGAATCAAACGGGTGTCAAAAATGTCCTCCCTCCGACAATCGATGGGGTGTCGGGGGAGGATGAAATTGCAAAGCTGTGGAAAAACACTACTCTAACATTCTTAATAGTGTGAGTAGGGATAATCTTAAGATAGATTGCAGCGAAACGATTGTGGGAGGGACAAGGGAAAATATTTTGATATCATTTTCTGAAGTAAAGAGGTTAATTAAAGAGTTAAAGACTGGTTCTGCGTCAGGGGTAGATGACTTATCGAATGAGCACTTAAAATATGCAAATGACGTAGTATGTCTGCATATATCATTGCTCCTATCAGCCATGCTTGCTCATAGCTATATCCCTGCAGAGTTCATGAGGGTATATATCTTGCCCCTGGTCAAAAATAAGTACGGAGACATTCTGTCCAGCAATAATTACAGGCCTATTGCTGTCGCTTCCTGCTTCTCGAAACTACTAGAAAAACTCTCTCCTAAATGATGGACATCTAATCAGTTTGGCTTTAAAAGGTCCCACTCAACTGACCTGTGTATCTATGTACTTAAAGAAACAATATCTAAATACATTGACAGTAATTCAACCATTTATAGCTGTTTCCTTGATATAAGTAAGGCATATGATAGGGTGAACCACAATATTTTATTTGCAAAACTAGAAGACAGGAAGGTTCCCATGTACATATTAAATTTATTGAAATTTTGGTATTCCCACCATCTTTCACTGTTAGGTGGGCAATGTACTATCCGAGTGTTTTGGCTCCTCTTGCGGGGTGAGACAAGGCTCCTTGCTCTCCCCTACTGTTTAATGTGTATATGACGGATTAATTGCTTCACTTAATGAGGCAACAGTGGGATGTTGTATAGATAACACAAGGATAAATAACTTAGTTTATGCCGATGATATGGTGTTAATAAGTCCTCTGTTAAAGGTCTGGATCGGCTACTAAATGTCTGCGAAGTGTATTCGCAGAAACATGATATTCTTTTTAATATTACAAAAACTAAGGTTATGCAATTTCATCCTAAAAGCTGTAATCAGCCAGCTGATATAAGGTTTAAAATGAATGGTGAAGTAATTGAGGAAGTACAAGAGTTTAAGTATTTGGGTCAAACTATTACCAGCTCCTTGAGTGATGACTCGGATATAAGAAAACAATCTCGAAGCCTGTGTGCTAAAGCGAATATGACCATAAGGAACTTTCTTTCTGTACAAGTGAAGCTAAAGACACACTCTTTCGTACTTTCTGCAGTAATATATACGGTCAGCAACTCTGGGTGAATTATAAAAAAGGTTCTGGCAGAACCCTAAATTTGCTGTACAACAGGTCTTTTAGACTCTTACATAAATTACCCCCGAGATGCTCAGCTTCGCAAATGTTTGCTACCGCAATGTCCGAGCTTCCCGGAGGTAACAAGACGTGCTCAACACAGTCTAATGCAAAGAATTAAAAAATCAACCAACCCGATCATCCAAGCTATCCATGAGTCCTGCCATTTATCCTCTAAGCTATGGACTTTTGGTACGAAAACGTCTGTCTGTAGCTCCACTTAACTTCGACAGTGCAGTATTATTTCTAATCAATTGTATATATTTCTATCCTTAGTGTATGAACTGTCATTGTATTAATAATATTTGTCATATGGACTATAGTCTGCCAATAAACCTTTTCATTTTCATTTTCATTTCATATATATATATATATATATATATATTACTGTGAAAATCACTATTTTATGTTCGTTTTATTATGCATGGCGTAAAATGAAAATAAATAAGTTAGTCTCAGAAATAACGTGTTTCCAGGGAATATATAAATTAAGAAAAGGCAGTAAATTGCTCACAAAAAAAAAAAAAAAGAAAATCCGACCAAGCTTTTAAAATTTTATTAATATTTAAGAGTGTTAACTTAAAATTAATTTTATAAATTATATTTGAAATAAGAATGATGAATTATACTATAGTCCAGAACTGTCTTCGGGTACTTTGAAGTTATTGATAATAATAAGTGGTGAAAGATAGAATATTTGCTATGTAATATAAAAAATATTAGTTTAGTTACCCATAAAGAATAAGTAATTTGAAGTTATTGATAATAATCGGTGAAAGACAGGATGTTTGCTCTGTAAATTAAAAAATTAGGGATCACCCGAAGATCAGGGCCCCCAGCCTTTGTTAGTTAAACTTATAAGGTTTATAAGGCTAACTAACGAAAATATCACGACTTAACCTAACCAATCGTCAAGGGCGTACAGTTGACTTAACGACTGATGTTTTCTTTAGTTAGCCTTATAAGGCTAACTAAAGAAGGCTGGGGGCCCTGATCTTCAGGTGATCCAAAATTAGTTTAGTTATTCGTAAAGAATAAACAAATACCAGATATATTGTAAATTAGTTAAGTATAAATTAATGCAAAAATATATGGATCACCTGAAGATCAGGGCCCCCAGCCTTCTTTAGTTAGCTTTATAAGGCTAACTAACAAAAATATAACGACCTAACCTAACCAATCGCCAAGGGCGTACAGTTGACCTAACGATTGGTTAGGTTAAGTCGTGATATTTTCGTTAGTTAGCGTTATAAGGCTAACTAAAGAAGGCTGGGGGCCCTGATCTTCAGGTGATCCAAATATATTTTATTTTTAATGTATCGAATTTTGTTTAACTAATATCAAATTATATATGTCCTGAAGCTCGGACAAGTTTGTGTAAAATAAATGTTTGTCTGAACTCTGGAATTTTTTGAATAATAGAACAGTAACCGCGCAGCGTGGAAACCCAAGAATGGACTGTTCCAAACCAGCCTGAAAAATGGGGAGAGGGGCGTAGTGACGAGCTCGCTACACGTAATGTATTTAATACACTAAATTTTTGAAAATGTTCCCAACTTCCAACTCAGTCCAAAATTTGAAGATTTCTAGAACGAGTTTCGAAATCGACAAAAATCCAAAGTTTGCTGCATTCTGAAATTGGGAATTTCGAATTTGGGAACATTTATTGTATTACGAAACAAATAAAACGAATTAGGTTCTCTCTGAAGATCTTTGAGTCGAGCTCATAACACCTGAGTTCCAGCCTTTAAGCGGTTTCATTTTACTATCATCATTTTCGCCTTCCTTCCTGCCATAAGATGAGGTTCCTTTCAATAGCTACTATACTATACTATACTACTCTGATAGTTTTGAAGTGATGACAACCAGATTATTTAACTACTTCAAATAGTTAATTCGGTACTTACGTATTAACGGGGGGCCACCACATATTGATGATTGGTTAGGTTAAGTTGTAATATTTTCGTTAGTTGAAAATTTCTAATACATCATATTTTTTAAATAGCAATATTTTTAAAAATATTTACAATGATTTATATTTCAAATATTTACAATGATTAATAGCCTCCATTAGGGTGGAAGCAGTACGATCCCAAATTTTCATCATGAATAAGCCTAAAATTTTTTTTTTTTTCAGAAAATTGTCTAAAAAAATATTTTAAAAAAAATATTGCTATTTAAAAAATATGATGTATTAGAAATTTTCAACTAACGAAAATATTACAACTTAACCTAACCAATCATCAATATGTGGTGGCCCCTCGTTAATACGTAAGTACCGTTAATTCAACCAGTCAAGTTTGTTACTATAGCTAAAAAAAATATGCATGGTTGGAGCAGACACTGTATGAATGAATTACACAGACTATTTGAATTAGCTGTTTAATAATTGATCTTATATTTTCATTGTTAATCCAATTTTATTTTTCTGTGATTCGCGTGATTATTTTCTATCATTAGAAGAAGATATTAAAATTAACCCTTTAACGCCTAACATTTTTAAGGTTAAGTTTAAATGCGTGT
The DNA here is from genome assembly GCA_023014485.1 of Bathynomus jamesi. Lineage (NCBI taxonomy): Eukaryota > Metazoa > Arthropoda > Malacostraca > Isopoda > Cirolanidae > Bathynomus > Bathynomus jamesi. The sequence continues at coordinate 1,205,792 of JAJOZX010000061.1, read as the reverse complement.
ATTTGAAGAAACGTTACGTATTCGACTCATTCAGCGGTAGAAGGTTAATTTACAATTCTCGAAAATATAGAGAAAAGAAGAAAATATTGACAAGTTGATCTGAGTTAAAAAAAAAAAAATTGGCAAAAGTGGGATACTCAATGTAAAATTTATTTGAAACTATTTTGCCTGAAATGGATATTTAATCTTTCCTATAAAAGACTTCCTCCAGATTTAAAACCGTCTGGCGAAGACAAGTAAAATCTTAAGGCGGTTTACGACCTTTCATTTTTATCTTTTATTTTTTATTTTTTTATTTTATTTGTTTTCACACAAGGAGTCCCGTATCGCATCTATTTTTGAAGAAAGATTCCGTATATCAATCTACAGTTGGTGTCTCCACGTTCTTGATTGGTTTCAAATTGGAGAAAACGTTTTATTTTCATATTGGAAACAATTTCTGGTAACAAAATTTGAAGGTTATTGCGTATATGCGTTGCTGATATTATGTTTTTGTGGAGGGAGGTATTAGTGATGATGTTTTGGGGTTATTTAACCTCTTTTTTTAACAGCAAATGTCATGGGACGGAGGGGACTTACAGCTTTATGTGAGATCCGAACCACAGATCGATACATCATCTGAACGAAGAGTACGGTCCTCCATACAATTACTATCCAGATGTCGCCTAACTTCGCTGACATATTTCGCGATGTTTCTTGTTCAAATATGGGTCATGATTCCTCAAAATACCATAAAAAGTAACTGGCAGTAATAAGAGCAATACTTGGTTAACCATTTGACAACCAATGACACTAGTAAATTCAATCATTCCGTGATTATGATAACAATGCTTATTTTTTCTGGTTGAATTAACAATATGAATGGTAATCAAATTTTTGGAGCAATTGTCCTTAATACAGGGTGTTTCACAACCGGTCTGCCATACTTTGGGGGGGGGGGTGATATCGAGTAAAAAAGTTAATACAACATAGGTGCTATTTCCAACCGTGCGGAGCTACGGACGTTTAAAGGTGACCAAACAACAAATCCCTACTTGTGTGTAATTCGATAGATGGTAGCATTGGTAGTAGTTTCGGTTAACGAAATTACCACTACTAATCCTCAGTTATTTTCTTTCAGTTGATTCTGATCTGTGGTACGAGACACTATGTTGCGCTAAGGTGAACAATCAAAATGAATCAATGGTTCACACCCGCTGAATACTCGAACGCTGATATCCATTTCATTTATGGATTCTGTGATAGTAACAGCAGAGCGGCAGTTAAGGAATATCGAAGACGTTTTCCGAACAGCCGAATACCGAATAGGCAAGTGTTTAGTGACATACCAGAGATTAAGGGAAACAGGGACAATTGTTCCACGTAACCAAGAACATGTAGCACGAAGGCCCGTTGCCGTGGAGGAGCGCATACTGGACCTAGTACAACGTAGCCCAACTACCAGTGTTCGAAGGATTTCTAGACGAATTGGTTAATCCGCATCGCTTGTATGGCGAACCATACATGATGGGAGTTTGTATCCCTATCATTTGCAACGTGTGCAAGCTCTTCAACCGGATGATTACGATAAACGTGTGCCAGTGGATGGTTATGCATCACCAAATTCTTAATCGCATACTGTTTAGTGATGAAGCATAATTCATTCAGGATGGAATTAACAATAGACGAAATTCCCAGTTGTGGTCCGCCGACAATCCCCACGGTATTGTTGAAGGAAACTTTCAACATCGATTCTGGTGAATGTTTGGTGCGGCGTAATTGGAGATCAGCTGATTGGACCGTTCGTTTTGGAACCACGATTAACTGCTGATATTTATCTGAACTTCCTGACGAACGAATTGCCGCTTTTGATGGAGGACGTGCCCTTGGAGACAAGGCGCAGGATGATGTTCTTTCAGCATGATAGGGCGCCAGCCATCACATTTTGGTCGTCATGTTACGAATTACTTGAATCAGCGGTACGGGAATCGTTGGATTGGTCGTGCTGGTCCAATATCGAGGGCCCCGAGATCTCCGGACCTAACCCCGTTAGATTTCTTTTTATGGGGCCTTATGAAAGAGATGGTCTACAAGACCAAAGTACAAACGAGAGGAACTCTTGCGTCGGATTATGGATGCCGCTGCTTACATACGAGAACACCCCGAAATGATTCAATGGGTAGTGGACTCTTGTTTGGAACGAGCAAGGCTGTGCATTGAAAACCGAGGCGGACATTTTGAACATTTATAAGGTGTATCTCATAAAATGTAGCAATAAATACATCAGATTAATACTCTCGTTTATTTTTTCCTTGCACCTTAAAAAGTCCGTAGCTCCGCAACGGTTGGAAATAGCACCGATGTTGTATTAACTTTTTTACTCGATATCCCCCCCCCCCCGAAGTATGGCAGTTGGGTCATACTTATACTGTAAAGTGTTAGCGAAAACGTGTGTCGTTTATCCGAAATGCTCTCGTAACAGTACAAAGCAGGTCATCGACAAAAAGTGCAATCGCTCAAACAAGTTTCTCAAAAACAATATAAATCTACAGATTTTTATGCAGGAAGGAGGGGCCAAGTGCGAACGCCTGCAAAAATGCCCCACCAAAGAAAAAGAAGAAGAGAGCAGAAATCAAAGTCATATACCTGAAGAGGTGTTAAAATTACAAAGTAATTGGACTCTTGTTTCCTTAGATATTTACCCTTTAATTGTGAATAGGAGACTGGATAGGACAGTGTGATAGAGCCGCATAATTAAATATATAACCAGCGAAGGCAGGGCTTGGGCAGGGGGATACATCATCTTCCAGTACAGTATACTTTCAATTTAACAAGTATAGTGTATGCGTATATAATGCGCAATGATACACCTACACATGAACGAAAAATGACTTTTATTACCCTTCTGAATTAGTAAACAGCCTAAATATATACTTTAAAGATGTTCCGTGTTCAGTCAGTCATGAAGCAGGTTCCAATTATAGAATTTGAATGCGCCCGTCACCCCAATTTATAGAAACACAGACACACTCACACATATACACACATATTTCACGTACACACACACACACACACACACACACACACACACACACATGAATAAAACTTAGAATTCATACACAAACGTGAACGAAAGCTTTCAATACTAAATACTGAAGCATATTTAAGAATTATTGAATTTTTTATTTCATTTATCAATGAAATTGCAGATAATTTTCTTTCCATTAACAATTTCGGTCACATCCATATTTAATAATGTTGGAATTGTGAAATAAGGGTTTATTATTAATTATTAATAAATATAAAATAATAGAACTGATAGGACATGATTGAGAAAACATAAGTTAGGATTTAATAGTTAAGGGGTAAATTACTCGTAGGACTCGATGAATTTAGAAAAACAAGTACGTGACTTTTGGCACGAAGCCAGAACAGGTTTCTACGCGTTCGTACTTGTAATATTATCACCCAGTGAGGTGTGAGAATATCAGTCACGCGATGCCCCACCTCCCGTTTCATCCAATCCTGTTTACTTTTAAAGTAACATTCGATATATATATATAATTAAATAATTTAATTTTGTCAAATAGGTCAAATAAATTAATTAAATAATGTAAAACAGATAAGAATTTGTAAAATTCATAAAATAGTGTATGTAAAAGTTCTCTCTAAGTTACAGGTTTATAAGGAAATTGACTAAAAATTGTTTCCCCAGTCCGACATGGAAGTCCGAAGTGTGGAGGGAAGACGGAGACCGCGGCGCGGAGGGAAGAGGAAGACGGCGGCGCGGAATGAGATCCATGTAGGCAGTCGAGAACAGGCCACCAAAAAGAGATCTGTGACCGTCCGTCCGTAAGTGTGTGATAGTCCACTAATCAAAGGGCGAAGAGTGAGGCGTATTAATTAAATAAGTCCCGGGCGGTGCACGGAAATTTCCTTAAAAGTTATCAAAGTTCACTCTCAGTCAATTAAAACACTTATTATATATACGGTTACTTCATGTTACTTTATGTGAGTTCGAACGACGGTTCAGGATCGACCTGCGGTCGACTCCTCTGCAGCATCCCGCCTCATTTGCGGGATTTCGTGAAGGAGGGAATTGCTGTCTGATCTCCTGCCGTTGTAGCCAGCCACGCATGGCTGGCCAGGGACTTTGCACAGGAATCTGTCCAGCTGTTTCTTGAAGTTATTCAGGTCGGTGTGCTGGAGAGTCCTCACTTCTTTTGGTCAAACATTGAAAAGCTTTGGACCTTGTATTCTGAGGGCATTTCCCATCCTCGTTTTCATGGCCACAGTAAAAAAATCTGCCTCTTCTCTCATTCCAGTTTGATTCTATTTCATTTCCAAGGTAAGGGACAAAGCCCTCAAGTATTTTCCATATGTATATTATTGTGTACCGCTCGCGCCTTCTTTCCAGAAAATAGAGTTTCATGGATTATAGTTGAGACCAGTAGTCTTCACCTTCCGTTTCCTCTATCTTAGACGTAAAAGTCTTTTGTATAGCTTCAATGTTCGCAATGTCTCGTTTTCTGTACGGGCTTGTGAGTACTGAACAATACTCAATTACTGGTAGGACTAGACTCTTCTAGAATTTGAGCATGATGTTTGCTTTTCTGCTGCGGAAGCTCCTCCAGATTATTTCCATTATTTTTCTAGCCAATGTCATTTTGATGTTATAGTGCTCTCTGAATTCTGCATCCGACGACATTATTACTCCAAGATCCCTGACTTGTGGATTTGGTGTTATCTGTTTGTCTTGCAGTTTTGTACCCTTTATTCTGTAGCTCCTTGTTATTACCATATCTTAGAAGTTGGAATTTTTCTTCATTGAACTTCATATTGTTGTCTTCTGCCCACTGGAATAATGTTTCAATGTCGTTTTGTAAGTTTTCTATGTCCCCTTCGTTCAATATTTCCTTGCATATCTTTGTGTCATCTGCGAAACATGATACAATACTATCTTTGATATTTGCATCAATATCTGCAATCATTATTATGAACAGCAAGGGAGCTAATACCATTCCATGTAGGACAGAGCTCTCTTTTTTTTATGCAGGAAGGAGGGGCCAAGGGAAAATGCCTGCAAAAACGCCCTTCTCATAGAAGAAGAAGAGAGCCAAAATCAAGGTCCGGGGTTTTCGTGATGCCTAGACACTCTGCGTTTGAAAGATGGGAGGTCACAGACAGGAGGAAAGATTGATTGAGGAAGATTGTTCCACAGTTGACTGGTTGAGTAGATGAAAGATTGAAAATACCAATTAACCCTTGCATTAGATAGTTGGACAGAAAAGGAATGAGAAAGTGTAGAAAGACTGGTACTGCGTGCTCTCCTTAAAGGAGGAGGCATGCAGTTAGAAAGTTCAGAAGAGCAATGTCCGTTATGATAGCGATAGTAAAGAGAGAGTGAGGCAGCACTGCGGCGAAGAGAGAGAGATTGAAGACAATCAGTAAGAGGTGGGGAATTGATGAGACGAAAAGCCTTTGATTCCATCCGGTCAAGTACGGCTTTGTGGGTTGAACCACCCCACACATGAGAAGCATACTTCATACAGGGGCGAACAAGACTCCTGTACAGAGAGCCAGAGACAGCAACTGAGTGGGAGTGAAGAAACCGCGGAGGCGGTCCAGCACACCTAACCTCTTAGAAGCTGTTTTAGAAAGAGAGTATATGTGATCTTTCCAGGAAAGATCACAAGAAAAGGAAACGCCAAGAATGTTAAGAGAAGAGGAAGGATTGAGTTGTGTGTTGTTGAAGGTAAGGGGATAGTCATGTGGAAGATTGTGACGAGTAGACAGATGGAGGAACTGAGTTTTTGAGGCATTGAAATCCACAAGGTTTTCTCTGCTACAATCAGATATAGCAGAAAGATCAGAGGTCAGGTATCCCATAGCCGTCCTACGCGAATCATGAAGCGACTGCTGTGAGGGACGCTTTGGAAAGCGGGTGGAGAAGTGAAGAGTGGAATCATCGGCATAGGAGTGAATAGGACAGGAAGTGCGAATTAAAAGATCATTAATGAATAAAAGGAAAAGAGTGGATGACAGGACAGAACCCTGAGGAACTTCACTGTTAATAGCTTTACGAGAAGAACAGTGGGCATCTACAACTGCAGCTATAGATCGATGAATCGGTACAGAATTTAAATTCTGTACCGAATCATCGATTTGTTGTACCTGGTATTCCATACATTAAAACCAGGCTCACCCTCTCGTCTATTGGTAATTTCACAAAGTGTTTCATACCCGAGCGTGACATATATGTGGTTCAAATGATGACCACAAATAGATCAATAAAGTTTCTTTCCTTAAACAAATGTGTGGAACTAGCGACGCCGTCCTGAAGGAACCAACCTATATTGTATTAGTATCATCCCAATAGGTGTGGTAAAGTAATTTAAAGTGTTGCGTAAAAATGTAGACCCAAAGTCCAGACGAGGCCGTGGTTGACATCCGGTGAACTGAAGACCTACTCTCGAATGAGATAGGCTTAAATCATATTTTTTCGCGCAAGCTGATAGGCCTAACCGAGTTAGGCTTAAGGTTAAGCTGGCTTTTGCTACCAAATTCGTAATCATATTACTTGAGTAAAGTCCTCATTATTATTTCCCAAATTTATGGGTGTAACAAAGACGAAGTAATTGGAGGACATCAGTAGTATACCTGCAAAAATCCCGAGTGCAAATCAACTGCATGGAACATGATCAATAATGCAACAAGGGGGTTGGGGTTAGACCCTCCAAGGGGGAGAGGGGGTATGCACAAGGGTAGAGAGGGGGGTTTATGCATGAAGAGGACCGGGGCTAGACCCTCGAGAAAGGGGGAGTGGGTAACCTAACCTAATAAGGGTAATAAAACACAAGAAGGAAAGAGAGAAGGAGGAGAGAGAGAGTTACAAGGCGTTACAAGAACAAGAGAAAGCCTCAAAGACCTTCCGGTCCACTCCAGGAGGTTTATTTTCTTTCAACTATCCTAGCAGTAGTAGAAAACTGGATAGAAAAGTATAAGGCTCTCTCCCCACCCTCCGCTCCCTCCCTGCCAGAGGCAGGTACGGAAAAAGATTGAAGCAAATACCTTGACCCTGGAAAAGTAACCAAGGAAATTTTACAGGAAAGTGAAGAATATATAAAAAAGCTCATAATTAACACGCGAGATACACTATGTCTATTGCCTTACTTGCATCGTATAGTGTATGCATATTATGGAAAAACTCTAACAGGTTTGTCAGACAGGATCTATGTCGCCTAAATCCGTGTTGAGAATAAAATATTAGATTGTTAGATTCATGGTGATACACAATACGTTTTGTAATGATGGATTCCAACAGTTTGCCGACAACTGATGTTAAACTGATCGGGCGGTAATTACAAGGATTTTCCCTATCACCCTTTTTAAAGATTGGCGTTACATTTGCTAAGTTTCAGTGGGTTGGACCTTTCCCTAACTCGGTTAATTGTTTGAATATGGTTAGTAAGTCGTCAACAACATTGTAGCTAACCTCTTTTAATACCCTTGGAAGAAATAAGTCGGGACCAGGTAATTTGTATTTATTCATCTCATCATTTAATTGCTGTACCTCATTTCTCGTAAAACTTATGGTCTCTAAGGGATGGTCACCGTCATATGTAATCCGAGGACTTGGCACCTCATTTTAGTCTTCCTCCGTGCAGACTGTAACGAAGAACTCGTTTAACGTATTAGCTATATCTTTATCACCGAATTTCAGTACGCAATTCCTATCTTTTAGGGGGCTTACAGAATTTTTAATTGGCTTTCTGCTATTAACATGGGCAAAAAATTCTTTAGGGTTAACTTTACAGAGTGAGGCAACTCTACTGTAGCTTCTTCATCATGTTTGGCTGATCTAATTAAGGACTTAACCCTCCTACGTAGGTTTATATAGTTTTTTGAATTAGTCTGGTTGAAATGTGACAAGTAGTTTGTAGGCTCTATTTCTTCCCGTAATAGCATTGCTAATTTCGTTGTTAAACCATTTCGGCAACTTTGTTGACAAGGAAACTATTTTAGTGGGTATAAAAGTGTTCTGTAATATTCTAAATTGATCCCTATACGAGCTCCGGGTAACAGTGACATCCTCACTTATTAGAACTTCAAGTGTGTCTAAACTACTTCGGAAGCTTTCAAAATTTGTTCTCGAGAAATCCAGTCTTTTATAAGTTTTTTCGCGTGTATTAACTGGAACCCTGAGGTCAAACCTAATCAAATTATGATCGCTGTTACTCAAATTTTCACCAATAGTCAGGTTAGAGACTAGGTCATCTTCGTTCGTGAATATGAGGTCTAGTTTGTTATTAGCCCTTGTTAATTTACATTAACGACATAGATGTAGGATTGACTAGTAACGTGTCAAAATTCGCGGACGATACTAAAATAGGCGGTAAGGTTGAACGAGGACGATAGAAATAGGATCCAAGACGATGTAGATAGAATTATGGAGTGGACGGATAAGTGGCAGATGCAATTTAACGTAGATAAATGTAAGTTTTGCATATAGGTTCTCGCAACAATAATTACGCGTACACGATGAATGATAGGGAGTTAGCGAGCGTTGACGAGGAAGTAGATTTAGGCGTACGCGTAACTAAAGATTTAAAGGTTAGGAACCAGTGCCTGGAGTCTTGCGCAAAAGCTAATAGGATGTTAGGCTTCATAGCGCGTAATTTCGAATTTAAATCGAAGGATATTATATTGCCCCTCTACAAGTCCCTAGTCAGGCCTCATTTAGAATATGCCGTTCAGTTTTGGTGCCCGTACTTGCGTGAGGATATTGATAGGTTAGAAAGGGTTCAGCGTCGTGCCACGAAACTTATTCCGTCATTGCGCAATAAGCCTTATGAAGATAGGATTAAAGAGTTAGACTTGTATTCACTCAAAACTAGAAGATTAAGGGGGGAGCTTATTGAAGTTTTCAAAATCGTTAATAACATCGATAACGTAAATTTTGATAAATTGTTCACTTTCGATAATAGTAATACTCGCAATAACGGATTTAAGTTGCGTGGCAGACGTTTCATTACTAATATCGCTAAAAACTTCTTTACGTTTAAAGTAATTGATAAATGGAATAATCTTCCCGCGTCAGTCGTTCATTCTACCAGCGTTAATATGTTTAAGAACCGTCTTGACAGACATTTTAAAAGTGTTAACGTTGTTTAAAATTAAAAAAGAAAGTTAATAGGAGCTCTGGTGGTGGTGCTCGAGGATGAGTCTGTTGACGATGGATGCCAGCTTGTGACATGCCAGCGTGTGATGCCAGCAAAAAAAAAAAAAAAAAAAAAAAAATTAGACTAACACGAACGTAGATGTAGCCCGTAGCGTAAACTAACCCACTTTTTGTTTAACTGTACCTACTTTTTTTTTTTTTTTTTTTTTTTTGCATGTCTGTAACTCTCTTTACTTGCATGTTGTAGTTTGCATGGTATGACAGTGAGTTAAGACTGTGTTTGCATGGTTTGTAAGCGTTCTTATTTTACTTCTTTTCATCTTTCACCCCTCTCCTATTTTCTCCGACTATTTTTCTGACTTGTCGGCAGTGGCCGGCGGATGATGATGGTGAGACCTTTTTCCTCTTTTTCTGAATGAATGTTAACCCACGAATGATAGGTGTTGCTCCTTATTTAACCCCTTCTTCTCTTCTCTTAACCCCCTACTCTTTCCTTTCTCTCGGGCTAGCCTTAGAGTGGATCTTAGGGTCTTTGTTAGCCTTAGCTTCTGTAGATCTGTAGATCATCGGCAAATTCCAACAGTCTTGAGCCCTCAGCATCAGCTGTTTTGTTTTCCCAATTTATATTACCACAATTAAAATCCCCCAGAATCACACTGATCTTATTATTCACTATTCTGCTTAATTCGTTATACAAGTTTATATCCTTATCAAAGGGGTAGTGAGGTGGCCTATATACTAGAAGTAGATGCACGACTTTATTATTTAGGATTAGATCAATTCCCAACATTTCATGAGCAGATACGATATTACTCTTTACCAGGGTGCAGGAAGTCATGCGCATACAAAAAAGTACACCGCCGCCTTCCCTTCCCTTCCTATCTTTGTGAAACATTTTGTAACCTACCATTTCAAATTCTCCTACAAAATCCCTTGATTCACAATGAATCTAGGATTCCGTTATTCCTACGAAATCAAAGTTTTCAGTTTTCACTACGGTAGCGCTATAAATTCCATTAGTTTGTTTCTAATTGACCTAGCATTGAAGAGCACAGTTTTGAGAGATTTTAAGTTGTTATTTCTCCTAACTGGCCTGAGTCGTTTCCGGAAGCAGTTGAATCAACTACTGGGGGAGTAGAATGAACTACTAGTAGAGGACTGACTGCTGTGGGGACAGGACTATCTGCTGGGGGGGAGGACTGACTGCTACTATTGGGGGAGGAGGGCTAACTGCTGTGAGAGGAGAATGAACTGCTGGGGGAGTAGGTTTAATAGGTGTGGGAGCAGGATCAATTGCTGGTTTGGGGGGTCCTAGTTTAAAAAGATTATACAAATTTCTGTTCAGTAAATCACCAAACTTCTTTTTCCCTTTCTGATTAAAGTGTATTCTGTCCGAGCCAAAGTATTCCCCAGTTCCGAAGAATGTAGGTCAAAAATCAACAAAATAGGCCTTTTTCCTCACACATGCGTTTAACTCTCTTATTTATGCTAATGGCTTTACCTAAAGTATAGTCACTAGCACGCATTCGTGGGAGAATCCCTACAACCATACCCATATCTGTCTTTTCCCTACTCTTGTCGGTTAGGATCTTGAACTCTTTTAGAATGGACTCTGTCTGCCATCCTGGCCCTCCCTGAAAAACATTATTGCTACCAACATGCACAATGATAAGGCAACTCTTATTCTTGATATTAATTTTGACTAATTCCCTAACTATTATCTGACTCGTGGCACCTGGAAAATATCGGAGTTTCCTTTTGATCACGCGTCTTGCTCCGAAAAAGTCCCCTTGATTCCTGACCAGAGAATACCCAATTAAAAAGGATTCCTCCTCTTCGTCGGCAAGTAAGTGAAACTTATTTTTTAGGGTAAGAGGTTCTGAATCCTTATGTTTTGGTTTGGAGGGTCTTTTATTTTTGACCAATTGGAATTCTCGTTCCTCCGTCCTACTTTCTGGAATATTCACCGTATTTTCCAAACGGGTCACGCGTTGTTCCAGATATTTAACTTTACAGTTTATATCTGCTGATGCGGTTTCAACCTGATCTTGTCCACTGGGTTGGATTTCCAGTGCTACGACTCGAGCTTCAAGCATTTTTACTAATTCCTTTAGCTCTTTAACTCCCTTTTCGTGGTTTTCTCTAAGTTTACAAAACAAACATATACTCAGGGATGTGATGTCGCTGATATTACCTTCGGGGAAGTCGACACACCAATGATTAACTTTACATTTAAAGTATTCAGCTTTCAGTTTAGCTGACCCTGTCATATTTTGTCTTTTTTTTATGATACGTTACTTTAAATAATACCATATGTTACTTGAAATAATACAATATGTTACTTTAATTAATATAACGATGGCGAGGGGAAAATGGTGAATACGGAAATAAACACGTGTTACACACCGGAAACGGAGTTGAATACAGAATTGAATGAAACCTTTGGGCTCCCGTTAATAACAATCCTATTTTAATTAATATAATGGTTAGTGAGGGAGAAATGGTGAATGCAGAAATACAGAAATAAATAAACACGCGCAAGCGAGTGGCACGTGTTACAGACCGGAAACGGAATTGAATACAAAATTGAATGGAGCCCGTAGGCAGCTGTTAATAGCAATGCAGAATGATGTTAATTTAAATAATGCAATATGTTATTCTAATTAATTTAATGGACAGTGAGGAAGAAATGGTAAATGCAGAAATAAAGACAAGCGAAAAGCACGTGTCACCGACCGGAAACAGAATTGAATATGGAACTGAATGGGATCTGTAGGCAGCCGTTTATAACAATGCAGAATGATGTTACTTTAAATATATAATATGTTATTTTAATTAATACAGTGCATTGTGGGGGAGAAATGGTGAATGCGGAAAATGAACCCACGAGAGCACGTGTTACAGATCGGAAACGGAAATAGACTCAGAATATACAAATTTTACTATTTAACTCGTCTGAAAATGGAATCTGTAACGACTGTCTAAATCAATGCAAAATTATTTCACGTTAACTTTACCAGAGAAACTCAGCCGAAAAATAGAATTTAAACAATGCAGAATTGTGTTCGTTATTGTAATTAAGAAATCGGAAAAGGAAATAAATTAAGTCTAATTAATAAGCAATAGTGTTTGGTCTAGCATCAGTAATAAAGGAAATAAATATAATTATACTTATCTAACAAATTTTGTTAAATCAAAGTTAGTCACAACACTTTCACACAACTATCAAAAAAAATACTGGAGAAACCACACAACATGTCCGCCTCCGGTGAAGAGAGAGAGAGAGAGAGAGAGAGAGAGAGAGAGAGAGAGAGAGAGAGAGAGAGAGAGAGAGAGATGTTCTCGCTGCGGCGTCTCGTAGAATTTTGAATTCTTCACTGGCCATCCTGGGGGTCTTTAGCATCACAGCCATTTGGCATAGAAGCCAGCCAATCGTATGGCATAATCGGCTTCAGGCAGTTTCTTTTTTCGGAAACTGTTGGCAGTCTGTCATGCTGGCTGAGTGACTGGACGTCTAAGCCATATTATATATATATATACACACCTTACCTTACCTTACCTTATGTTGTTTCGTGCGTTGGTCTCTCTTCACACGGAGGTCAAGCTGGTGGCCCCGCCTCTAGGTCTGGCCTGGTGGAGGAGCGAGTTGCTTTCTTGCGCTCTCCACCGTACATAGCCAGGCACGCCAGGCTCATCTGGTACTGTCCTGAGCCAGGCATCCAGTCTTTTCTTGAAGACTTCAACTTTGACCCCCGTTAAGATTCTGAGGTCCTTAGGAAGCTGGTTGAAAAGTCTTGGCCCCCTGACAACCAAGCTATTTTCCTTCAGGGTTGAGGAGGTCCCTTGTCGGGCCTTTAATTTGGGAACACTACACATTCTGCCTTTCCTATTTTCCAGTGTTGTTTGAATGGTAATTGGGTTTAGTTTTAGGTTTGGTACCAGTTTTTCGATCATTTTCCATATGTAGATTATGATGTACCTCTCTCTTCTTCTTTCCAGTGAGTACAGATTTAGTTTACGTAGTCTTTCCCAGTAGTTGAGTTCTTTGCAGCCATCAATCTTGGCTGTGAAATGCCTTAGCGTTTCTTCAAGTTTATTAGTTTCTTCCTTTTTATATGGGGACGTCAAAACTGAGCAGTATTCAAGTTTTGGTATAATCAGTGTTTTTAGCAGGGGAATCATTACTGTCCTGTCCCTTCTCTTGAACGTTCTTAGTGCCTGTCCAGCGACTCTTTTTGCTTTATTTATCGCTATCTGATTTTGTGTTTCGAATTTCGCATCATCTGTCATTATTATCCCGAGATCAGTCGCTTTCGTGCTTCTCTGAATTTCCTGTCTATCTGGAGCATAATATGCAGTCTGTTTAAGTTCCTCTTTTCTACCATATCTCAAGAGCTGAAATTTCTCGGCGTTGAATGACATGTTGTTGTCTTCTGACCATTTGTATATTTTGTTCGTGTCCCTCTGCAAGGCCTCCACGTCACGTACATCGCTGATTTTTCTGCTGATCTTTGTATCGTCTGCAAAGGATGTTACTATACTGTTGCTGTTTACTCCGCTGTCTATGTCTGTTAGCATGATAATGAACAGGAGTGGGGCCAGTACTGTCTCTTGTGGTACTGAGCTGCGTACTTCCGATTCTGATGATGATATACCTTGAATTTTGACGACCTGCAGACAATCTCTAAGGAAGTTGTAGATCCATTTTCCCACTTTGCCTGTTATTCCCATATCTTTAATTTTATGTGATATTATACCATGGTCAAATTTATCGAAAGCTTTAGCAAAATCTGTGTATATAACATCGTAGTTGTCATTGTCTTCCAATGCATCTAGGATATTGTTGTAGTGCTCTATTAGTTGTGATAGGCATGATCTACCTGATCGGAATCCATGCTGATTTTCGTTGAATCTTTCCCGTGTCTCCAGGAAATCATAAATTTTCTCTCTAACTATTCTTTCAAATACTTTGGTGAGGTGGGACGTCAATGACACTGGTCTATAGTTCTTTGCTTAAGATCTGTCCCCTCCTTTATATATAGGGACAATGTTTGCCCTTTTCAAGATGCTCGGTATTTCCCCAGTGTCTAGGGATCTTCTCCATATCCAGTATAAAGGTGTAGCTATTTCATTTTTACAGTTTTTAATCAATAATGTGTTCCAATTGTCCGGACCTGCAGCTGAATGTGGTTTCATTTGTCCTATAGCTCTCGCTACATCTTCTGGTGTAAAATCAAAGTCTGTTATATACTCTCCTTGCAATTCCTCTTCAAAGAATGCATTTATGTCAGGTATCGCTTTGTCACTTTTTGGGGTACTGAAAACTGATTCATATTGAGCTCTCAATGTATCAGATATTTCTTTTGGATCGTCGGTTAGTTCATTATTTCCCGTCCTTAAGGGCCCAATAGCTGCGCGCGTTTTTGTTTTCCTTTTTGCATAGCTATAGAAGTATTTTGGATTTTCCTTTATTGCTTCTACCACCTTTTCCTCTTCCCTCTCTGTGTGGCCCTTAATCAGGGCTTGTATTTCCCTATCGATACCCTCCAGTTTTTCTTTTATTGCTTTCCTGTCATTATCTCCGCAGTTACCTAACTTCGCCTCCACTCTCTTTCTTTTGCGGAATAGTCTTCTCTTTTGCCTCTCTAGCCAGCTCCTCTTTCCTTTTGGCTGTGATTTCGGAGCATATTTTTCTAAAATTCTGAGCGTTTTTTCCTCCAAGGTTGTTAGCATTTCTTCAGTTGTTTTATTCTTGAAAATTGTTTTCCATTCTATTTGGGCCATGCGCGATCTGATTGCTTCCCAATTTATAGTCTTCGAGTTTAAGTTAAAGGCCCCGAATTTACTTCTTTCCACAATATGTGCATTGTCTTCTAATGCTGTCGTCATATTTGTTGATATCTCGATTAAGTTGTATATATTATATATATATATATATATATTATATATATATACACACACACAGGGCCGCCGAGAGCTGCCACGGGTCCCGGGGAAGGATTGGTATATGGGCCACCCTGTTTACTCAGTATTTTATTTTGAATGTTTTTTGTGTATATAACAAGCAAACTGATTATATGTCCAAGTCACTATTCAAAACCTACAGTATGAATAAACAACTCAGAAGAAAATGACCATTTTATTTTTAGAATCAATTATATTAATTCTATCACCATACAATTTACAAATGCAGTACCAGTCCATGCAGGCAAGACAATTGTTTACTGCAAGATTTTCATAATTAGAAGTGTACTTTCTTTGCCTTCTCTCTAGCAAAGTGGTAAATGATTATGATGAAATTTAAAGTACGGGCTAACTGGCTTTCAATTTCAATGGTTTCCAGATCTGTCAGTCGGTCTTGGGCATTGGTGGACCGCAGATAATATTTTATCTGTTTCAGTTTGATTATGATAATCTCTATAAAATGTATGTTAATTAATTATATTTCCTCTTTTATTTAATCAATTGCTTTATTAATATTTTTAGATTTTATCTCCCCTCTTTCCGGGCCCCCAAGAGGTCCGGACCCAGGGGATTTATCCCGGCTTCCCCGCCCTCTCGGCGGCCCTGTATATATACACACACACACACACACTCATTTCCTTTAAATATGTTTATTTATTTTGGCTTGAACGGTTTTGTCTAGGCGCACATACAGACAAAGACACACACACACACCACACACACACACACACACACACACCACACAACATTACATATATATATATATATATATATATATATATATATTATAAATAATCATTATTATTATTATTAAGATCATAAAACATTATTTCATGCAGAATGAAGAATTCGAATGGGATCAAATCCGTGGTTACCCGTGATACCCATTTACAGCTTTTTTATACGCAACAATTAATATAAAACCAAAGTTTTTATTATATATACTGTATATCATATATAAAGCAGAAAATAATCATAAATTCAGTTCTTTTCACCGATTTTCGGTTAGGGAGAATGAACAATTCGGAAGTGATACCCACTTACATCTTTTTTATACGCAACAATTAGTATAAAAATGCTCTTCTCTCTCTCTCTCTCTCTCTCTCTCTCTCTCTCTCTATATATATATATATATATATTATATATATATTGGTTAATTAAGCTATTTACAAAACTTTATTTTAACAGTAAATAATACTCACGAGATATATATATATATATATATATATATATATATATATTATATATATGCGCCTCGGTGGTGTAGTTTAGCGTCGCTGACTACGAATCTATCGGCCCCGGGATCGAGACCCCGGTGACGGCAGCCGGCGCGCAGCAAAATCCAGTTGTTTATCCTTCTACACAATAAAGAAAGTGGTTGGTAGATAAATGGATACCTGGGTGGCCTAGACGCCGGGCTGCTGGTGGGGCGTGGTTCGGATTCCACGTTAAACTGTAGGTCTAAGGTGGAGTGAAAAGCTTGACCTTCTTCAGAATGAACAATTCGGGCTGAAACAAAACCAAAGGTGTATATATATATATATATATATACCATATGTCCCACAAAAAAGTACACCCAACTTTAGATTGTACTAACTCCTCCAAAATTGAGATATTTTGGATCTGTTTGTTTGATTTAATATAGCAAATTATTCTTTGTTAACGTTCAAATTCATTCATGTTTAAACGATTTAGTGTTTAAGCATCTGCTTTTAACTGAAGGGTACCTCAAAATGGGTTGCGCGGAATGATCATTTCTCCCAGCCAGATAGCTCCTCTTGCTTTAACCAATGTGCTACTTTTTACGTCGAAGGATATTGCAAATATTTTTTTTAAATAATTCGAACTTTTGTATCTAAGATACGAGTCATACATATAAATGAAGAATCTGAATTACTAAATTTATAAATAACTTTGAAACCCTTATCATGCAGTTTACACGAAGGCAGCGCGTTCTCATGGTCACAACTTATCTGCAAACTAAAAGCTTAAAACAAGTTCAGAATACCTTCGAACTGCAATTTCCTGATAGAGCTTCTCCAACTAAACATACAATTTTGAAGAATGTTCGGAAATACAAAGAAAAGGAACGGTCCTCAATTTGAACAAAGGACGTTCAGGCCATCCGAAGACGGCAAGAACGACGAGAACATTCAGCATGTTCGGCATTTATTAGAGAGACATCCAAAAGTGTCCACCAGGCGAAATGGTACAGAACTCTCACGCATGTCATTTCATCGAATAGTTCGTGAGGATTTGAATTTGTCCCCATACAGAATGGAAATTCGACATCAACTCATTGAAGGAGATCTACCTCGCCGCCTAAGATTTGCCCAGTGGTTTCTTGAAAAACCAGAAAGATTCACGGAACAATTAGTGGTTGGAGATGAGGCGGCCTCTTTTATGAATGGTCTAGTGAACAGACAAATCTGCCGTCAGTATGCACCAAAAAATCATCCACCTGACAATCATATCTACGAAAAGAATAACTCTAGACAAAAACTGTCTCTCTGGGTAGGACTGTGCGGTAATGGAGCGGTAATTGGCCCGGTCTTTTAAGATGGTAATCTAAATGGTGAAGCTTACCTAGAAATGATAGACCGAGAAATCCTTCCACAAATACATATTACTTATGGAAACCGATTTAATCGTATTTGGTGGGTGCAAGACGGAGCTCCTGCTCACAGGAGAGTTATTGTGAAGGAACGCTTGCAGGAAGTCTTATACCAAAGAGTAATTGCTACAGGCCAAGACATTGAATGGCCTCCCAGAAGCCCTGACTTGACCCCGTGTGATTACTTTTTAGGGGTCATTTGAAAAATAGAGTATTTGCATCACAACCTATCAATTTAGATGATTTGAGGACTCGCATCACAGCTGAAATCAACTTGTTAAAAGACAATCCAGATCTTATCAAAAGAGTGATGGGAAGATGAGAGCTCGACTCCAGATTTGTATCGATAGGAATGGCGGTCATGTTGAAAGAAAACGAAACTAAGCATAACTTTTGCAATAAGGAATAAAGAAAAATCTGCTTTGTATCTTATTAAAATTATGTTAAAGTATCTATTATTATGTATTTGTCTTTTCATTACATCGATAGCACACACATTATTTTTTTCATTGACCAATTTTGCGCAATCCATTTTGTTGTACCCTTCAGTTAAAAGCAGATGCTTAAACACTAAATCGTTTAAACATGAATAAATTTGAAAGTTAACAAAGAATAATTTGCTATATTAAATCAAACAAACAGATCCAAAATATCTCAATTTTTGGAGGAGTTAGTACAATCTAAAGTTGGGTGTACTTTTTTGTGGGACATATGGTATATATATACACTACCAGTCAAACGTTTAAGTACACCTACTAATTTCCAATGTTTTGCTGCTTAGCTCATGACATAAACTTCAAATGTAAACTTAACAGGTACTAGAGATGAATTTGCTCACCTGGCTTTCATACTGTATGCTTCAGTGCATCTGCCCTATGCAGTGTGTTGTAACACAGAAGCTTCTTCAAAATAGCCTTCAAAATGTGTTAATTTACGTCTAGCATGCAACCTAAAATTAATGCCATTAGCTCTGCACAAAGGTCCAAAAACAGTTTAAAAGTCTTTACTGGGATAGGTAGTGTGTTTCTTCAGGAGTATGTTAATACATGGGTTCAGTTATTAACATGCGCTGCAGGTCTTTACATATAAAATCCTTGCAGAGGAGCTAACTGTGTAGTTTAAGGTATATTTCTGTGTTTCAAAAAGCAAAAATTGGTGCCAAAGCTCAGTTAACAACAGAAAAAAGATAGTCGATTGTAACTTTGAGAAATGAGGGCCAATCACTGAGGCAAATTGCCAAAAAATTAAAAGTTTCTGTGAATGCGGTTGCTTGTGCCATTAAACGGTACGAAGAAACTAGTCAAAATAAGAACAGAAAAAGGTCAGGGCGACCAAGAACCACAATAGACTCAGAGGACAAGTATATCTGAGTCACCAGTCTGCGCAACAGACGCCTCACAGCACCTGAAATCAAAGCCCAACTGAACAACTCCAGAAGTACAACAGTTTTAACATCAACTGTTCAGAGAAGACTAAGAGAGGCAGGATTAAAAGGACGAACTGCAGTAAAGAAACCAATGCTGAGACTCCAGAACAAAAAGAAAAGGCTAGCCTGGGCTAAAAAACACCAAAAATGGACTGTTGAGCAGTAGAAATTTGCCCTTTGGACTGACGAATCAAAGTTCGAAGTTTTTTTTCCTTGTCGTAACACATACAGGAAACAATACCATGTACCTGGCACTTACCACACTGTTCCCTTTGGATACCGTGAGGCGTGAATATTTGTTATATAATATATAGTTTGTATTAGTCTATTTACTTGTTGACGAAATTTTACAGTTTATTTTTTCTATTTATTACGTGTGTTTAAAATAAATTGTTTCAGCTGGCGTTTTATTTTCTCCTTTGTGTGTGTGTGTGTGTGGTGTGTTTGTGTGTGTGTGTGTGTGTGTACAAGAAAAAATCTATGCACCGCCCACTGTATGTTGCACACCAATAAAAAGAGTCGTGTGACTCCTGCTACTAATCCAGTTGGCGAGACATATCTCCCCCCGGTATGTTCAGTTGACCCCAGCAAGCCTTGGTTCTCAGACGTATCTTTTACCTGCTGAAGACTTCTCGTGCAGACATAAAATAACGATGGCGACTGATGATATTGCATGCTCTACATTCCTGAAGTGGTACTCACTAAAGTCTACAGATGTGGTGAACACTCAAAGAATTTCTAGTCATCCCTCCTTTGAAACCTTTAAGGCCACATTAAATCGTGCGAAGCATGAGGGACAAGACGTCCAAATACTCTATGAATATTCTGGTGAGAGTAATGCGGGGTTTCGCAGTCCAAACGATGTAATGGAATATGTTGTAGGATTAAACTGTACTAAAGAGCACATATATCGTGAATTGAAAGAATCAACGCTTGCAGAAGAGAAACAAAGGATCTGGGTTGTGAACCTTTTTGATGATTGGTGTGACAGATATTATACCATGTTACATCACACCGAGTACGCCGGCGTACGCGGCTGAGAATGTAAATCTTGTGATTATGGACAGTTTAAAATATTTCTACCACTATATCCATGTATATTATGATAAGGTGCACAGCGAAATTGTAGCTAAAGGTTTATGCGAATTTTTAGTAGAATTTAGGGACGAGTACCGTTTGTCCAACAAAAAGGCCAAGTATGGACACATGTTCCTTTCAAATAGATCACCAGAGTGCTAATAAATTTTATATGTGCATAGTTCTTACTTGAGAAACTACAATGTTGAATACATTTACCCCTGAACGTTGTAGAAGATGTATGGTGCGCATTCCAGGAAGTGTGTGTGATAAAATTAAAATCGATGTTACTTCATGTATCGCAGATTGAAAAATTCTCTAACCACCTACCCAGTATAATGGGTTGCAGTTTTAAATATTCGGATGACTTACCAGTACGCATCGAATCTTTCATTTTGGAACAATTTCGTACATGAATCTGCATTACTAACGGTTGGCGGCGTTCATGACGCATCCCGTGTGACTCCTACCCACCCCCACACCACCCCAACCGCCCCGCATATCCCCGCCTAGTCAAACAGCGCACCGCCGAGCTCATAGTCGCCTCAGAGCTTGACCCGACAGGAAGTGCTCTCCTCACAGAATCAATAGAAAACTATTAAAAGATTGAGCTTCCGTTGAGCAGTATCCTCAATGCAGTATACGACGTATACAAGCGTAATACCGGTGCTCTTAATTATGTACTTGAAACGAAATGTAGACAGTCTAAGTCTGGTAAACGCAATATTATTTATTTAAGTGTTGAAGAGGTGAACAGAATCTTCGTGGTGGTTGAGAAGTGGGGTGAGGGCAGTTATAAAATACCTGTAGGTGTAGGCACAAAAAGAGAACAGATTAGTGATGCACCCTCATTCGCGATTATTTGTACGCTAAGCATAAATCGTGATACAAACCAACCATGCGTTGATCTACGGCTGATGTGGAAGAATATTGCTGACAATAACGCCCTTATCTCCACGCGAAACCGTTTCATTTTCGACAGAATGTTTGAAGTCGTCGGTTTCCGTAAACTAAAACCATATTAGATGCCCATGCTGCTGATATGCGTTATTTTGACATGGTGTTTGAATACGAGTACACCGCCCTGCTCGTTGATTTTATTAAGTGTAGGGACGAACAAGGCGAGAATGGTTTGGAACTGGATACGTATTTAGAAGGTACAGACTCCTCGAAATATCATGAACTTTGCTACAAGGCACTAGAGCGGTACAGGGCTGAGTCACCTTCACTGTTCACCCTGAAGAATTATTTCTTTATATAAGACGCAGCTGTCGGCACGATTTAAAACCATACTTCAATTGCCGATATGAGATGTGAAAAAGATTTTCCAGTTGAAAAGGTCAGAGAGGAAGGATTAAATGCACGTTTGGAAAGGAGTGTTTATAAATTTGAACTTAATGGTGATGGTGTAGCAAGCGATGTCATCTTTGTGCGTGCTTTTAATTGTATTCTATCCGTGTTTAAAGAGCGTGATAGATTTACACCCAATTGTAAAGTGGGTACAAAAATCGTGTTAAACGAGGTGAAAGGTCTTTACATTGACTCGTGTCTGCCGCCTACACATTGCAGAGAAAACTCCTTCATTGGCTCTTTATTCAATAATTTTCTTCATTGTTACAAATTATGGACCAAGCTGGTTCGATATCAAGAGTAAACCATATATATGGAATGGACCACATCACATATTTGAAGCAATTAAAAGATTTCATTCTTCTTCCAAAGGATGTTCAGAATGTAGTGAAGCCTTACATTGCTAGAAATGCATATTTTGCTCATTGCGAAAATGTTCTGATAGCAATGTTATCAGATACATCAGAACAAAAACGAAACAGAGCAGTTGATTTCATCATGAACATTAGAACAAAGACGGAAAATGTGCCCAAAATCAGAGAATTTAAGGTTCCTGAGATAAATTTCAATGCAAACGTATGGGATGATATTATTTACTGATCAAAAGAAATGCTGATTGAACCTCCCCTCACTATGGCGCTCACAAATATTGAACTCAATGCACTTAGGGTTAAAAAACTGTGCCTACCCAATTATCCACTTCATTCACAAAGTGTCGAGAGGGCAATAAAACTTGTCACCGATGCGGACTCATCTGTACATTCCCAAGAATCCCGTGATGGATTTATAAGAGCAAGAATTAGGTCTCGTTCATTGCTGCCATGTATGGAAACCAAGAAATTACTTCACTTTTTGACAATTAGCTTTTAATTAGAGACTGAAATAATTCACCAAAATTTCATAAAAGCAAACACTTCACGATTTTTGAAAAAGGATCTTTTTGGAAGTGTATTGATTATGTTTTTGCAATTGTGGTAATAAAATGTCAATAATTTCTCTCGTTGATTAGTGTTGTTGTAGATTATAGTTTGAATATTCAAAATTATATAAGGTTATTAACTATTATCAAAGTAATATACTTCGGTCATCAAAGAATTTTTCATTTATTTAGAAAAAAGTTATTTATTTGTGATACCATTTACCGAGTTAATTTTGATAAAATTTAAAATTAAGAAAATAATTTATAAAAGGGCACTTTCTAATGTATTTTTTTATTTTGAATCATTTTTTTTCTATAGTGTCTTTTAATTGGATACATATTTTTCAAGTTATAAGCATTTATATGTTTGACTAGCGGCCATTTTGTTTTTCTCAAAAATGCGCTAGTAGGGCAAAATTGATTTTTCTTTTATATCACTTTATGTCATCTATAGAACCCAATACAGCAAATTATAGGTGAAGCAAATAAATATTCCACAAAGAATTGCGTTTCACCCCACCCTAATATATATATATATATATATATTGTATATATATATATGAAAATTATTTCACGAAAGTAACAGGTGAAAAATATTTATGATGAATAAAACCACGAAGGAAAGGAAACAGAATGGTGCTCAAGCGCTTTTGTGTTGCTGAGGATGTCATTAGACGAAAGCGCTTGAGCACCATTCTATGTTTCCTTTCCTTCGTGGTTTTATTCATCATATATATATATATATATATATACATAAATACACACAGTATATATATATATATATATATATATTAGTGTGGACCAAAATGGGGGGAAATTATAAAGTTGAAGAAATCCTTGTTCCACATTAATGCCCTTGTTCCTTTGGACCAGATAAACATGTCAGCAAAATTTGGTCAAATATGAGAATATTTAGGGGTCCCGAGATTTAATGACTTATAAAAATTTTCCAATGAATAGGCGCGCTTAGAACATCAATGATCAACTCAACTCTTGAGTTGCAACTTATGAAAAAATTTCTTATTTAAGAAATTTTTGGTGTTAATAGAGTACAAAAACAATCTTAGATCATTATTTCAGAGAAAATTATTAATAAGGAAAACAAAATTTTGGATAAAATATTTATCCTTAATTGGTCAACTCTAAATTAAAGGCTTTGCCTAATTGGCTTGAACCTTTTAGTTATCCTTTTTATCTCCTAATTTAACTGGTTTATTTTACTATTTCAGAAATTTAATTTTTTAAACTAAAAATGGCTACTCGTTCTAAAACTAAAGTTTGGCTCATTGGCCATTTAAATAAAGATATACTTTGTTGCCGCTTACCTACAAAACTGCAAGTTTTGCAAACATATTTCTTCCATCAAAAAGAGGAAAAATTGGGACGAAGAAGATCCATTAATCTTTGCTTAGATGAAGTGATGACCTACTGGGAGAAAGCCAGGATTCCCACAATGCGTAGAGACAGTGCCATCCGAAAGATTGACTCTTTAATAAGCTGTTATGATAAATTGATGAAAAACAGAAAAAGGCCCGAGGAAAAATGCGTATTGAAGAAGCTATGTTTAAAGATGAAATTAAGGCTGAAATTCTTGATATTGGTCACTCTAATGCCCTTTTGATGATGTCAAATGAAGAAGACAAGCTTTTCTACTTAAGCCAGCAAGAATATCCTACACAAAGTAGCATGGGTACAGTAGACCAAATTCTTGCAAAAAGAGAGAAAAGAAGGCTTCATCGTGAAGAATTAGAGTGTGAAAGAGCCCTCAAAGAGCAGAAGCGATCTAAAAGATCATTCTTGCCTGCCAATAGAGATGATTTCACATCGTCATCATCATTAGTCAGTGGGAATGGTGAAGAGAAATTGCTGGGAATTCCTAAAGTCACTGCTGGCACGGGTACGGAGATGGCTCGTGTTTGCATTTCTCTCCTGCAAGAACATGATATGACCCAGAGAATTATTGGGCTGTCATTTGATACAACAGCATCCAATACCGGAATCCATGCTGGAGCTTGCACTAAAATTGAACAAGAACTTGGAAAAGAGCTTTTATATTTAGCCTGCAGACACCATATTTATGAGATTGTCCTATCTCAAGTCTTCCGGACTTCTATGGGCCATTCCTCTGAACCTGATATTCCAATCTTCAAAAGATTCAAAACTCAATGGGATTTTATGGATCATTCTCAAATCACAACTGCTGTTGATTCCAAAGCTGCAGAATAATTGAAAGAGTTCAAGATTTAAAAAATCAAACAGTCTTAATCATGAAGGAGGCACTCAACTCTAAACAGCCAAGAGATGATTATAAAGAATTTTTTCAACTTGTTCTCTTGTTTTTTGGAGAAGAAAGCATTTCTAATACTCCCTTGAAGAGACCTGGAGCGTACCATCATGCAAGATGGATGGCAAAAGGAATTTATGCATTTAAGCTTTTTCTTCTCCAAAATCAATTTAAGATGACTAAAAAAGAACTTGATGCAATAACAGAAATTTGTTTATTTGTTGCATTGGTATACGCAAAATCTTGGGCAAAAGCTTCTCAACCAGAGGAAGCCCAAATGTTGATCTTAAATTTTTGCAAGATCTTGCAATAATGGAGGAAAATTCTTTGATATCAAGTGTTATCAAGCAAGCCCAAAATGCCATTAAACGACATCTGTGGTACCTCTCAGAAACACTTGTTGGGTTAAGCTTCTTTGACAAAAGCATATCCCTTGAAGAAAAGGAGCAAATGCGAAATAATATCAAAATGCCTCCAAGAAATAAGGGACTGAAACGTTTAGAAGCAAAGGTAACCCTAGCTTCTTTTAAAGAAAAAAGGATTTCTGATTTTGTTACTTCAAGGACTAAATCTCTTTTTGATGCTCTACATCTCAATTCTCTCTTCACTGAAAATTCTGCATCAACATGGGGAATAGATCCTGAGTACCAAAGAGGCTGTGCTAGAGTTCGTGCCCTTAGAGTGACAAATGACACAGCTGAGCGGGGTGTTGCATTGATTGAAAAATTTAATCAAGCAGTGACAACTAAAGAAGAGGACAAACAATACCTGCTCAAAACAGTTTTCAAGAATCGTAAAGAATTTCCAACAAAAAATAAAGCAGAACTTATGAAAATGAGGAAAAACTAATTTTTTCAGCATTAAAAGGAAAAGTGCAATTTTCTCGGGACCCCTAAAACTTGACGTAGAGGTTTCAAATTTTGTAATTTGATTAAGTAAGCAAAAGGAATAACATTACTTATGTGGAACAAAGATTTTTAAACCTTCATTTTTTTGGTCCACACTATATATATATATATATATTATATATATATGTTAAATAAATCATGTATGTATTATCCCTGTTTTGCACCTAATGTATATACATATTTACCGAGTGTGTTTCATGATATACAGGGTGTTTCGGGAGGAAAGGTAAATACTTCGGGAGGTGATAGTATCGGTAATTGTGAGAAAGAAAAGTTCATATGAACATGTGTCTAATTCTGAATGGTTACGGAGATAGAGCTGTTTGAATCTACAGATACAAAAGCATTGTTAATGGTAATCAAGAAAGAGAAACCAATTACTCTTTCTAACATTTAATGTTTAAACATTGGCATTTTGAATGGTATCAGATACAGAAATGACAAATTTGTTACAGTTTACAATACGTTTTCGAAAATCCAACCGTCAACCTCAATGCACTTTGCAACTCGTGTACGAAGATCGCGTGTTGTTCGTTTGAGTTGATCTTGACGTTCCTTTATGCGGGCAGCAGCATCCAAAATGCGCACGAGCAATTCGTCTCGTGTATCCACCTTTCTTTTGTTAACTTGACTTTTCATCCACCCCCACAAACAATAATCTAACGGAGAGAAGTCTGGAGACTTTGGTGGCCATTGAATGGGACCACCGCGGCCGATCCATCGACCAGGGAAAGTTTGATTTAGGTATTGCATCACCAGAAGGGTAGAATGTGGAGGAGCTCCGTCATGCTGAAAGTACATACCAGCGCGTGTAGCCAAAGGAACATCCTCCAATAGTCCTGGCAATTCATTTTGCAGAAATTCTAGGTAACTTTGTCCTGTAAGACGATTCTCTAAAGTAACAGGGCCAATCAGCTGATCATCGATGATGCCGCACCACACATTGGCAGAGAAGCGGTGTTGAAAATTTGTTTCCACAGTGGCATTTGGATTTTCGTCTGACCACCGATGAGAGTGTTGTTGATACCGTCAAGGGTGAAAGTAGCTTCATCGGTGAACAGTATTAATAGAAGCAATCGGCGATTAGCATTTACCCAATGACAAAATTCCAGTCGCATGGTAGCGTCTCCTGGTTGAAGGTGTACACGCTGTACATGATATGGATGCAAGCCTTCCTCACGTAATGTTCGCCATACTCTTGTGTGTGGTACACCGAGACGTGTAGAAATTCTTCGTGAGCTAGTAGGAGGACTACGCTCTACCAACTGAAGAATGTGTTCCACTTCATCCACATCTTGTTGACCTTCACATTCAGATGAAACATGAGCGCTGGGAAGTGTACCAATCTCACGCAATGTGTTGAAAACCCTGGTAAACACTCTTCGATCCGGAATTCTGCGGTTCGGAAACCGTCGACGGTATTCTGCAACAGCAGCTGTTGCACTTCCATCGCAAAAACCGTAGACATACACCATATCTGCATATTCGGCATGTGTGAAGGTGTGTGGCATTCTTAACACTGCTTCAAACACCAAATAATGTCACTCACAACAGTCAGCTGTCGATTGGCTTATGTTACATGCTTACATTACAGCTTACATGGTTCAGGGTTATAGGGGAGGGAATGGGGAGGAAGAGCTGCGCGCGTATCAGATTCAAACAGCTCTATCTTTGTAACCATTCAGAATTAGACACATGTTCATATGAACTTTTTTTCTCACAATGACCGATACTATCACCTCCCGATGTATTGACCTTTCCTCCTGAAACACCCTGTATATTAAATAGACAGAACTATGAAGTTGTGTTTTATTTCTCCTTTACACTATGTAAACAAATATCTCTAATAATGGAAATGAAGGGTATATATATGGATTATGGGCCTCACTCAATCAAATGACCGGCAATCGGAAGATCCCGGGTTCGATTCCCGGGTGGTTACCTCATTTTTTCATTTGTTTCGTTCTCTCTCTCTCATCTTGCGCGGAATATTCTCCTATACAAGCGTCGTTCTTTACGTTAATTATACTGCGTGTTTGCAGTTTAAATGTATATAATGTACGGCATGCGGGAGGTGCCCCCTTGGGCATTGGTTTCTGCGCGTATGTAGAAGAATTACGGCATTTGATTGAGTGAGGCCCATGGTGTAATGGTTATCATATCTGACGGCAATCGGAAGATCCCGGGTTCGATTCCCGGGTGTTACCTCATTTTTTCATTTGTTTCGTTCTCTCTCTCTCATCTTGCGCGGAATATTCTCCTATACAAGCGTCGTTCTTTACGTTGATATATATATATATATATATATATATATATATATATATATATACGATACAGTGTGTGTGTGTGTGTGTGTGTGTATATCTAAGGCGACTGCCTGTTTCGACTGGCGGGGTTAGGAAGCCCACCAGGAAGCCCACATTTTACTTTAAGAATTTGTTGTGAGAAGAGGTGCTGCTGCAGTTAGCCTAGATATGTATATATAAGTCACTAAACTAAGGCGACTGGTTGCTTACCCTCCAAAGGAACTGCCTGACAGCCGATTACGCCGTACGATTAGCTGTGTCATGGTTGCCTTCTAAGCCAACTGGTTGTGATCTGTGATCCTAAAGCCGACCAGGATGGCTACTGAAGACTCCATAATGCGTCGAGACATGCCTGCGACAACATCTCTCTCTCTCTCTCTCTCTCTCTCTCTCTCTCTCTCTCTCTCTCTCTCCTCCTCCTCCTCCTCCTCCAGGGGATGACACCCGCGTCATCCCCAAGCCAGGCATCAAGCACGAAGGTGCTGGCCTGGATAGTGTTCGGTGTACCGCGACATTCGTTGCCGAGAGAAAATACAAACTGAGCGCGTTTAAGGCTCCTGGGCCAGACCAGTTCCTCCCCAGTCTTGCGGGAAGTGCGCGACCAGGTGGCTTCCCACCTGGCTACAGTCTTCAACAAATCGTTGAAGACGGGCCAGTGCCTGATGACTGGAGGGAAGCCAATGTGACCCCTATCTTTAAGAAAGGGGATCACGAAAGTTCAGGGAACTATCGTTCCATTAGTCTCACTTCGGTTGTAGGTAAATTATTATTAGAGGGGATAATAGCAGATAGGATCGTTGACCATTTGGATTCCTACAAGCTGCTTGGGGACTCCCAACATGGATTTAGACGGCGTAGGTCGTGTCTCACCAACTTGCTCGAGTTTTTCACGTCATGTGGAGTGAGTACGATAAGAGTAAGCGATTGATATACTTGATCTCGACTCTCAGAAAGCCTTTGATAAGGTACCTCACCGCCGGCTAATGGCCAAAGTCCGCGCGCTGGGTATCGGTGAGGAAGTAGGTAGCTGGATTGGAAACTAGCTGAAGAATAGGCGGCAGAGGGTTGTAATTAAAGGGACTAGCTCGGGTTGGGCTTCGGTCGCTAGCGGGGTTCCTCAGGGTTCCGTTTTAGGACCATCGTTGTTTATCATTTACATAAATGATATCGACGCTGGCATCGTCAGTAGAATAGCCAAATTCGTTGATGACACGAAGCTTGGGGCCAATGTTGGGACGCCCGAAGCGATCGAGCAACTGCGTGCGGACCTAGGTAGGATAGGAGAGTGGTCCGAAATATGGCAAATGCCGTTTAACTTGGGTAAATGCAAGGTCATGCACAGTGGCTACGCCAATCCCAAGTAGGAATACTCCAAGTTGCGAAGTAATATCGAGGACACTTATTTGGAAAAAGACTTGGGTGTGCTAATTAGCATCGACCTTACGTTTACCAAACAGTGCGTAGAAGTGGAAAAGAAAGCCAGAAGTTGTTGGGTTATATCAGGAGGCAATTTCGATTTCGGAACAAGGAGATTGTGCTCTCTCTGTACAATTCCCTAGTTCGGCTGCACCTGGAGTATGCTGTGCAGTTCTGGTCGCCCCCTCAGGAAAGATATTGACAGGCTGGAGCGGTCCAGGCGAGAGCCACAAGGTTAATCCCTTCCGTTAGGCATATGAGCTGCAATCGACGTTTCTGCGCCCTGAATTTGTTTTCGCTGGAAACTTGGAGGCTGCGCGGTCAACTCAACGAGGTTTTCAAGCTCTTACACGGGTTCAATGATGTCGATTTTAGAAGCATTTTAGTTTAAATGATAACTCCACTCGCAACAGTGGTTGGAAGTTGGATTTGAAACGGTTTAGCACTAGTGTGTATGGGAATTACTTTATCTATAAGATCTGTGACACGTGGAAGAGGCTACCTTCAGAAGTTGTGAACAGTTACTCTGTGGATCAGTTCAAGAAAAGGTTAGACCGAATCTTGCACACTATTTGAGAGTGTAGGAATTTTTCCGTGGCACCGTTGCCATTGGTACTTCCTCGGTATGGGCAGCAAGGCCTGTTTGAGGTACTTCTTTTCATTGTAACTCCTTGTAACTCCTCTCCTCCTCCTCCTACTCCTCGCTTTCCTTCTTGTGTTTTATTACCCTTGTTAGATTAGGTTACCACTCCCCCTTTTCGGAGGGTCTAGTCCCGGCCCTCTTCATGCTTAACCTTCCATTCCTCCCTTGTCAGGTTAGGTTATCTACTCCCTCCCCCCTTCATGCATATCCCCCCTCCCCTTTGGAGGGTCTAACCCCACCCATTTGATGCATTACCGCATTACCCTCTCTCCCCCTTGGAGGGTCTACCCCCTTGTTGCATGCAATGTTGCAAATATTTATCATGGTGCATGTAATTGATTTGTTCTCCGGATTTTTTCAGGTATACTACTACAACCCTTCATTGGTGGACAGCGACGGGATTCGTGTTTATTCCCACGAAATCTACGTAGATTTCATTGATGTAAGGCATTGCTCCAACCAGGCAACAACGTGGAGTCCTAATAATAGAAAATACAATAATACAAACAAAAAATATCTAGGTTCATACAATGCACATAATATCCGACAATCTAACTTTTCCCAAACTTCTTATATTTCGTGATTGGCATACTGGTTTGCGAAAGTTTGGCTGATTTCCCAATGCCTTTTATTCTAATTTTTGCTTTTTATATTTGGAATAGAATCATGTATTCCTGTCCCATGTAAATGGTCTCGTCCGGTTTTAGCGTCGCTTTGAGAGGCAAGTTTTTCCGTTATTGCAACGGTACAGTATTTGTAAAAGGCTTTTCATCCCGCTTACTCTTAAATTCAACTCTTTAGCCAATTTTTTAATTAAAATCTTTATTAAAATGAATGAATAGTTAATATATATTATATATATATATATATATATATATATATATATATAATAATTAATGTACTCGTAGTTTAAGTAGAAGGATATATACAGGGTGTCCCATAAGTCCGGCATCATAGGAAAAATAATAAAAAAAGGCAAAACAAAAGCTTTTATTTACAGAACATGCTCAATATGTCCACCATTGTTTTCAATACACAAATTCAGACGTGAAACCCAGTCAGCAAGCACACGGTGAATGATGTCAGGAGTAATGGTGTTACATGCCCTAATAATGCGCTGCCGCAAATGTTCAACACTCCTAATTTTCTCTGCGTATACCAGCGCTTTCAAGTGGCCCCAGAGATAAAAATCTAGTGGCGTGAGATCTGAGCTTCTAGCTGGCCATTCCACAGGCCTCGACGTCCTATCCAATGACCAGGGAATTGTTGGTACAGGTATTCCCTTACTTGGGTGCTGTAATGTGCAGGAGCGCCGTCTTGTTGGAACCATGTTGGGAAATTTCCTTCTTCGTTGAAGACACTGAGAAATGCTTCTTCCTTGAGCATACGTAGGTAGGTGCCTCCAGTGACATGTTCACCGAAAAAGAGGGGGCCTATGATGCGATCCTTCCAAATGCCACACCATAACCATCACCCGAGATGCACCTTGTTCCTTTGAAGAGGTATACCAGTGAGGGTTGTTTTGAGACCAGTAGCGGGTGTTCTGTCGATTTACCTCACCATTTCCATAAAAAACAGCCTCGTCACTGAACAGAATGGTGGACGGGAAATTGGCATCCCGAGCATAAGAAAAATATGAATTATGGTTTGTAGAAATAGAAAAATATGAATTTCTCCTATGATGCCGGATTTATGGGACACCCTGTGTGTATATATATACATATATATATATATATATATATATATATATATATATATACACACACACACACACACACACACACACACACACACACACAGGGTGTATGATAAGTCACTGCCTATTTTTAAATGGTTGTAGTAATTTTATTTTTGAACTGATTTTAATGAAACAAATTGTAAATGATAGATTATCCAATAAGGTTTTAAGAAATAACATGACTTTCTTTTTCCAGGTGAATAATGCCTCCAGTTATGAGTTTGCAAGAAAGGGCCAAAATCGCGGCCCCTTACGAGGTTTGGGGATCAGTGATATGAGTTCAAAGATGGTAGATGGCTGAACATGGAGTTAATGCAACACCGACTGCACGAATAATCAAGAACTGCTACCAAAAGTTAATGACAACAGGCTGTGTCAGAGACAAGAAAAGATCTGGACGACCATCAATCTCGCGGACTCTCGAGAACATCGCCACAGTGAATACGTTCACAAGAAGCCTTGCAAAATCAGTGCGTGCAGGTGCACGTGAAAGTGGACTGACACATTACGCAGTACAGACGATTCTCAAAAAAAGCCCTGTCTTTCAAACCCTGGAAACCCCATTACGTGCATCAGTTGTTTCCTGATGACTGTGACAGAAGGATGGAATTCGCATAAATCTTTTCGGGTTGGAATGATGACTGGCCACAGTTGTTTGAGAACATTCTGTGGAGTGATGAGGTAGTGTTTCACGGTGGCGGGTTCGTGAATCGACACAACTGTCATTATTGGGCAGTAGTCAACCCTGACCATTGTGTGGAAAAGGCTAAGGGTCGTCCAACGGTAACAGTCTGATGTGGTATCACAGCCACCACAGTTGTTGGATCTTTCATTTTGAGGGACACAATGAATAGTGCAAGATACCTCGAAATGTTACAAGATCGTGTGTGGCCAGTCATCTCTCAGTGAGAAAACATCGCAACACTTCATTTCATGCAGGAGGGGGCACCCCCTCATTTCGCAAATGGTGTCCGCGCATGGCTACACGATCATTTCCAGGAAGATGGCTTGGGAGACGTGGCGTTCATAAATGGCCTCCCCGCAGCTAAGACTTCACGCCTTGTGACTTTATCCTCTGGGGGTGGGCCAAGGAAGAACTTTATCGCACGAAACCAAAAAACCTGGATGAACTGGAGGAGAGAGATAACTAATGTTCTTACCAATATTCCTGAAAACATATTGCGATCAGCAGTAGCGAACGTGCCAATTCGATTTAGGAAATGTGTTGACAGTGCAAGAGCATATGTGGAAATTTAAAGTGTTGTGCATAAAACCTTATTGGATAATGTATGTATCATTTATAGTTTGTTTCATTGTTCTTTTTCTAAACCTTTTATGTGATGTATTGTACGGTAAATATATTATATTTTTTATCATACATATTAACGTATAATAATATCAAGAAATTTCTTTTGATGTTTTCCCATAAATTAACTTAAACGTTTAGGTAAATTCGATATTTTTCTTTTATGGTAAATTCAAAATTATAGAAATGCGTTTAATTTTCCACGTTCTATAGCTGTTCCATTTGTCTTGTGACCAATGTTTTTTTTAGAAAATATCCACATGGAATATGAAGCAGTATATATTACACAGTTAA
Organism: Bathynomus jamesi; assembly: GCA_023014485.1. NCBI lineage: Eukaryota > Metazoa > Arthropoda > Malacostraca > Isopoda > Cirolanidae > Bathynomus > Bathynomus jamesi. The sequence continues at coordinate 1,172,387 of JAJOZX010000061.1, read as the reverse complement.
GTATCACACACACACACACACACACACACACACACACACACACACACACTGCATATTTTTGTAAATATACACACACACACAGCGTTCTCTGTTTGACAGTAATATTCCGATCTAAATCTGTTTTATCGGAACAGTAGACAATCCTTAATACGTAAGTGTTGGACCGCCAACTACCATACTTGGGGAGGGGTCGGAGTAGATTATATATGTACTCGTATATATTACACTCTTTCATAATTAAAAGAAAGAAGCTATTTTTCTTCGCATTGTTAACGTACAAGTAATTAATGACTTAATTACACCTTAATTACAAGCATACTATACTTGCAATTAATTAAATAGCGTAGAATGTTCCTCCCCAAGTACCTACCTCACCTCAGAACTTCTTTATTTATTTAATTTTTTTATTTGGAAAGAAAACCTACAGTATCTTCCTCCCAAAATCCTGCCTTTGCGAGTTTTATATTTTTTTATATCTTCATATGTTTTTTGGAAAATCCCTTTCCAGCCAAATCTCTGATATACGGTATATAATGTATAATATATGTATATATTTATATAGGATCTTAGCAAAACTTCTTTGGACTATTGCACGCAGTAGATCAACGTATTAAGAAGATTTCTTTGAGTGCGCGCAATTTATCAACTCTTTAAGAAATAACATTTTTGCTTTTGGGAAAAATGTTTTATTGTCACCTTTTAACTAAGTTCCGTTAATATATAAATATGTAGCGTGAATGTGTATGACTCAACATGAGCAAATGTACCTTAAATTTTTTGCTTTATTGTTCAGGTCCCTAAAAAGTGTATTTAAATGCTATTTCGATTTCTTCAAATTAGAAATACATTCAAACAGCCCGAAGTCTCTCTCTCTCTCTCTCTCTCTCTCTCTCTCTCTCTCTCTCTATATATATATATATATATAATATTTATCTTCTTTAATTTCCTTTCTTGAGTTTTTAAGTTTTTGTTTCTAATAAAACAAAACTAAACTCAACTAAAACACAAAAATGAAACAACCAACTAAAATGAGAAAAATTATCTTCTGTTCACTCAAGAGAAAATCTAGTGATTAAGCGAGCTAAATATCCTTTTTCAGTGTGATGATAAACCTTTAATCTATCTATATATATATATATATATATATATATATATATATATATATATATATATATATATATATATATACACACACACACACACACACACACACACACACACACACTGCCACTAAAACTTATCCTTATCATCATCAGCATATATATATTCCAATATAAATATAAGAAGGATAATTAAGTGAGTTATACTCTTAAATTTCATTATAGATACATTGTATTTAAAGAAGCTTTTATTTCTTAACACTGTATGTAATAATAATAATAATAATAATAATAATAATAATAATAACAGGCCTGCGATGGTTTTGTTGTCGGAAATATTTTATTACTTATATAGTAATTTTTTGCACGCTGATTCGAAAAAAATATTCATTTCTCTCCATCACATACAGATTTTTCACAAAATGTCATATTTCATATAACATATGTAAGTAATTTTCATTAAAATTGACTCAAATAAATTTTGATTAAAAACTACTGCCTATAAATGCTTCCAGATCAGAAGTGACGTCAGAGCGTCTTTTACAACATTCGAGAAACGCACCGCTAGTATATAAGTGATTGACAAGCCACGAGATGAGTGAGTCTGTATAGTGCTTGCGAGGTTATAGTTCTTTATTATTCAAAGGTGCGCGGTGACTATATTTCTTTTTTGGAATTTGTTTATTTGTCGCTATGGCAACCAGAGGGTGTGTAAATAGCCTAAACATTTTCTGTTATATTTGTGGAAAATTTACTGTGAAAAAACAAAGGCGAAATATTACAGACTTCGTCAAGAAAGCATACTATGCGTACTTCGGAATGAAACTTGAGGATCAAGACAAATCATGGAATCCACATAAAGTTTGCAGTGTTTGTGTTGAACAACTTAGACTGTGTAGTAAAGGTAAAAAGGATTCTTTACCTTTTGGGAATCCAATGGTCTGGCGTGAGTCTAGAAATCACAGCAATGACTGCTATTTTTGTTCATGTAACGTGAAAAGCTACAATACTAAAATAAAAAGGAAATTTCTTATCCAAACTTTCAGTCTGCTATAAGACCTGTTGCTCATGGACCTGGTATACCTGTACCTACTAAACAAAATACTCTTGATATAACTTCATCTGATTCGGTGTCTGATGACGATGGAAACGATGATATTGATTGTTTACAAACCGAAACATCTGGTGAACCCCAATTGTTTACACAAGGTGAACTTAATGATTTGGTAAGAGATTTGTGTCTCCCGAAGGATTCTTCAGAGATTTAGGGATCCAGACTTCGTGCAAAGAACTTGCTTTCTCCCGGGACGTCATTTTACTGGTACAGAAATCGAGAAAAAGAATTCATCCAATATTTTTCTGAATAAAATTCACTGTATATTGCAACAATGTTTCGGAACTAATACTTAAGCTAGGCGCTGCAGTCTATGACCCAAATGAGTGGAGACTTTTCATTGATTCCTCCAAAAGAAGTCTAAAAGGCGTCCTCCTTCACAACAGTAATTTGTATGCATCCGTTGCTGTGGCTCATTCGGTTCACTTGAAGGAAACGTACGAAAATCTTGAGCTTCTTCTAGCTAAGATTAAATACGAAGAACACGGTTGGCTACTTTGTGGAGACTTAAAAGTGATTTGTATGTTGTTAGGTGAACAACCAGGTTATACGAAGTTTCCATGTTTTTTGTGTGAATGGGATAACCGAGCAAGAACTCAGCACTGGATAAAAAAGGAATGGCCACGCAGAGTCAACCTGACACCTGGTTCTAAAAACATTCAACGTGAAAGTTTGGTTGACACGAAGAAAGTCCTTTTACCTCCGCTTCACATAAAATTGGGCTTGATGAAGCAATTTGTTAAGTCCTTGGACGAAGATGGAGATTGTTTTAAGTATCTGTTTGGTAAATTCCCAACTTTTTTGGAAGCAAAATTGAAAGAAGGAATTTTCGTTGGTCCCCAGATTAGAAAACTGACTTTGTTCATTGTTCTTTGAAAGTGCTCATCCAATCTTGAAAAAGAAGCGTGGATTCCTTTTAAGGATGTTATCAGCAAATATTTGGAGAACAAGAAGGACCCAAATCATCAAAACATTGTAAACAACATGCTAAATAAGTTCAAAGAGTTGGATTGTAATATGAGTTTAAAATTACATTTCTTACATTCACACTTGGATTACTTCCCTGACAATCTCGGAGCACTCAGCGAAACACAAGAAGAACGGTTTCACCAAGATATCAAAGAAATGGAGAGCAGATATAAGGGAAGGTGGGACATCAGCATGATGACTGATTACTGCTGGATGTTGAAACGGGATACTCCGGAATTATTACATAAAAGAAAAGGAACAGCACGTACATTCGAGACTAAAAGGCATAGATCTCACAAGAAAACTCAGGACAAATAAAGATGAATATGTAATTGACGTTAATAGTCTTCTTTCTTTTTAAAGTTGTTTGCATTTGTAATTAGTATAACGAAGCGAAATAGGTACCTAATGTAAATTGAAATAAATGATATTTAGTTATGTTGTTGTTTTTTCCCTTCCAGTTTGCAGAAAATCCTTATGTGATAGAAAAAAATGAACACCTTATTCGAAATCAGCGTAGTTGAATTATATAAAATCAGTTATTAGTAAGAAAACAACTCTTACAAAGTTCCCATTCGCAGGCCTATGATAATTAATTAATAATACTGATAATAATTAATAATAATTAAATACATATATTTTTTAGGATGAATAAATATGATGAAATCTAATTCACTCTTTCGTTCTTTCATAAACTTTTTTCCCTTTTGCTTTGACGATGCAATTTTAGTGACACGCACGGTGAGGATATTAAGCCACTCGTTGAGGGACTAATGCAACCAGCCTCGGGGAATAGTGAACCGCTGGAAGCCTGGCTAAACGCTCCTACCATGAAATATAATAGTAGCAAGCGGCTAATGCAAATAGCTAAATCAACAGTTATACCAAAAGGCATTAACGGCTCAGGTATAACGAAGTTAAAGAGTTAAAGCCAAGTGCGACAGTTCCATTTTCATTGGACTAAACGGACTGCTATAAAAGGATAAAAAGAGAGACCTTTGAAATGGACAAAACGGGAAAGACCGTTAAAACCAACCAACAAGCCAACCAGTCAACCAACCAAACCAACAAATCAACCAACCAAACAACAAATCAACCAGCAATTCAACCAACCAAACAACCAATAAACCAATAAAACAACAAATCCAACCAACCAACCAACCATCCAACCAACCAACCAACCTTCCAAACAACCAAACAACCAACCACTCAATCAACCATCCAACCAACCAACCAAAACAACCAATCAAACGTCAGTCTTGTCATGAAATGTTGCAAAAGCGGTGAAACGTTTTTCAAGGAATAAATTATGATTCAAATTGCGAATCTTTTTCGTCTTTTGCTGATTAAATGTTGGAAGCAGTTTGTCACTTTTGGCTGCTTAAATTCCACCTCGTTTTCATTGTGAAATGATTCTGTTTCATTCTCAACTTTTAATTTATTCACAAAGTTTAAATTTAGAGAAAAAAAAGAAACTTATCGACGCCATTTCAAACTCGCTTTTACTTAAATCATTTTAATGTTGGAAGCATTTTAGTGAAAACTAAATATTATCTTACATACAGTAAACGAACGCTAAGAAAATGTACGTATGAAAAACTCCTCCATCAATAACGACTTCGTTATTGCTCAACTACATATACTGTATTTATAAACACTTCACACATACACACACACACACACACACACACTCACATGTGTGTGTGTGTGTGTGTGTGTGTGTGGTGTGCAGAGGGTTGACAAAAGTAAATAGACACCACGATGATTGTGTTAAAAAACAAATGGCAAAGCTCATCAACGGAATGCCAGAGCGTGCGTGTCAGCTTTACATAATTTGAAGGGAAATGCAACACGATTCTAAATATATTCATTCAATAAATCTGTTATTATTTATTAACTTTTATTATAAAATCAAAAACTATGGCAAAGCAAAGGTATCCATTTACTTTTGTCAATTCCCTCTATATTTATAATGCCTGGAAATATACAGGACGTCCCAAAAGTCCTGCCCAATAATGTACAACATGACATTAGCTTTCCGGGCAGGATTTCTGGGACACTCTGTATATACCTGCAGAAACATCCCTTTAAAATTATACAAACAACAACAACAACAGGAACAACTATAACAAATCATTAAAATCTAATAATACTTATTTCTTTTTCAGGAAAATACCTTCACCTTCATTAGAAACCAACCGTCAAGAATTTATAATTAGTAGAGAATTTCCGCGTGAGGCGTTCCAAATAGAAAAACAGAATTTGCAGTTTCGCTAATCATTTTGCCGTTTTCTTATTCTGAAACTATATATATATATATATATATATTATGATGAATAAAACCACGAAGGAAAGGAAACACAAAATGGTGCTCAAGCGCTTTCGTCTAATGACATCCTCAGGAACACTGAAGTACATAAAAAGGTTACAGCCTATATATAGGTTACAGAAAGAAAAAAAGAAAAAATAAATAACATACACACACACAACACACATATATATATATACATACATACATATCTATATATACAAATACATACATACATACATACATACATATATATATATATGCAATAAACAGAGAAGTAAAAATAAAAAATTATAAAAAATTAAAAATAAAAATTAAAACCTCACTGGTAATCCTTTAAGGTTTTAATTTTTAATTTTTAATTTTTATAATTTTTTATTTTTACTTCTCTGTTTATTGCATATATATATGTATGTATGTATGTATGTATGTATTTGTATATATAGATATGTATGTATGTATATTATATATATATATATATGTGTGTGTGTATGTATGTTATTTATTTTTCTTTTTTTCTTTCTAACCTATATATAGGCTGTAACCTTTTATGTACTTCAGTGTTCCTGAGGATGTCATTAGACAAAAGCGCTTGAGCACCATTTTGTGTTTCCTTTCCTTCGTGGTTTTATTCATCATAAATATTTTCACGTGTTACTTTCGTGAAATAATTTTCATATATATATATATATATATATATATATATATATATTGTACACTTATTTTAAAACGAATTTTTCATTTAAGTCCGTTTTTATAAAAAAATGTTTTTCGACTTAGCATTAATGTATACACTGACCTACGTCCCCAAAATATGTTTGAGAGGGCGAAACCCCTGAACCTATTATTTCCCTGGAAATAATTTTTTTTTTTTTAAGAAAAAAAATGAGTGTAAAAATATTAAAATATAAAAAAGTGAAATAAACAATTTTTTGAATGCCATTTTGAAGTATTACTCTGTAATCTCCCAATCTTCTACTTTCTCTATTTCTCTCTCTCTTTCTCTGAATATATATATATATATATATATAGGAAGAGAGAGAGAGAGAGAGAGAGAGAGAGAGTGAAGACAAACATTTTCTTACCTCTATCGGTCGACGTATTTAAAGCATGTTCTTGTCACATACGTGATAAAAACGATATAAAGACATGAAAAGTTAATAGATCCTTTCCGCTCCAAAATTATTGCTCCTTACGACGCCTACTTTACAACTTATGGTCGGTATTACATAAACGAGCCGTTTTTTACTGGGACACAGAAACGAGAATAAACTTTTAACTCCGTTTATGGACTAAAATATTCTTCAAAGAATTTATTTTATTTATCTTTGCTTATTGTGTGTGTGTGTGTGTTTTATCAGTTGTATTTCATATTGCATCCTATTTTTAAAATCGTATGCATATAATATATGTGTATATATACAGGGTGTCCAGGAAGTTCCTGGCAATTCGATAAAGTATATATAAAATATAATATAATGTATATATAAATTCGAAACAACCCGTAAACAAAGTGATTACCCATTACCAACATTAGACAACGTAAAACAAACAACAAAATAACGAAATTAAACTACCCAAAAATACACAACACTCCCCTCCCCTACAAAAAATAAATTCCCTCTTCCCTCGTAATATTATATGAATAACAAAGGAGGAATTAGCCGCATTTCAAGAGCAATTTGAGAAGGAAAAAATATCTGTATATGTCGGTGTTTACGACATATTTTTAAAGCATTGATTGCTCGGGGAATGCCGCTACGTAACACTCCGGTTCTAATTCTTTGGGAAATTACGCTGTAGAATTCAAACATGGCCGTCATTAGAGGAATATCTGCAGAAGATCATGTAATTAGATAAGCAGACCGTATATCTTCTATACGTAGTGTGTAATTTAGCTTTATAACGATGTTTTCGACGAAACAGTATTAGCTATAATAATGATAATAATAATATTAATAATAATAATAATAATAATAATAACAGAAATTCTCTACTATTTATAGGTGAAATACAGATTATGTACATAAATAGGCATTACAGTATCAATAAATTCCAGCTACAAACACTATTGTATGAATATCTAAATTTAAGGCAATTGGAATTTCCATTAAAGCATTCTTGACAAATTCTGTCATAAATTTATGAAGGTTATAACTAATTCATAGGACAATGTCAGCGTAAAATTATATACACGATAACCATTTGCTACATCTCATAACCAAACTATTACTGAAAAGCAAATTTCATTCTTTAACCCCCTCCCCCCGCCCTCCACGAAATCCTGAAATTTTTTAAAAAAGAAGAAAATTTCAAAAAACAAAAGTAATTTTGAAATTTTGAAATTTATTTTTGAATTGAAGGGTTTCCTTTTTTTCTAAATTTGTCTGTAGTTTATTCTAAACGTAATCTTCGTACGAGAAGAATGTTCTTGACATTTCAAGTGTAATGTCGAAATTTTGGGAGGAATACTGTAGTTGTCGTGCCTTTAAAGTCCTCGAATGATTTGTTTAGTTATAAAATACGTTTTGTGTTATTAACATTGGAACCGCGTTAGAAATGAGGCCCTCCTAGGAAGAAGTGGCTAAGCGACAACAGCAAAAAACGCCAGAAAACGCAGTTAAAGTTGTACCACTTTTGAAAGCGGAATAACTTTTGAACTTTTGAAGATATTTCGTTGAAATATCTTCAAAATATCAAAAATTATGTCACTTTCAAATTGGTACAGCTTTAACTGCGTTTTCCTGGCGTTTCTTAACTTTTGTCGCTTAGCCATTTCTTCCTAGGAGGGCCTCAAATATTGTATAAATGTGTGGACAGATATAATGGAGGTATAGTTTAATCAAGTATTAAGATTTCAATCTATGGCTAATGCATTCTTAAATGGTTTTTGCATACGAGATAATTTTTATTGAGATTAGTTTTACTGGATCTTATATCCTCGAAGTGGCATGTATGTATGTATGTATGTAAGTATGTATGTATGAGAATATGCAGACATATTTTTAGCTATGACTGCCATAATCAGGTAGACCAGAGCGTTCTCAACCCTTTTCACTCTAACTCTCTAACGCAAGGATTAATAAGTATTCTCAGTCTTTCATCTACTTAACCGATCAACTCTGAAACAACCTTCCTCAATCCATCTTTCCCCCATGTCTATGACCTCCAGTCTTTCAAACGCAAAGTGTCCAGGCATCTCAAAAACTTTAGACCTTGAGTTTGGTTCTCTTCTTAATCTTCTGTAGGGATGAGCTAAAAAAAAAATAAAAATCCTGAATAACACAAGTGAAATGATATGAATGAAATATAAATAATACTGTAGAATGAGGAAAATATGTCTATAATAGAAATAATACAGTACTACTCTACAGTATAGTACAATACACTAAATTAAGCTTCGTCAGTATACAGGGTGTACATAAAGTCAGGATCTATTTTTGTGAAATAATTATTTTTTTCTATTTTTCTTTTCAGAAGCCCTTAGAATGAATACAGAAGAGCGTGTGGCAATAGTAATTTGGCGAATCGAGGGAAAGAAATACAATGACATCAGAGAGAAGTTTAGAAGGAGATTTCATAAGCCGGGGCCAATAGACAAGACAATACGAAAATTGGTGAACAAATTTAAACGAACGGGATCTGTAAATGATGAAGCAAGATCAGGACGACCGTGTATGTCAGATCTTACCGTGAATGCAGTACGCGGAATTATCACTGAGGAGCCACGTACGTCCGTTCGTGCTGCATCACACAGACTCGGCCTCCCGACGTCATCTGTGCACAAAATTCTGAAAGTAATTTGCAGAAGAAAAGCTATCATTTGCAGGTTTTACATGATTTAGATGAGGAAGATTTCCCTCGACGAAGTGCTGTGTGTGCTGATCTCGTAGAACAAATCTGGAGTGATAATTTAATGGACAACATTCTCTTTAGTGATGAAGCCACTTTCCATACGTGTGGAAAAGTAAATCGCCATAACTGTCGAATTTGGGCAGATGAAAGACCGAATGATTTCGTCCAAAATTGGGAAAGAGACTCACCTAAAGTTAATGTCTGGGGTTTAACAAATCTAAGGTTTATGGTCCTTTTTTCTTTGCTGAAGCTACAGTTACGGGGCTTATTTATCTGGACATGTTACAGCAATTCCTTGAACTCAGCTGATTGGGGATAGGATTGTTAGTACCGTCGTCTATCAACATGATGGTGCTCCTTGTCACTATGCCAAAATTGTTCAGGATTATCTAAATGGACGTTTCCAAATCGCTGGATCGGACGCGGAAGCAACAGACCTTGGCCAGCGAGATCACCAGATTGAACCCCTTTAGATTTCTTTGCATGGGGCTTTCAAATCGCACGTCTATCAGACGAAGATTACGAGTCTTGAAACTTACGTACACGTATACGAACTGCTGCAGATAACATAACCCCGCAAATGCTCCAGAATGTGTTTAGAAATGCTGCGGAACGATTTGAGCTGTGCAGGGATACTGATGGGCGTCACGTCGAATCCTACTCTTAATTATTTAATAAATGTTACCACTTTATCATTTTATGATAAAATTCCAATAATTTCCTAGTGCTTCACAAAAATAGATCCTGACTTTATGTACACCCTGTACATAAATTCATTATTTACATTTTGTTTTCATTTCATCGTAATTCAATCTTTACTTGTTTTTTTTTTATGAGGTTTGTTTTCTTTCTCGAAGCGTATAACCCAAGAGGAATAACATCGAAGCATGTTCCACTTGCTTCATTTCACAACTGAAGTTTGCTTCAACTCCGAAGAGAAAATAGATAAAAAAAAAAACATTATTCTGCTTGAATTGGAAGGTCTTAAAAAAAAAAAAAAAAACTCCCAAAGAGAAAAAACAATATTTACTTAATAATTTTGAGTTTGTGGCGGGTTTTAAATTCTGTAAAATGCAAACACTTCTCCAAACCTAAATTTTAGGAAGAAAATAACTAAAGAAGGATTTTAATATACATAGTTTTGCCCAAAAGCATTATTTTACGGTTTACGAAAGTTTAATAATAGTTATGCAAATAAAATTTATTTCCTATAAATAAGAATAAATTATTTATTTCCTATAAATAAGAATAAATTATTTATTTCCTATAAATAAGAATAAATTATTTATTTCCTATAAATAAGAATAAATTATTTATTTCCTATAAATAAGAATAAATTATTTATTCCTATAAATAAGAATAAATTATTTATTTCCTATAAATAAGAATAAATTATTTATTCCTAAAATAAGAATAAATTATTTATTTCCTATAAATAAGAATAAATTATTTATTTCCTATAAATAAGAATAAATTATTTATTTCCTATAAATAAGAATAAATTATTTATTTCCTATAAATAAGAATAAATTATTTATTTCCTATAAATAAGAATAAATTATTTATTTCCTATAAATAAGAATAAATTATTTATTTCCTATAAATAAGAATAAATTATTTATTTCCTATAAATAAGAATAAATTATTTATTTCCTATAAATAAGAATAAATTATTTATTTCCTATAAATAAGAATAAATTATTTATTTCCTATAAATAAGAATAAATTATTTATTTCCTATAAATAAGAATAAATTTTTAATTCCTATAAATAAGAATAAATTATTTATTTCCTATAAATAAGAATAAATTATTTATTTCCTATAAATAAGAATAAATTATTTATTTCCTATAAATAAGAATAAATTATTTATTTCCTATAAATAAGAATAAATTATTTATTTCCTATAAATAAGAATAAATTATTTATTTCCTATAAATAAGAATAAATTATTTATTTCCTATAATAAGAATAAATTATTTATTTCCTATAAATAAGAATAAATTATTTATTTCCTATAAATAAGATAAATTATTTATTTCCTATAAATAAGAATAAATTATTTATTTCCTATAAATAAGAATAAATTATTTATTTCCTATAAATAAGAATAAATTATTATTTCCTATAAATAAGAAAAATTATTTATTTCCTATAAATAAGAATAAATTATTTATTTCCTATAAATAAGAATAAATTATTTATTTCCTATAAATAAGAATAAATTATTTATTTCCTATAAATAAGAATAAATTATTTATTTCCTATAAATAAGAATAAATTACTTATTTCATATAAATAAGAATAAATTATTTTTTAATTCACCTTTTTTCACCTAAAATAAATATACAATGTCGCGCATGTGGCTTTACTGATTTTGTTCTGGCTAACGCCAGACGATTGTATTCAGTCTCGGAGAGACCTCTGTGTAGTAAAGGGTTAAGAGACCTTTGCTTAATCCTTTACTGCACAGAAGTCTTTCCGAGACTGAATAAAATCGTCTGGCGTTAGCCAGAACAAAATCAGTAGTCACAGTGCTCGACAAAGGCTTAAATTGAGTGAAATACGTACTTTCACCTTTAATAATAATAATAATAATAATAATAATAATAAAAGTGGGGTAAATAACGTGCAATTAAGTTATATATAATTCCGCCAGAATTTCCCACTTTGTACGTATTACATTACAATAAAATGTTCAGTGTTTGTTCACCATTAATTTTGTAACAAAATCTTTTTCTTCATTTCCATTTAAAAAACTTTAACCTTTTGTACTTTCGTACAGTTCATTGCAAAAGCTCAGTTTTCTTCGTCGTTTAGAGAATTTATTTGATTTTACGCTTTAAAACAATTAAAGTAGCTTCGTATTAAAAGTAATGCCCGAGATCAAAGACAACACTGTAAGAGGCCGGAGATAAGGCATTCACTACAGTTTGAATGTGGGTATGTTGGTGGGTATGTACAGGGTGTTTCAGGTCGATCCTAGAAATATGGAAATTGGCGGAATTTGTAGTTTGTATTTGGTATTTGGTATTTGAAGTTTGTCATAGTAATTCCGTAACTAATATGAAGCGTTTCTTTTTATTGCGGTTGAATGAAAATGGCCGATAGAGGAAGCGGATCAGTTCGATTGTCTAAGCTGCAACGAATAAAACTGGTGAAGTTGGTGTGTCTTTGTGGTGAGAATGTGAGTGAAGCACGTCGAAGATTTTATGCAGAGTATGGTTTTACGCCGGCACACGCAACTGTCAGTGATTTGATAAGAAAATTTGAAGAAACAGGAAACGTTGACACAAAGTCCTCGGGATCAAGAGAAACTAACTGGTGTGGACAATCAACAGCTAGTAGCGGAAGCCTTAGTCAAAAGTCAAAAGAAATCATTGCGTAAACGTTCTTCTGAGTTACCTGTTATGTCAGTAAAACATCTGTTTGGAGGATTACACGGAAGCTGTATGTAAAGCCCTATCGCCCACATGATAGATAAAATAACCTTTATTAATAACAATAAAATAAATACATTTTTTCAATTTACAATGACATGAATAATTGCGAAGCTCGACTATTTATTTAATTTAATTTGGCCCTTAAGCTTTAGGCTTTACTGGGCTCTTATTAAAAATAAGCAGCTACTTGTTATTAATTAATAATAATAAATAAATAAATAAGTAAATAAGTATTATTAATAGTTAAAACATGTATTACAATATTAAACAATATTAATGGACAATATTAAACAATATTAGTGGACATTAATCCTAGATTTTTGTAAGTATGCCATTGTTAATCGGGATTTCAACTTGGTTTTAAAGAAATTTATATTCACAATATTTTTTATATCGGCATGCAAGTCATTCCATAGTTTCAACCCAATGAAAATGAGTAGTTTTTGAGATGAAGACAATCTAAATTGAAGTATAACGAGCTTTGATCTATTTCTGGTCTGATACGAGTGGATTTCTTGATGAGTTACAAAATATCTATTTACCCATTGTAAATTAATGATTTTGTTCTTACACTTGTAAATAAAAATAAAATGTGCCAGTTTGGTTATATCATTGAGCTTTAGTAGGTTTAGCTCTTTAAATAATGCACTAGAGTGATCAAGGAACTCAGCATCAGATAGATAATAACCTTATTGCTCGTTTTTGGATGACAAAGATACCATTTAATGCGTTGTTAGCGGAGTTTCCCCAAACAAGGGTGCAGTATGTTATATAAGGAAGAACAAGAGTATGAGAAAGAGTCAATAAAACTTGTTTAGAGACTACATTTCTAAGTTTAAACATTATAGCAACGCTCCTTGAAATCTTTGTCGTGATATAATTTACATGATCACTCCATTGCAAATTCTTATCTAGCATTACACCAAGAAATTTTGTTACAGTACATTCCTTTATGGCGATTTCAGTAACATTAAATTCATCAAGATATACATTTCTTTTATTAGTAAAAATCATTAAATTTGTTTTACTGGTAATTAGGAAGAGTTTATTGGTGGTCAACCATTTCATTACACTGATGAATTCTGAATTAAATATATTCTTAGTTATATTAACATCTTTGCAAGAAAAAGAGACAGTTGTATCATCTGCAAACATTATGAAGTTCAGTATATCAGATGAACGTGGAAGGTCATTTATATACAATAAAAATAACAGTGGACCCAGAACTGAGCCCTGTGGCACACCATGTTTGACAAACGCTTTAGTTGAGCAAACCTTATTTACTGATACAAAATGATATCTATTGGACAAATAACTTTTAAACCAATCACTGATTGCTCCTCTAAAGCCGTAACAATATAATTTATTAAGTAGAATATTATGGTCTATTATATCAAACGCCTTACTCAAATCCATAAATACTGATATCATTATTTCTTTGTTCTCCTTAGCTATATTTACATATTCCATAAGATTTAAAATAGCCATTTCCGTTGTTTTATTATTACGGAAGCCATATTGGTTTGGAGATAATAAATTGTAGGATTCTAAATATCGCTGCATTCTACTTTTTACAATTTTTTCAAAAACTTTGCTGAACACAGATAATGAACACACCGGCCTGTAATTTGTTGCTAGTGTAGGATCGCCCCCTTTAAAAAGGGGTGTTATGCAACCAGTTTTTAGCATTGATGGGAATATTCCTTTGGAAATATGCAGTTCATGCTTTGTCGGACGATGACCCTGATAGACAAAACCAGTTTTGTAGCATTGTGCTTGATCAGTTAAAACAGGACCCACAGTTATTGGGCAAAATTTCTTGTGGATGGCAGTGTCAACCGTTACAACTGTTACATTTGGAGTGATACGAATCCACACTCTGTCCTGACTCACCAAGTGAATACACCTGGAGTAACAGTTTGGGCAGGAATTTCTTCCAATGGTAATGTAGGACCATTTTTCTTTGAAGAAACAAGTGAATGGAGAACGTTATCTGAAAATGCTGCAAAACAAAGTCTTGCCCATTCTTCCTGAATGTGTCCCGGATGTTAATGAAATCTTTTGGCAACAGGATGGTGCACCGCCACATTATCGTCTGGATGTTCGTGCATTTCTCGACCAGACATTTCCACAGCGGTGGATTGGAAGACGTGGTCCAGTTGAGATGCCAGCGAGATCACCTGATCTCACCCCTATGGATTTCTTTATTTGGGGCTACATTAGAAAACAAGTGTACAGGACGAAGCCCAAAGATCTACTGGATCTTCGAGAAAATCGAGGTTGAGATTCATTCTCTCCCACGCGATTTGTGTGCAAAAGTATGCCACAGTGTTGAACACCGGATGCAGGCATGCATCAATGCAGATGGAGCTCAGTTTGAACATTTACGCACGTAAACCACTTGTAATGACATGAACATGTAGAACGTATCTTGTATAGTATTGTATGTAGACAATAATAACAATAAAACGATATATTATACTTCGTCGCTTCCTATAGGGTCGACCTGAAACATTGAATTACTACCTACTTGCTACAAATTCCGCTAATTTCCATATTTCTAGGGTCGACGTGGAACACCCTGTATAGTCACTATGTATCGCGTCAAGATAAGTGAACAACGGTTAAACCTATGACCGCCAAACTTGGTACGGAGTTTCACTAGGTCAAAATCTGGAAACCATTTTAAAGGCTCTAAAAAAGGTCATAAAATCAATAAAGGTCACAAAATCAGTAAACGCGGCACCCTCCAAAACTTGCCTTATTAAGGGGAGAAAGTAGGATCATGAAACTTGTGTCAGAGGTTAACTTTATCATACTCTGATCGTCCTAAAACTTGAGTCCATAAGGCAAAGGTCATGTTCATAAGGTCAGTAAGGGCAGATTACTTTTCGCAAAAAGGTTTAAATTATGATAACCAAACGTGGTGTATCAGTTTACTATGTGATGCGATAGCCATCCTATATACGTTTGAAGCAAAAAAGGTATTAGGTCAAGGGCAAGGTTTTGATATATATATATATATATAACTACTAATCTTAGCTGCAAATAAAACGTGTAGTTTACATTGTCTGTGACTTATCGCGGTGCTGTAGGTACTGCCGAGTATTGTATACTGATTCTGACTTTTACGTGTAGCCATATCGCACCACCGCTTCCCGTTAGAGCAGCGAAGTAAAGAGACATTGGGTCTGGGTAGTTGTTGAAGAGGGGTACTGTTCTCTTCGTCAAGACCCCATGTAAAATTGTAGGTCTCTTCAGTCACATAACCTTTGTCGTTGCAGAGAAGGTTCAACAACCCGGAAACAACAACAACAACAACAACAACAACAACAACTCCCACGTACGGGAATCCTATGAGTACGTATCAGTATCAAATTACACTGGTATGCATATGAAATATTTTTGTCTGCTGTGAGGGTTTTTTCAACTCATATTATATAATTCGACCATGCTGAATTCGAAAATGACATTGGTTTTCCTCAATCAGGTCAGGTTTTTTCTCTATTGGCCATTTATTATAAGTCCAATTTTATCCCCAAATTTATTGATTTTTTTAGCTTAAACACTGTAGATACGAGTAATATTATAAGAACACTCGTGAAAAATGAAAACATTGTTTGAATAAATACTTTTATTCATACAATGAATATGGAAAAAAGTTTATTGAGGAAGGAATGAAGTTTTTTTGGCTTTCCGTCTGTGTTTTTCTTCGGGCACGTCTCGCTTCAAACACCAGCAATAGTCCGCCAGCATATTGATATCCCAGTTTCCCTGGTACCTCTCTTCCATTATTTTGATATCTTGGTGAAATCGTTCACCCTGTTCCTCACTATAATCCCCGCAATTTTCAGGAAAATAGTCCAAGTGGGACCATAAAAAGTGCATTTTTATGGACATGCGCGACCCATGAGCTTTGAAAGCTTCCATCAAGTTTTCGACAACGGACTCGTATTCTGGACTTCTACGCTTGCCAAGAAAATCAGTGACAACTGATTTGAATGCCTGCCAGGCATTCTTCTCAGTTGGAGTCATTGCGTTTTCGAACTGAGTATCCTTGATCAAAGTTCGAATTTGAGGACCATCAAAAACCCCAGCATTTAGTTTAGCATCAGATATATGAGGAAATTTACTCTCGAGATATCGGAATGCTGAACCCTCCTTATTCATTGATTTGATGAAATTTTTCATCAAGCCCAGCTTAATATGAAGTGGTGGGAGCAAAATTTTTGTTGGTGGTACAAGGGGCACTGAAACGACATTATGCGACCCAGGTTCAAAATTCTCTCTGGATGCCCATTCACGCTGTGCATAGTGCTTCTCATCCGCTCGGCTATCCCATTTGCAGAGGAAACATGGGTATTTCGTGTATCCCCCTTGCATTCCCAATACAAATGCCACAATCTGAAAAAAATGAAAATATTTAAAGAATTTAGAGAATTTGTTCTATCAGATAAAAAAATCTATGCATTGGACTGTATCATTTCTGTGGGGAAGTTAAGTGTTCTTATACGCTCTCAAATAACCTTTGGAAAAACAACATAGTCAATAGCAATAGTTTACTTATGATATTAGTATTACCTTCAAATCTCCACAGATCCTCCAGTTATGTTGGTCGTATACGAGAGCATCCAGTAAAATTTTCATGTTATCGTAGCTCTCAGTAAGTTGTACGGAATGTGCTACAGGGACTGATGCAACCCTATTCCCAATGTTGAGAAGAACTGCTTTCAAACTTCGTTTAGACGAGTCTATAAATAGCCTCCATTCTGATGCGTTATATGGCAGGCCCAAGGATTCGATTAGCCCCTCAACATTGCAGCAGTACACTAAGGAAGAGGTATTTTCGTGCACTGCAAAAAACTTGCGGAATTCTTCCTCTCGTTTCCTATACCAGGAGAACGTTGTTCCCGGAGCCAGCAAGTTGTCCTCTCGAAGTCGTGAGCCCAAGATCTCGGCAGCTAATTTGGAAAGTCCTAAATCCCTGGTAAGATCATTAAGTTTGGCCTGGTTGAGAGGCCTCGGCTCATTTGAAGCGGTATTTTGAGGTGTATACGACTGGGACTGGTCATTGGCATTGGTCATTGATTCATCATCAGAATCATCGAAGTCCAGGGTTTGAGGTGGGTCGGGTATTGGAATTCCAGGACCATAGGGTACAGGTCTCATAGCAGAAGGAATGTCAGGGTATACAACAATGTGTTTATTCTTCTTGTTAACTCCTGAAAATAGAAACACAGAAACATGGATATAAAACTTGCATATGAAATAGAAGAAGCATTCAGACAGTGGCGGCTCGTGAGGGAAGGCTGCGGTCTGTAAGATATGAAATAGGTCGATGGAGTCTGTATATTTTCTTTCTTTTTCATTCATATTGTCCCTTCGGGGACAATATGAATGAAAAAGAAAGAAAATATACAATCATTGTATATGTAAATGTAACTTGTATAACAATATGTATGTGTAAATGTATTTTCTATAACAATATGTATATGTAAATGTATGATTACCATTATGGTGAATATTATGCTATATATGGTGAATATTACATTATGGTGAATATTATGTCAAGTTTCATACGAGGATTTCAAAATATTTAAGAAAAATAAATTTATAAGCCCACCTTGGAGGTTTGTCATGCAGAAATAGCAATCTGTCACGTGATCCTTTCCTTCTCTCCAAATCATGGGAATTCCAAAAGGCAAAGATTTCGCTCTGCCTTTGCTCCATCTTCTCAAATTTTCAATGCACGTCTTGCAGCACATATGAGGGGCGAAATTTTTGTCCTGGTCCCCTAGCTTAATTCCAAAGTATGCTCTATACATTGTCTTCACAAATTTAGTGATTTGGGACTGGTTATTTGGCATGGTAACCGTCCCACATATGTAGCAGAATCTATTGGGATCATTTTTACACGCTCTATTCATTATGAAATATTTTATCTATATGCCTGAAAAGTAAAAAAAGATATTATACAAGTGAAACAAGTGATGATAGATGTTACTGTTCCAATTCCGCTTTGACAAAATCACGAAAAATTCTATTTTACTTATGAGGCCATAGCCGGATAACCTGAGCTGATTGAGAAAACCGGATTGCAGATCCGAAATCAGCAGGAAAATCTCTATAAGAATCACTTACAAAACCCTTGACAGCAAAATTGATGCATACCCGTGTTATGAATACCTACAGCATCCTTTTCAGCACAAGTTTAAGATTGGCCTTTTCTAAATGTTGGTGGTGACTCAAAACAGTGGTGTAACTAGGCATACACATTATAACGCACACACGTATAGTTTTTTTTTTTTTTTTGATGAGTGATTACCGGATAACACCTTTTCATTTATACTATTGTATTGACAATCTCTGCATCTCGATTGTACCATTTTATACCAACATGCATATACGTGTTTATAACGCACAACTTTAGTAATCAAAACATTCTCACAATAACTGTTCGTGCGTGCCTTATCCCAAGACAAAGTCCGTGTCTGTAGTGGTTATTACACTATTAATAGTAATATTGAAAATTGATATATTGTATATATCAATTCACAGCTGCGCACTAATAGTAATATGTGAGAACGTGAGATATTGCAATTAACTTTGATCTACCTGTTGATATTAATTATTGCATATTGCTTTTTGAATGACTGATAATTGCACAATACATAAAATAATGCTCGAACCATCGATTAAAAATTACTACATAATTAGTGTTAAAATTTCAAATTAAGTCTAATATTCCGTTTCGTTTAATTGTGTATTTATTTATTTATCGGTTTATTTTATTATTTATTCATTTATCTATAAATCAATAGTCTCAATTAAACACTTTGTGTGACGTTTGATTTATTTTCGATTTTGGCGACTTCTTGCTTATAGTTTGTAAATGTCTGGCTACGCCAATACTCAGACCGTAATTCGTATTCATGCGACTGTTATTCTATTATATATATATATATATATATATATATATATATATATATACACACACACACACACAGGGTGTTCTAAAAGTACCACGTAAACTTTTATGTCTGTCGATCAGTAGTGGGACGTTCCGAACAATATGTTTAAGTTGAAGGAAGACACTTTATATATATATATATATATATATATGACCACCAAACATATGCTTGTACTCTGTGGTGAATGGACGTGCTGTTTTGCTCTCTCTATTTAACACCCAAATTAGAAGGGAATAATCTACTCGGCGGTTTATTCTGTTTGCACCCGAAAGTGTATAAAGTATCAGTGAAGCCGTGCATATAAATTATAAAGTGAAATTCATTAAAATTAAGAAAGTGCAATACAGTTTACATAATTATCACCAGTTTTAACATATATATTCAAAACGAAATACGGTTGGCATTCGAGAAAGTTTGAAACAAGGCAGGAAAAAGGTCATAAAACGCAAAGGTCAGAAAACCCTCGAAATACCCTCGACCATCGAAAAGAAAGAAATAGAAATAAAAATAAATAAATAAAGAATTTGCGTGGGTATTTCTCTTTACGCTAATTAAGGAATAACATAGCTATGGGTCCAAATTCTCACTCAATCTGTAAATTGCGCAATCTGGTAACAACGGAAAACTTAGCGATTAGATGTGATTTCTGCTAACGACTGAATGACTTTATCTGCATGAATTGGAATGATAGGGAAATAATTCTTGTCTCGAACGCGAAACACGTCGTGGGGATCAAATTTCTATGTGGCGCATGTACACAGACCGTAAATTCTTTCGCGGTCTTTAAAGAAATGGAGATAGCAGACTCGAAAGTAACAAAAAAGAATGAAATAATGGGGACACATGGGTCCGGAATGGTCCCAACGAAAAATCGGGTGGATGAGAGAGAAGACGAAATAACGAATAATAGCATAATAACGAACAACAATTTAATAACGAATAACGATATAAACAATATAATACGGAGGGAAGACATAGATGAAAGAAAAAAGTAAAAGTTGCGAAGTAGTCAAAAGGTCCAACGAGCAAAATGATAAAAAGATAACTAAAAACGTAGAAAATAAAGAGCCAAAGAAAAATAATGATAATGCCAAAATTAAGAACTTTGAAAATAATAAGAAAAGAAGCACAAGCGTAGAAAATATCGTATGTAAATACTACGCGAAAGGGAACTGCAGATATCGGGATGGGCAATGCATATATGCACATCCCACATTATGCAAAATGCATTACACAAGTGGATACTGCAAATTTGATAAGAAATGCATGTTCCACCATCTTACGGTCTGCAACACTTATGCAAGATATGGGAGTTGCAAATATGGAAAAAAATGCCGATACCACCACCCTCAAAGGAACGCAACGAGTGAACAAAAAAAACGAACATCAAAGAAGAGTGCCAATTTTTTAGACGCAGCCAACACATTTCAGCTGCTAAATACTATCCAGCAATTACAAAACCAGCTGACAAATATAAATACAGGAATCCGAGAGCCGGACAGAAGGTACGAACAAAGGCACTTCATGCGTTATCGGGACAACAGGTACCGACTAAGATAAATGGAGGTAAATTCTCTGAGGACCACAAGGCAACGAAACCGGCACCCCCATTGGAAAACAAATTGGAACCACCTGTATGCGAAAAAGAAAGAGAAAAAATAAAAATAATCCTAGCCAACATACAGGGCCTTAAATCAAACCATTCCACGAATAAAGTTGTATACCTGAAAGGACTCATGCAAGAAGCCGGAGCAGACTTTGCATGCATCACGGAAACTCATCTAAAGGACTGTCAGGCGAACTGTGAAAATTGTGAGTCCTGTATTGACAAAAAAGAAATACAAATTGACATCTATAACATCCTCCGAGCCGAAGAACAGTTAGACGTAAAGGAGGATGTGATATTTACACACGCGAAAGGCACATAGCAGAAATGGCTATAAGTACCTCAAACAGCTACGTAGAATGTGTAGCAGCAAAAATTGAAAAATTAAATATGGTACTAATTGTAATGTACAGACCCCCAAACACGCCAACCTCAAAATTTTCAGATTCCATTACAGAGGTAAGAAACTGGGTAAAAGATCTATACTCTCCAACCCCAAATATTTTTCTCTGTGGTGATTTTAATTTCCCATTCATGAAATATAAAGGATAGGAAAAAATATATGTATACACCAGGACAAGGGGGGCACACGAGAAGACCAGGAGCAGGTAAAAATGCTACTAGTTCTAGCTGATGAATTTATGTTAACGCAAGAAATAACAGAAAACACAAGAAAAAACAACTGCCTAGATTTGGTATTCACAAACAACAGTAATCCAATTGATAATGTAGAAATATCCCCAACTATGATATCGGACCACAACATCATTGAAATAACAACTAATATAAAGGCAACATGAAAAGAAAGAACACGCACAAAAGAAAGAAGCAAATTCGAAATTTTTAATTTTCACTCCAAAGCTATAAACTTGGAAGATGTGACATCCAACATGGAAGTAATAGATTGAAAAACCATTTTCGAGGCCAAGACAACGGAGGAGATGCTAATGACGTTAGAGGAGAAGACGTTAGAAATTTGGAAAAACATGTCCCAAAGATACAACAAAGAGAAAAGAGAAGCAGGTTCGAAAGACAAAATAGGGCATTGTTTCGAAAGAGAAAAAGAGTGACTGCAAAATTAAGTAATTGTAAAAATAACAACATCAGAAAAATATTAAATGATAAACTGCAAAGTATTGATGTCGTTATACAGGAACTAATCGAAAAACATACAGAAAAAGAAGAAGATGACGCTATAGAAGCGATAAAAGCTAACTCAAAGTACTTCTATAATTTCGCAAAAAGAAAGTCGAAAAACCATGCGACCATCGGACCTTTAAAAAATGAGAACAGTGCTTTATCTGATGATCTAACAGAAGTATCTGAAATATTAAGAGCTCAGTATGAATCATCTCTCAGTATCCTAAAAACTGACAAATTGATATGCGATAGAAACGCATACTTTGAAGAAGAACCACAAGGGGAAAGTATAACGGATTTCGAATTTACGACGGATGATGTTACACAAGCCATAGGGGAAACTAAAAACACAGCGGCAGGACCGGATAAATGGAATGCTACACTGATCAAAAACTGCAAGAATGCAATCGCTGAGCCCCTATACTGGATATGGAGACGATCACTAGACACGGGAGAAATACCGGGCATCCTGAAGAGCGCGAACATAGTCCCAATATATAAAGGAAGAGATCGATCCGAAACCAAAAACTATAGGCCGGTATCGCTTACATCCCACCTCACTAAAATATGTGAAAGAATAGTTAGACAGAAAATCTATGACTTTTTGGAAACTCAGAAAAAATTCAACGATAACCAACACGGTTTCGGTCAGGCAGATCATGCCTATCACAACTAATGGAATACAACAACAACATTATTGATGCACTTGAAAGTAATGAAAACTATGATGTACTATACACAGACTTTGCTAAAGCGTTCGACAAGTGTGACCACGGAATCATAATACATAAACTGAAATATGTGGGAATAACAGGAAAATTAGGGAAATGGATATATAATTTCCTTAGTGAGCGGCGGCAAGTCGTTACAGTACAAGGAGTACCTTCATCAGAATCAGAGGTCCTCAGCTCAGTACCACAAGGAACAGTATTAGCTCCACTACTCTTCATAATCATGCTAACTGACATAGATGAGGACGTTACCAGAGACAGCACAGTAACATCCTTTGCGGATTACACAAAGATCAGTAGAAAAATAAGAAACCCAGAAGACATAGGATCTCTACAAACCGATATAAACAGAATCTACAAGTTGACGGAAGACAACAATATGAAGTTTAACACTGAGAAATTTCAGCTATTACGGTACGGAAAAAGAGACCTAAAATCCATGGAATATTATACCCCAAATGGACAGGAAATTCAGAGAAATTCCAGAGCAAAAGATTTAGGGGTTGTAATGACAGATGATGCGAAATTTGAAACACAAAATAAGATAGCAGTAAACAGAGCAAAGAAAATAACGGGACAGATATTGAGAACCTTTAAACGAAGGGATAGGAATGTAATGATTCCTCTACTGAAAACCCTGATCATACCCAAATTGGAATACTGCTCGGTCCTAACATCCCCATATAAAAAATAAAACATTACACAGCTGGAAGGGATCCAGAGAAGCTTCACAGCCAAGATCAATGGTTGCAAAGAACTAAATTACTGAGAAAGGTTACGCGAACTAGATCTATATTCACTGGAAAGGAGAAGAGAGAGATACACCATTATTCGCACTTGGAAAATAATGGAGAAACTAGTCCCTAATCTTACTCTGAACCCTGTAACTCCCCAAACAACGGTGGAAAGTAGAAACGGTAGACTGTGTCGTATTCCCAAATTGAAGGCGAGACAGGGAACATCCTTAACCCTGAAAGAAAATAGTTTTGTAGTGAGAAGACCAAAACTGTTTAATCAGTTGCCCAAAGACCTAAGAAACACGAAGGGAGTTGCAGTGGACATCTTCAAAAGAAGACTAGACGCCTGGCTCAGAACAATCCCCGATGAGCCGGGCGTACCTGGCTATGTGAGGTGGAGAGCGCAAGAATCCAACTCACTACTTCACCAGGCCAACTCGAGAGGAGGGGCGACAAGATTGACCTTCGCGAAATGAGAAATCATCGCGCGAAACCTTTGTAAAGTTGTAAGGTAAGGTTATATAAAACTTAATTTCTTTATGCGAGTTCGAACGACGGTTCAGAATCAACCTGCAGTCGACCCCTCTGCAGCATCCCGCCTCATTTGCGGGATTTGGTAAAGGAGGGAATTGCTGTCTGATCTCCTTCTGCTGTTGTAGCCAGCCACGCATTGCTTGTCAGGGACTGCACAGGAATCTGTCTAGCTGGTTCTTGAAGTTATTCAGGTCGGTGTGCTGGAGATTCCTCACTTCTTTTGGTAGTGCATTGAAAAGCTTTGGGCCTCGTATTCTAAGGGTATTTTCCATTAACGTTTTCATGGTCCCTTGTTCCACCGCAGCTGGGACAGTACAAACTCTGCCTCTTCTCTCATTCCAGTTTGTTTCTATTTCACTTCTAAGGTTAGGGACAAAGCCCTCAAGTATTTTCTATATGTATATTATTGTGTACCGCTCGCGCCTTCTTTCAAGAGATTAGAGTTTCAGGGATTGTAGTCGAGACCAGTAATCTTTACCTTCCGTTTCTTCTATCTTAGATGTAAAAGTACTTTATATAGCTTCAATGTTCGCAATGTCTCGTTTTCTGCATGGGCTTGTGAGTACTGAGCAATACTCATTATTGGTAGGACTAGACTCTTGCGTAATTTGAGCATGATGTTTGCTTTTCTGCTGCGGAAGCTCCTCCAGATGATTCTCATTATTTTTCTAGTCGTTGTAATTCTGATGTTATAGTGTTCTCTGAATTCTGCATCCGCCGACATTATTACTCCAAGATCCCTGACTTGTGGATTTGGTGTTATCTGTTTGGCTTGCATAGTTTTGTACCCTTTATTCTGTAGCGCCTTGTTATTACCATATCTTAGAAGTTGGAATTTTTCTTCGTTGAACTTCATATTGTTGTCTTCTGCCCACTGGAATAATGTTTCAATGTCGTTTTGTAATCTTTCTCTGTCACCTTCGTTCAATATTTCCTTGCATATCTTTGTGTCATCTGCGAAACATGATACAATACTGTCATTGATATCTGCATCAATTTCTGCAATCATTATTATGAACAACAAATCAGCTAATACTGTACCTTGTGGGACAGAGCTCACGACTTCCGAGACTTCCGATATGACTCCATTTACCACCACAATTTGTATTCTTTGCGTCAAGAAATTAAATATCCATCTTCCTAGCTTTCCAATAATTCCTGTATTCTTAAGTTTGTGCGCTATAATTCCATGGTCATATTTATCGAAGGCTTTAGCAAAGTCATTATATATTACATCTATGTTTTGTCCTCGACACAGTGTTTCCAATATTTTTTCCTGGTGGTCTAATACATTTGATAGGCATGATCTTCCAGCCCTGAAACCATGTTGATTTTGGTTGTATAAGTTCTTTTCTTGTAGGTAGTAGGTAGTTTTGTCTCTAATTATACGTTCAAAGCACTTTATAAGGTGGGAGGTGAGAGCTGCCGGCCGATAATTCTTGGACATTGCTCTGTTACCACCTTTGAATAAGGGTGCACTGTTCACGTTCTTTAATGGAAGTGAAATTTGTCCTGTGTTGAGTGACTTTCTCTATAGTAAATATAGCGGTTTGGCAATACTCCCTTTACATTTCTTCAGAAACGTGGCACTCCATGTTTCGGGCCTTGGTGCCGAATTGTCTCACATCTGTGATAGAGCCTTAATTACATCTCCTTCCGAGAACTCTAAGTCCATTAATAGGTTTGTGCCAAAATTTGTCCTTGGTTGATTTGTATCAATGTCGAAAAACTCGTCTGGGTTTTCTACTTTCATTTCGGACTTTGGGGTGCTAAACACAGAGTTAAATTGTTCCTTAAGCAGTTCGCTCATTTTTTTGGGGTCTCCTTTGTTTTTGTCCTCTCCATCTATCAACGGACCAATATTCTCTTTACACATCATTTTTCCTTTTCGTAAACGTGTAGAAGTATTTTGGGTTATTTTTTGTTTTCTGCTACGTTGTTTTCCTCCTCGTTTGTCTTATGTATGAATGTTTGCTTTAGGTCTATTTCTATTTCGCCTAATTTTCTCTCTAGTTTGAGTCTCCTTGCATCAGTTCTGCATCTGTGGAGATGTTTCACGGTTTGTTTCCGTTGTTTAAATAGTGTCCTGATTTTCCTCTCGAGCTTGCTACGTTTTCTTTTTTGTCTCTCTGGAATATGCTTCAGTAATATAGGTTTGGTTTCAGTCTCCATTATACCTAGTATTTGTTCTGGAGTCTTCTCGTGAAGTAGCAATTCCCAATTTACTTCCCCTAAATCTTTATTTATACTTTCGGAATCTACTTTCTTTGAATTTTTAAGCCTTCAAATATTCCTTCTGCCTCTTTGGGATACGTTTTCAGACCTCTGGGTGCTAACTTCAATTGTATATCGATTAGGTTATGGGGGGAGAAATTTGTGCGCGTTACCTTTTTATTTATTATAATCTCATTGTTATTTGTCAAAATTAAATCTAAAACGTTTTCTTTTCTAGTGGCTTCACAGATTTCCTGAGTAAGGGTTTAATGTTCTACCATATCTAATAGCATTATTGCTTGGGTTCTATAATTTTTTGTAATGTTGCCATGAAACTTCTCAACATATATGACTTCGTCATTTTTCCCCATGTTATGAATAGGAAATTAAAATCTCCGCAAATTAAAATATTTTTAGTTGAAGTTACACAATTTTAATATGCTTTCTATTTCATTAGTGGCAAATTGGAATTCACTTTTTGTGGTGCTTGGTGGTCTGTAGACTTCCATAATGGTTAGATTCAGTTCTTTTACTTCTAAAATAATAATTTCGACTGTGCTGTTTGATTTGTTTACCTTCACCTCATATGTGTATGTGTTTTTCACGTAGATACATCATCTCCCCGTCGTCTAGCCACTGTATCTGCTCTGTATATGTTGTAGTCCAGCAATGCTATTTTAATATTCTCGATGCAGTTTTCACAGCCTTTTCGCATTTATGCAAGTGTGTTTCCGTTAGGCATATGATATCTATGCTGGTTCCGTAGCTAAATTTTGCAAGTATTGCAATTTGCAGTCTGCATGGTCAGTATACAGGCCTTGTATATTTATGTTTAATACATTTACCGGGTTTCTAATCTTCGTGTTCGATTTTCCTAAATAATGGTCGTTTCCTGGTCGATATCGGTTCCTGTTTTGTGTTATTGGTTGGGCCGCTGCATTTGGAAGTATTGGGGTTGCGGCCCTTGATACCACTGTGGTTGTTGTATTACTGGTGGGTGGTGTGCGTAATGTATATATATATATATATATATATATATATATATATATATATATATATATATATATACACAAAATAATATATATATATACTCGTATATTTCGAAAAACTTGAACCTTGATTTTGGCTGGCTTCTTCCTCTATGGGGGTGGAGGGCGTTTTTGCGGGCAATCGCCCTTGGCCCCTCCTTCCTGCTATATATATATATATATATATATATATATATAGAGAGAGAGAAAGATTACAAAATGACATTGAAACATTATTCCTGTGGCCAGAAGACAACAATATGAAGTTCAACGAAGAAAAATTCCAACTTCTAAGATATGGTAATAACAAGGAGTTAAAGAAAAAATGGTACAAAACTCTGCAAGCCAAACAGATAACACCAAATCCACAAGTCAGGAATCTTGGAGTAATAATGCCGTCGGATCCAGAATTCAGAGAGCACTATAATATCAAAATCACAACGGCTAGAAAAATAATGGGAATCATCTGGAGGAACTTCCGCAGCAGAAAAGCAAACATCATGCTCAAATTATGGAAGAGTCTAGTCCTACCAATAATTGAGTATTGCTCAGTACTCAAAAGCCCAAACAGAAAACGAGACATTGCGAACATTCAAACTAGACAAAGGACTTTTACATCTACTCTCTCGAAAGAAGGCGCGAGTGGTACACAATAATATACATATGGACAGTACTTGAGGGCTTTGTCCCTGACCTTAGAAATGAAATAGAAACAAACTGGAATGAGAGAAGAGGCAGATTTTGTACAGTCCCAGCTGCGGTGGGACAAGGGGCCATGAAAACGAGGATGGAAAATACCCTCAGAATACGAGGCCCAAAGCTTTTCAATGTCTATTGAAAAATTTATTGAAAATTTTTTTAATATTTTTTGAGAGAGAATTTTTTTTTATTTAGGTGTAATATTAAGGCTAAGTTTATTTTAAATAGACACAGTAATTATAGAAATAATAATGGCCCATTTAGACTGTCAACATAGCTACAGACTTTTTCACTGTAGGCTGCAGTGGTTTTAAGGTTAAAATTTGGTCAGCAGCCAGATTACTAACTATGGTCAAGCTAAATTCATTAAAATCAATTTAGACTTACCAAAAATGAAGTTGCCAGTTGAACGTTACCCTTTCTGTTTCTAACTAATCCTTAAGTTTCATTTAGTTTCCAGATTTGAATTTTATTTGTTAAGTTTTAAGTTACTATTTAACACACTGCTAAGTTATTTATTTATAGGGGCTATTTCCCAATCCTAGGTTTGCAGTTTAAGTTAGGTATGGGCTGTATTGCCTTAAGTTTTTGTTTTTAAAGGTTTAAGGTTTGAAGGTTTTTACTCAAGTTAAGTTAAGGCTATATTGCCTTTAAGTTTTAATAGGGGCTATAACAGCCATTTAATTATTTAGTTAGGGCAGTTGTAGCCGGTTCGAGTTTCTTCTAGGTACCTAGTTTTTCTCTTACCTTAGTTATGTATTTAATTAAATTACTTACACCTAGTTCTGTAGGCCACTATTTAGTTAAACAGGGTTTTAGTTATTGCAGTGGTTAATAATGAGGTTAAAGGTTGACTTTAAGTTGCCCGGTTTAGTTGGGGAACTAAGAATTTGTACGAAAAAACTAGCCCACTTGATTCAGCAGTCAAAATTTTTTTTTTTAGGGAAACCCAACTTCATTAGTTGGTTAGAAACGAGGGTTGTTATTTTTTATTTATATTATTTGTTTATTTTATTTGGAAATATATGCGGTTATTTCTAACCACTTTTTTAACATTCCCCCCAAGGGGAAAAAATTTACCCAGAATTATATTCTTGGGAAATTTTTTATTTATTTTTTTTTGATGAATGAAAATGACATGCTCTACAGAAAAGTTCCTTTTAGGTGAAATATGAAAATGAAAGCGTCTTTTCTGTAGAACGTTAGTCCTAAGTTATAGCTATTTACAATTATTTACAATTTTCAATTTGTGGTCTTCACAAAGATCCACTCTGTATTTTCTTTGCAGTTCTTCCCGAAATCTAACTGCAGCTTGTCTTTGTGGTCGGGGTTGAGTAGCGGCAGTAGTAGTGTCAGGAGAATCTACAGTTCCTGATTCTGTGGAAGAATTTTCAGTTCTTCCAGGTCAATATTCGGTTTATCAGTTATTTCCAGTGGGTATAACCGATATATGTGTCTTCTGGAGAGATGACCATTGGGTGTTTTTACAGTTACATGCCTGATTATGCCATCTTCATCTGGGTGTAATGTTTCAATTACAGCAATCTTCCAGAAGTATTTGGGATTCATAGAATTTTCATCTAAGAGACATAGTTCTCCTACTTTAGGTTCTTTACTTACTGGTTGTTTGTGTTGTTGGTATTCTTTTTCCCTCAAACTACTCAAATATTCATATCGCCATCTTTTTTGATTTCTTGAGATTGTTTAACTCCCTTATGAAAGTAATCCAGTATTTTCTTTCTTTCTTTGTCCTCTGTTGCTGTCATATAATCAGCATCCACCTGATCACCTTCATTAACAGCTTCTTGGGTATCATTAGTGGTTAAAAAGTTGAATTTGGTATTGTCATACCCAAAAAGCAACTTGAAAGGAGTTAGTAGTCAGAGGAGGATCTTCATTTGATTAACATAAGTGAGTGGTCTTGAATTAATTGTATTCATTATTTCAAGAACAATTGTTTTTAGTTCAGTTAAAGGGATTTTTCTTCCTTTTAGGGAGGTATAGAGGGCTCTTTTGACTAAACCCACCATTCTTTCAGCTATTCCTAAGGTTCTGGGTGAATAGGCTGCTGTAAATTTCCACTGGATACCATGATCAGAGAGGTACTGAGACACAAGAACATTTTGGAACCAATGTTTAAGGTAATCTTCAGATCTTTTGAAGGTGGATTGATTGTCTGAAATCAAAACCTTTGGAAGGGAGTAGTTTAAGGACAAATGGTAGAGTTCTCTTAAAAAGGTTTTAGCAGAAAGGTCAGTGCAGATGTGAAGGCTGGTGAATCTGGTGGCGCAGCAAGTGAACAATAATAAGTAGACTTTCATGAATTGGTTATTCTCATCCTGGACAGAAATTGGACCAGCATAGTCAAGGGCAGTTTTTTCAAAGGGTTTTTCATAGCTTAAACGTTCCGTTACTAATGGTCCAGTAGTAGGCACTTCATAAGCCATGGCAAAGTATTTTTGGCAAAACAGACATTGTTTCAGAACCTTTTTAACTACTTGCCTTATTTTGGGGATCCAGAATTCCTGTCTGAGGAAATTGCATGTGGTAGCTAAGGTTGCATGACTGGCTTTTGCATGACATTCAGTTATGATTAACGTTGTTAAATGAGAATTTTCAGGCAGTAGTACAGGATACCTAGCAGAATAGTTAAGGTTGGTTGCATATTTATATCTCCCCATTGTTCTGACTAACCCTTCTTTGTCAATGAAGAGTTTTAGATTCTTTTGCAGCTTTGTTAGGTCCTCAACTTTTTCTCCTTTATTTAGTTTGTTGATTATTTCTTTTTCTTTTGAGAAATGTTGTTGCTGGACTAATTTTAGCCAGTAATTTGTGGCCTTAGTTTTGTAAGCTGTATGATTTTTCTCCAAAACAGCAATTTGTTCTTCCATTGTTAGGTTACATTTGGGGTTATATTTGTGAGTGCGGAAGTACTTTAAGTTTTCTATGAACCGTAGAACATAGGCAGTGATTCTGACCAGTTTTTTCCTGTTAGAGAATTTTCCATGTTTAACAAGGGAGTTTTTTCATTTATTTCTTTACAAGTTGTTTGACACACATTTATTGTTGTCTGTAAGGTTTCTTGGTGGGGTTAAAAATTAAGTTGGTTGGCCATTCAATTTCATTTCTCAAAAATGTGGGACCATGTTGGTAAAAGGAAGAAGTTTTTGAAATTTCTTGAAAGATATTGGTCTGGTGAGTAGGTCTGCTGGGTTGTCTTCTCCTGCTACATGTCTGAATTCCAGGTGATGGTTTAAGTTTCTTGTTGCTTCCTGAATGTCTTTCACTCTGTTTTTTACAAAGATGGATTTCATTTTTAGAGATTTTTGAGCAATCCAATTTAAAGCCACTGTGAGTCTGTCCAAATTATTGTTTTGAAGAACTTTTGGTTTTCTGAGTTTTCTTCTAGGTAGGTTTCTTTAAGGTATTCTAGGACTTTGGTTCCTAGGCAGATTGCCATTAATTCCAAGTTACAAATGGTCCAATTTTTTGATTTGGGGTTGACTCTTGATTTAGCGTAAATTAGTTCGGATTTTCCATTTCCAACTAGATAGCAACTTACTGCATAACCTTCTTGGCTGGCATCACAAAAGATGTGGAGTTGAAGATTTTCCATGAGAGGTTGGGATTTTCAAAAGCTTGTCTAGGAAAATTCAGAAATTCCACTTTGTTTATTTCTTTACAAAGTTTTTTCCATTCACGCAGCATTTCAGGTTCTAGATATTCATCCCAATCTTTTTTGGTAGCTGCTACTTTCTGCATGAAGAGTTTTAATTTAAACACTAAGGGTGCAACAAATCCAATTGGATCAAACAATGATTGCACAGAACTTAGTATTTCTCTTTTAGTTTTGGCTTCTGAGTTCAAGTTTACAGTTTTTAGATGGAGTGTATCAGCATTTGTGTTCCAACCATATCCTAATAGTTTTACATTTTCTTTATCTTCTGAGGAGGCTATGTCATGTTTTTCAAATAGTCCTTGAAGTTCTGAGTGATTGGAGGCCCATTCATATAGCTTCAAATTATATTCAATTAAGGTGTTTACACTATAATTGTAAAGGTCTTTGAGTTCTGAGAGATTGTTGGCATTAATTAAAGCATTGTCCATGTAAAAGCGGTTAGCTAGGTAGTCTGCCACTTGGTTTTGTTGTTCATTAAAAATGTGTTGGAGAGATTGTTGTAGTAAAAATGGACTGCTTTTGTTGCCAAAGGTAACTCTTTATATTTATAGCAGATCAGGTTGTCGTCATTTGGAGCCAATTGGGTATCTTTTAACCACAGAATTTTGTGGGCATTGCAGTCAAATTCTGTTTGATATTTAAGTTGTAAATATGCTTTTTGAATGTCTCCAATCATCAAATATTTACCATGCCTTAATTTAATGCACAATTTTGCTAAATGAGGTAGGAGTGAAGGGCAGTCCTCAGTAGCATCATTTACTGTTATTTCTTCTGGTTTGCTTTTACCCGAGGGATCTACTACAATCCTAACTTTAGTTGTTTGTACTCCAGGGCGAACTACTGGAAAATGAGGTAAAAAATTTCCTGCTTGTTTTAAGTTTCTGTTAGGCTACTTCTTCTATTATTCCTTCCTGGAATTGTTGTTCAAGGATGTCTGAATAAGGTTGCATTAAGTTATCTTTTTTTAATTTTTTGCAAGTGGACTTTAACCTGCTAATAGCATAGTTAAAGTTTGGTGAAATTTTATCTTTTTGGTCATTCCATGGTACCTTAACAGACAATCTTTCATCTTCTATTTTAACTTCCTTTTCGAAGTTTGCAATCAGATCTTTTTCTTTGTTTGAAAATGGTTCATCCCCAGAAATACCCAAGTTTTCTAGTTTGCTAAATTGTGCAATCTGGTGTTCAATTTTTTCTAGATCTTCATTAGAAGTTGTACTAGTAAGTAGAGGGTTGGTAATACAGAAGCTGATCTGATCTCTTATTGGTTCTTTTTCTTTTTCAGGGTAGTAATCTGAAGGGAAACCCAATAAAAGTATTCCATAGGGAGATTTATAACAAGAGGCAGTATGAATCTGATGAGTGCTGAGGGCAAAAAGTTTGTGGGTTGCAGCCCCAAAAATTAACATGAAGTCGCCACTTCATCAGCTTCAAAGTGATCTGCAAGCTGATAATTTAAGGATTTTAAATAAGTTTGAAGTTTCAGTAATCCTGAACTTCATATTTAATATTAATATCATCAATTATGATGGCTTCTATTTCTTGGTAGTTTCCAGGGTTTCTAGAATCCTCCAATTTAATTATAGCTACTTCATAATTTGGTTGTTTCTTGTTGGCTATAAATCCTGTTATGGTTATGGATTCTCGTAGTGTTTAGTTGGAAGATTTAATTTTTTCACAAGTTCCTTGGTAATGTAGCTGGCTTGACTACAATTATCCAAAAGTGCTCTGCATTTAATTGATTTTTCTGAGTTTCTTATTCTCATCTGCATGGAAGGAATTAATGCTACTTCTTGATCAGTGTTTTTTAAAAAATAAGTTAGTAACTGTTTTCCCTTGTTTTTGAGTTTTCTTTTTGGATAGCTACTTCAGTACTGGTTTTGGTTTTCTTATCTTCCTCTGGTTTTCTTTTTTTTGGTACAAAGGAAGGATAAGGTTAGAAAACCTACAAAATGAACAGGGTTGGAAAGAAATGGGGCATTCTTTGGCCTGGTGTTTAGATGAGGTGCATTAGTACAGTAATTTAATTTAGCAAGTTTTTTCAGTTTATCCCAACTTCAGGGAAAGAATCACATTTTGAGATTCTGTGTGAGTTTTTCTTACACAATTTGCAGTAAAGTTCTCTCTGGTCAGTATGTTGAGCTCTTCTTGAGGATTGTCTTTGGTGGAAACTGCCAGAGTAGCTGTAGTTTGGCCAGAATACCATGGTTTTCTGGCTGGTTCTGGAGAGAAGTTTCTGTTTTGTTTAGGTATTAAGGTGGTTAATTCACTTTGACTTAGATCAAAATTAACATTAGCTAAGGTTTTGGTAGCTTCAGCAATGGCTTCTTTAAATTTATCAAAGTGGTCATAGAGTTTAAAATCACAAGTTCTTAAAAATTCCTGAGTTTCTTGACATAGTTTTATTATAATATACATACAAGAGTATATCTTCTAATTCTAATTTTTGAGTTTGCATTAAATTTATGGTAGAGTGCATATCTGCTTGAAAGTCATGAAGTGATTTAAAATCTTTGGTTATTTTGGATTTGGTTAAAAGTGATTTTATTATGGAGAATTTAATTTGGCCTGGTGTTGCATAACAGCCCTCCAACTGCTGCCATGCTTCTTCATAAGATGTTTTACTCTCTTGCATGCAGTTTATTTGAATGGCAGGGTTTCCACTCAAATGTTGTTTTAAGGTAGGCAAATTTCTCTTGTTCAGAAAGACCTATGTTATCATAAATGTTTCTGAATGAGGTCTTAAAGTTTTGAAATTTAGAGGGATTTCCATCATATGGTAATATTTGAAGCTCAGGAATTTTAGTACCTATTCTTGGTTTAGGTTTGGCTTCGGCATTATTTTCTTTTTTAGTTGTTAATACTTGTACCATTTGATCTATTTCAATTTGGTAATAACTGTTTTTTTCATCGTTTTTCTTGTTTAGCCTCTGAGAAGCCTTCGGAACAAGTATACTTACTAAGGATTTCCTCATCTAAATTTTGTAACTTGTCCAGTTGTGAGGACAAAAGCCGAGCATATGCATTTTTTTGTTCCTCAGTCCAATCATACAATTTCTCTTTGATTGTAGCTAAAAGTTTAGTAGCTGAGGCTCTGATTGCTCTCCTCTTTTTTACCAATTTACTAGTTTCAAGTGTTTCCACATCACTTCCCAACCATGATGATAGTGTCTCCATACTTTTTCCTTGAGTGGCTTCAGTTTCGTTAGCCATTTTTTAGGTTTAATATTATAAATGATATTATCAATGATATTTATAATTAAATTTTCAGATTATGTAAAAAATTTAATTCACTGGATTTAAAACTATTGTATCAGAAATAAAACACAAAAGGGTAATCAAATTCTCGACTGCCCACCCGGGGGCGCCATATTGAAAAATTTATTGAAAAATTTTTTAATATTTTTTGAGAGAGAGTTTTTTTTTATTTAGGTGTAATATTAAGGCTAAGTTTATTTTAAATAGACACAGTAATTATAGAAATAATAATGGCCCATTTAGACACTGTCAACATAGCTACAGACTTTTTCACTGTAGGCTGCAGTGGTTTTAAGGTTAAAATTTGGTCAGCTGCCAGATTACTAACTATGGTCAAGCTAAATTCATTAAAATCAATTTAGACTTACCAAAAATGAAGTTGCCAGTTGAACGTTACCCTTTCTGTTCCTAACTAATCCTTAAGTTTCATTTAGTTTCCAGATTTGAATTTTATTTGTTAAGTTTTAAGTTACTATTTAACACACTGCTAAGTTATTTATTTATAGGGTCTATTTCCCAGACCTAGGTTTTGCAGTTTAAGTTAGGCTAGGGCTGTATTGCCCTTAAGTTTTTGTTTTTAAAGGTTTAAGGTTTTGAAGGTTTTTACTCAAGTTAAGTTAAGGCTATATTGCCTTTAAGTTTTAATAGGGGCTATAACAACCATTTAATTATTTAGTTAGGGCAGTTGTAGCCCGGTTCGAGTTTCTTCTAGGTATCTAGTTTTTCTCTTACCTTAGTTATGTATTCTAATTAAATTACTTACACCTAGTTCTGGTAGGCCACTATTTAGTTAAACAGGGTTTTAGTTTAATTGCAGTGGTTAATAATGAGGTTTAAAGGTTGACTTTAAGTTGCCCGGTTAGTTGGGGAACTAAGAATTTTTTACGAAAAAACTAGCCCACTTGATTCAGCAGTCAAAATTTTTTTTTTTTTAGGGAAACCCAACTTCACTAGTTGGTTAGAAACGAGGGTTGTTATTTTATTCTATATTTATTTTGTTTATATTTTATTTGGAAATATATGCGGTTATTTCTACCCACTTTTTTTAACAATGTCCTACCAAAAGAAGTGAGGAATCTCCAGCACACCGACCTGAATAACTTCAAGAACCAGCTGGACAGATTCCTGTGCAAAGTCCCTGACTAGCCGTGCGTGGCTGGCTACGAGGGCAGAAGGAGATCAGACAGCAATTTCCTCCACCAAATCCCGCAAATGAGGCGGGATGCTGCAGAGGGGTGGACTGTAGTCGATCCTGAACCGTCGTTCGAACTCACCTAAAGTATGCACCTAAAGTAAGTATATATATATATATATATATATATATATATATACAAGGTAGCGAAAAAGTCAGGGGTTAAAGGGTCATCACTGCATACATTAGGGTGTGTCAATTTTAGTAAAGTCAACAATTCAAAACTACTAATGCTCAAATGATGTCATATTACGTCGCAAACTTAGAAATCTCTTTAGTGCTGTTTAAAAAAGCCATTTACCTACTTATATTTGACCATAAAGGTTTGAAATCTAACCTAAATATGACTGTAGCATCGTATATCAATGTGCCATTGATATGTGTGGTCAACTTTGGTTATTTTTGGTGTGCAGTATGGTTTCTAAGTTTCACATAGTCACAAATGCTGGAGTTTTGATTGTGAATGCATGTGTTTTCCCTCCTTTTTGACAATTTTGATTACTTCGTAATGTACATATTGTGTACTTTTAATTATTCGAAATGTTATGTGTGACCCAACTTTCTGTATATTTTGATATGATAGATATATGAAATTGGCATTACTTTGAATAATTAAGTCTTGTACCTATAACAACACAACCTTTTATCTGAGCTTATAGGAAGATATTAAGAATTTCAGTTAACTTAATTTTATGTAATCATAATCAGTAGGCCTATCCAAATTTCAATGACATTTCTTTTGTTCACTGTTC
This sequence comes from Bathynomus jamesi, assembly GCA_023014485.1. Classification (NCBI taxonomy): domain Eukaryota; kingdom Metazoa; phylum Arthropoda; class Malacostraca; order Isopoda; family Cirolanidae; genus Bathynomus; species Bathynomus jamesi. The sequence continues at coordinate 1,135,057 of JAJOZX010000061.1, read as the reverse complement.
ACTGACCTGATTAACAACGGCATTGTTCCAGGGCTACTGGCTCAGTGGAGAAAGGCCAACGCTCTATTCACAGGACCTGTAATCAACACTGAGGTCAGGATCAGGGCTAAAGTGAAGGCACTGTGGGATGAGGCAGTGAAGGTGTCCATTGGCAATGTGAAGCTAGAGGTCAAAGATAGGTTCATGATGAAACTGGACAAATTGGTGGACATCCTGACCTGTCACTGTGATCAGGAGCTGCAATGAGCTTGGGTGCAACCCTGTCTGCAACAGTGAGGTTCACATTGACTGCAGCTGCAGGAGCGAGCAGAAGATACCAGTGCAGGAGCTTGCCTTCATTAAAGGTCAGAGAGAAAAGGTGGGAAGTGTGGGGACACACCAGATGGGTCTAGCTGATCACCCTGAGGCCAGGAGACAGGAAGCAGTGCTGCAGAGACAGGAGCAGAGAAGGAAGGCCGAGGAGAAGAGGAGGAGGAAGGCAGAGGAGTCAGCCAAGAAAGAAGAGGAGTTGAGGGAGAAGTCACTGCTGGAGATGGAGTTGGAGGAGACTGGAGATATACTGGAGGAGGCAGGGAGGAGAGAGGAGGACGAAGACTTCATACCAGAGGCTGCGACAACTTCTTCCTTGCCTGTGGCTAAGAAGAAGAAATACAACACTGAAGATATCACCAACATAGCTCTGGCTAGCTTGAGACCACACTGGGCTGAGAGAGACTGCAGAGATTGGCCTGCTGCCTGGATTGATGCTGGTCTTATTCCAGAGTTTGACACAGCACTGGTGATTGACCACAACAAGGTGAGGAGGGCTCAGGAGAGACTGACTAAGGAGCTGGTCAAGAAGTTTGATGAAGAGATTAGAGAAAATGGCATCACCTGTATCTTCTTTGATGGGAAAAGAGATGACACCAAAGTGATGATGGAAGCTGAGGGCAGTGACAGGCAGTTTCCTGGCCTCATTAAGGAAGAACACTACACAGTGTGCACTGAACCAGGTGGGAAATATTTGTGGCATTTTGTACCAGAGGAAGCTGCAGAGGAGAGAAGTCATGCTGAGATCATTGCTGATCATCTGGTGAACTGGCTAAGAGAGAGAGGAGTAGACCAGACCCTTTTGGCCATAGGAGGTGACAGTACTAATGTGAATACTGGCTGGGAGGGAGGAGTAATGCATTATGTGGAGGCCAAGCTTAGCAGGAAGTTTGTGTGGATTGTCTGTGACTTGCACACTGGGGAGCTGAGTCTCAGACACCTGGTGACTGCACTGGATGGCAAGACATTGAACAACAACAAGTGGTTTGGGCCCATAGGGAAGATGTTAGATACTGCCACTGAGCTGGAGATCAACCCAAGCTTCACGAGGATCACTGTTGGTCCTCCTCTACCCCATCTCAGTCAGGAGGTAGTCAAGAACCTCAGCACAGACCAATCATATGGCTACAGAATCATCACTGCCATCAGATCTGGAGAGGTACCTCAGAGTCTAGATCTCCCGGAGATTGGGCCAGTCTGTCACAGTAGGTGGGTCACCACGGCTCTAAGGTTCTGCAGATTGTGGATTTCCAAACATGGGCTGAAGGGTAGTAACCTGAAGAATCTGAGGATAATTGTGGAATTCATAGTGGGAGTCTACATGCCAAACTGGTTCAACATCAAGTTAAATCACAGCTGGGTGGAGGGTCCCAGGCATGTACTGTACCAGCTGGAGCTGCTCAGAAGTCAGAAGAAGGAGGTGATAGGAATAGTGATGCCTACAGTGAAGAGATCAGCCTGGTATGCACACTCTGAGGTTGTGCTCCAGGCCATGCTGTGCAGTGAGGTGGAGGAGGAGAGGAGGGAGGCAGTGAAGAGGATACTGCTGCAATCAAGGAGTTTCTGGATAGACCAATGGAAGTTCCTGCATGGCCCTCACACACACAGTCAGTAGAGAGGTGTGTAAGGATGACAACTGAAGTAGCACAACATGTTTACTCACAAGAGAGGAGGGGGACGTACATCAGTGGCCAGGTGGTCAATAGGGAGCTCATGTCCAGGAACAAGAGCAAGGCAGACATGGCATCCTTGGCAAAGTTCAAGAAACCTATCTATATTTCTAAGTTTTAATATTGAAATACAATCAAAATGTCTTTAATTGTATGTAATGTATGTAAAATGTAGTTATATACAATAAAAAAAATACTTGCAAAAATTACTGACTTTTCGTAAACTTGAACTTCAAATATAAGTTGCCAGGAGTTGTCAAATCTGGATTTTAAAGCCATATTTCGATTTAGCACATAAAAATGCATCATTTGGTCACTAGTAGTCTTTGAAAATCTAAAGATTTCACTTTGCTCCCTAAAACTGACACATCCTATTGCATACATTATAAATTTTTTAACTAAAAACGTAATTTTTATTTAAAAATAGTGGCGGCCATAGAATGGAGAAAATCCATTCTCTCTGGCTCTTTTGACTCCTGACTTTTGCGCCACCCATATATATATATATATATATATATATATATATATATATATATATATATATACACACACACAATATGTATATATGTATATATATATATATATATATATATATTTCAACTGCAAACAACACACAGTATAATTAACGTAAAGAACGACGCTTGTATAGAAGAACATTCCGCGCAAGATGAGGAGGGAGAACGAACAATGAAAAAAATGAGATAACCACCCGGGAACCGAACCCGGGATCTTCCGATTGCCGGTCAGATATGATAACCACTACACCATCTACACCATGGGCCTCACTCGATCAGAAGTCGTAATTCTCCTACATACGCGCAGAAACCAATGCCCCGAGGGGCACCTCCGCATGCCGCACATATATATATATACACATTTCAACTGCAAACAACACACAGTATAATTAACGTAAAGAACGACGCTTGTATAGAAGAACATTCCGCGCAAGATGAGGAGGAGAACGAACAAATGAAAAAATGAGGTACCTCATTTTTTTCATTTGTTCGTTCTCCCTCCTCATCTTGCGCGGGATGTTCTTCTATACAAGCGTCGTTCTGTACGTTGATATATATATATATATATATATATATATATATATATAGATGAAGGGAGATTAGTCGCCCGGAAAATGCTTCCTCAAAAAGTTGCGAGTTTCACAAACAGTGTGTGTGGAGGTGCTCTATCCTGCTGAAACCACTGTAAATCTGGGGTTATGTGGCCTTACTATTTCGTAGAAATTAGGAAAAGTTATTGGTTTAGTATGAAATGGTGAAAGAACAGTTTTAATATTTATTAGACATTAAGTAATAAAAGAGTAGAAAAGTATGGGTATATGCGGAATAAAGACTCCATTCCGTTACCTTTCTGAAGTAGACCCCCCAATAATAAAATATACGTCCATTATAAAATAACAGGCCAATAAAAATAGGGAAAATTTTTTTGGGACACCATATATATATATATATGAATGTTTTTTAACAGTCATTCTTGATTAAGAGGCAAAAACACCAGAGCGAATGTGTACAGTATGATATTAAAGCAGCGATTCATAGTTTGAAGGGGAGGAGCCAGTAAGACCACATGATTTTTGCCTGAGGTGAAGTCGTTGAATACTTGATGTTCAAAAGGGAGACACATTATAACAAAACTATGTACGATATTAAAACCACACGGCTGTATACGGCTGTATATATATATATATATATATATATATATATATATATATATATATATATATATATATATAAAGAGAATGTGAAATTAAACGCTATAAGCGCTGTTTGACATTCATTGAAAAATAAGGAAAAAATAAAATGCATAGAAAATGTAAAAGCATTGCTAAAATATTAATAAAAAACCAACAAGAACAAGAGAAGGGTAAGGAGGATGCAGGGAACAAGATGAATGAGCATTCGAAAAAATACTACAAAGAAATGGATGTGTGTAAAAGTTAATTTGGCCGAATGAATCATGTAACACGAAATATAAGAAAAGTGAGGTACCAAAGGTATATATAAATTCTTAGTGGAAGCGAGGTATCAAAGGAATACACACACACACACACACACACACACACCATATTCTTAGTGGAACAAATTGAATGGGCAAATTTTGAAGGTGTGAGTCGTTCCTAATGGGCTTGTAACTGAGGAGGAATATGACGCTATCATATGTTTTTCCACTTTTAGGAAAAGCAAATAAATTTACATTTAAAGCTTGAGTATTTTCGTATTTTTTTATTTTTACAATTTAAGCAAGAACACGAATAAATAGCCATTTTTCGTAAGTTGCTTGAACAAATATGGCGGCATCCACCAAGAAGTGGTATGATGTCATTCGACACGGGCCTCTATACCTATTTCGTCGATGGTACATTCTCCCGACACTCTGATAAACTAACTTAACTTAACCTAACCGAATGTAGCTTATGCTAACTTACCTATATTATTCTAGCAAAAAAAATAGTCACGTCGGAAGGATGACATCAGCCTGTGTCGTCACTACCGCCATTGTTTCTTCGGAACGTTAATATAACGAACATTATTTTATTTTCTTTAAACACTCCAACTCCCATTTCCTACAGATCAGCGAGATAAGCGACACTAAGTCTAGGTAATAATTGACTGGGGGACAGCGCTCTGCGTTTAGATTATGTAGCAAAAGATCGGATACCACGTAAAATTGTAGGTCCCCTCCTTTATACGGTACATGCAATAAATTGTGAAGGTATGAATGGTGCTTGAATGATCGTGAGAACTGAGTAAAATAAACGTGGAAAAGTTGCTATTTAATGAGTGAATAAACAAAAGATGGCACCTAAGTTTAAAAATAATAAAGGAGAAAGAAACAGGATCAACGGGTTATAAGTCCTTCAACGGGTAATTAACAATATTTTGAAAGATAACGTAAAAACCAGATTATAGATCAGCAGTTTTGGGACGAAAAAGTAATGCTATAAAGAAGGAAGAGAGAATATGTGCAAATAAAATTGATTACGAGACTAAGCGACGATGAACAATTGTGTACATAATATTTGTGGATTTGGAGAAATGGAACTACTGTACATGACAGTGGTAT
>JAJOZX010000061.1:1120000-1127500 GCA_023014485.1 Bathynomus jamesi | reverse complement strand
TACACGCTGACTATGCAACGGACTTCGGTAATATTCAATGGATTTTCTGTTGCCCAGAAACGACAATTTTGTTTGTTTACAGTTCCATTCAAGTGAAAATGGGCTTCGTCTGACATAATCAAAGTTGCTAGAAAATTGGTGGTGTCATTTACCTTCTGTTGGATCCATTGACAGAATTGTCGTCTTCGTGCGAAATCTCCATCGTTTAGTTGTTGCACTGTTTGAATTCTATATGGAAAGAGCATTAAATTTTGTTTGAATATACGGTGTGTTGTTCCATATCCAACTCCTAACAGCTGGGAAGCACGTCTGATGCTTATGTTAGGATTATCCTGTACAATTTCATGAGTTCTGTTAATGATCTCGTCTATCCTTGCTGTGCGCACTCTTCCAGTTGGTTTTCTTTTTCCAATGCTGCCAGTTAGGGAAAAATTTCTGACACACCGACGGATTACTTTCTTAGAAGGTGATTTTGACATCTAAAAATTTGTTTTGAAAGATCTTTGAGCTGAAACTACACTTCTTCCATGCTCATAATATTGCTCAGTTATGAAACGCAGCTGTTCCACAGTCCATGCAGTCATCTTGAAGGGTTAGTTTTAACTAACACTTTTATTTTGTTTTGTATCTTATTTTGTCTTGTATTGTCAAAACCTATACAATCCTGTACAAACTTGTAACTATCCTCTTTCGAATGATGCGTATGATTTTATAAAAGGACTTATACTTTAAGAGTTACAGGGGTTTCTTTTGGGTCCCATTTCTCTGGATCACCCTTTAAATATATATATATATATATATATATATATGATGCACACAGACCAAAATTAAATCCACTATAGTCCGAATGAGTAATGGTAAATGACAAACACAATAGTTTTTTCTTTTTCGTGATGTTAGCCCGACGTGGGCAACGGATGACTCGCAAAGAGGCCTCGAAAATATAGCTTCTCTCACCAGCTATCTACAAAGCAGATAGGATTCAGCTTTGGAACAGGATCTAGGGGTTACAGCTACACCTAGCCTACTATATTCAGAACCTCAATATACGCAAGAAACTCGCTGCATTCACGTCGGATTGAATACATCACAGAAAAAGGGGTAACTATTGTATTTTTATTTTTAGCCAGAGACCAAAACTTAAACCTCAACTGGCAAAATTGGGCATCCACGTTTCAAGGCACATAACATGTCCGTTTCATGATGGGATTGAACTCAGAATGGTCCCCTGAGGCTCTTTCATGATACACACAGATCGTGCATGGAACAAGGAACTCTTCTGGGAAAATCAAATCCACTATAGTCCGAATAAGTAATGGTAAATGACAAACACTGTGTGACAAAATAGAATCAGAACTTTGCCACCTACTCACCCCTCTTTACCCTCAAATTAACCTTCAATTTGTATTCACCAATAATAACAGCATTAAATCGTATCTCAGCTATAGAGAATAAAACCCCGAGCCCACTGTTTCGTCCACTATCTACTGTTTCAACTGTACTCACTGCAAAGCGAGTTATATTGGCAGCACCATTCGCCACTATCAAACAAAAGTATCCGAACATCGCGGCATCTCTACCAGAACATTACAACCTTTAAACAAACCATCGAAATCAGCAATAAGAGATCATTACCACTTCCACAATCACCCAGTGCTCCCCACCAATTTCAAAATTATCAATTCAGCATACCAACCAACCGACCTCCGCATCCTCGAATCCCTATACATCCTTAGTACAGAACCAACCCTCAACGACTATCGTTCTGCCTTCAACTTAAACAAAGCTAAATAATTCTTCTGAACCATCATTGAGAAAGAAATCCGCTACCACTCTTCGGCTTCTAACATGGATACTTCAACAGTCGACCACTCCCAACCTTTATACAGTTAGATTAAACCCTGCCTCGTATAATAAATAACCTGGTAAGATTTGTTTTCACTATTCGTTTCGCCCTATAACATTTTTATATTTTAGCCATTGTTTTTTACCTCTCTGCATTTCATGTACTTTTTTAACTTTAAATTATTATCATAGGACTGCATAAATATATTGTATAAAATCTTTTACTCACTATATTTGTTCACTCTTTTACTTTTCATTTTTAGCATTGATGATGGAAATTGAATTTCCGAAACGTTTGACTAAAAAACATGTACCACCTTCTCGTCCTCTTATTCCTTACATTGCGGTTCCCCAAGAACAAACCCTTCAATCAAGTTTTACATACTGTGTATATATATATATATATATATATATATATATATATATATATATATATATATATATTATACTATCTTTTCTCCCGAATGCGCCGGGCGAAATTAAGGGTTTCGAATATTTTCATAACCATACATCCTGCATTTAGTAATTCTCGTGACTATATATCATGCATTTGGTATTTGCTTTCAAACGGAAATCACACCACCTCATGCGAATGAGGTGGTGACGTCCTTAAATCAGATTCCTGTCCTGCACACGGAGGTTAGACGCGGATCTCCGGATAAGGGGCAGCGAAGGCCCAATCCATATAGAAAGAATAATTCAGATTCCGACACCGCGCGATTAATTTCGGACTTTGTAGAGAAGAAGCAAACATACATCATTAGATTAAGCAACGTTAGCTTAGCCCTGAGTTGAGAAAGAGGGCCAGAATCGCAATAAGAAGCCTTGGATAAAATCTAACAGAGCAGTAAAATAACTTTGATTTAAAGTCGAACCAGAAACGACTAGACATTCAGTTAATTTTATTTCAACTATTAAGGCACTCTGATTCAAGCTAAATTAAAAGAAAAACTTTGCCGAACGTTTTCTTGTCCCCAAGATCCCTTAAACTACAAGCGCACTCTAATATAAGTGCCTGGCGAGGTAAGACATTGCGACTTCTTCAGATCATCATCATCGAAAGTACTTTTCTGTTACACAGGAACAAATCCAGAAGAAGAGTGTAACATATATATATATACATATACATATATATATACTGTAAATTTTAATTACAAGTTATTTTTCATTTAGTTTATCCTTCAATGAAAAAAGTTCTTTTTTATAAATCTTCCAAAATTTTAATTTTTAAAATTTTTTACAATCCTCAAAAAAAAAAATAGTAATAATGAGAGGCATTCATTCGCTAAAGAATAAATCTTTAAAAAAATCAGGCAAGAAAACTTTTCTTTGTCCGAGGATCAAAGAATAAAAGAAAGTATTTTTTTAATGGGTGGATGTTGTGCTTTGTTCAACGACTCATGTTAATAAGTGAAGATGGTATTAAAAGGTAGAATCATGTATCGATCAGTGAGTAAAAACAAGTGCACTGAGACGAATTTTCATCGGGATTATAAACCATTAGTCATCAAACACTCCTGATGATTAATTTGTATTGAAAATCATGAAGAGTGACTCATCAGGGACTCTTGATTATTTATCTTTTATTATACATTGTGTGTCAAGAAATTATGCAACAATGTTTTTTAAGATAACTTTCTAATGAATGGTGCTATTGAATTGTAATTTTTACCAATCATTTATATGCATTATATACATAACCTGTGACATTTTTAATTCAATTGACCAAACCGTTGTTGAATTACGAGATGAAATTAATAATTCAGGTGTGTCAAGCAATTATGCACGGGATATTTATGATAATACAGGAGTTCATTGGCTTATTCATGTTGATTTTTTTTTATTTCAGAGTGATGTTCTTGTAAACCATGGGGAAGAAAAAGGATTTAACACAAAATGAGAAAAAGATCATTGTGAAAAAATTGGTAGAGACCACAGAACCGTCAAAAATGTTGTTGGAAACAGTAACAAAGGAAGAAGACCATCTAAGAACAAAGGTTTTAGAAATGTAACATCAAGAGATTTGTGAAAAATTAAGCTGGTGGTCAGTAAAAACCCTTTGCTTGACAGCAAAACAATTTTTGAGAAAGCTGGAATTGTAAATTTATCAAGAAATACAAGATGTCGTATTCTCAAGGAAGTTGCAAAGAACACGAAAGCTAAATCCCGACCTCCTCTTACTAACCAGCACAAAATAAAATGACTAGATTGGGCTAAAACATACCTAAAAACAGATTTCTCTAATGTTATCTTTACAGATGACTGTCGTGCAACTTTGGATCGGACAGATGGGTGGTCAAGGGGATGGATTTTCCTAGACAGAAGTGGACCAACGATACTCGGAAGACAGCAAGGAGGAGGAGGAGGAGTAATGTTTTGGGCAGGCATTGTTGAAAGTACGTTGCGATGATAGGGCCCTTCAAGGTAGAAGATGGAGAGAAGTTGAATGATGGAAACTATACAAATTTCTTAAATGAAAATTTCTTTAGTTGGTATAAAGATCAGCCACAAAGTTTCAAGCAGAAATGTATATTCATGCATGACAATGCACCTCTTCACACCTCTAGATTTACAACTGGACATTTAGCCTCAAAAGGATTCAAAGGAAATAAATTAATGCAGTGGCCTCCAGCTTCTCCTGACCTAAACCCAATAGAAAACTTGTGGTCTATTGTCAAACAGAGGATATAGCTTGGAGGAAAGCAGTTTACAAGTAAGAAGGAGCTATGGGAGCAATCAAAGGTGTATGTCAGAGCTTAAATTCAACCGAAACATCTAATCTCACCAAATCTATGGATGAAAGCGTCATTAAAGTTATTCAGAAGAAAGGAGGATATATATTAGTCCGGGTCGTTTTTGCTTGAAAACATTTTTTTGGGGAAGTTTAATTTACCCTGTATTACGAAAGTTTGTGTACCTACATAGGAAGTATCATGACAAAGTTTCAAGCTTTTATATAAATATTTTGAGGTTCCACAAGTCACTTAAAGTTTTGGTGATTTTTTCCGATACTCCGTATAGTAAACTACAGCTCTTTGCTGACTTGCCATGATAGTTTACAAAGCAAATCACCCAGAATTCACCACGAGGAGGTGGCTGTAGGTCGAATTCCACACCATACCCAGCCCGACCTCCCTTCCATTAGTTTTTACATGTAGTTTATTGACATTTGTATTCGCATTTTGACTCAAATGTAGGCATGTTTGATCTTGAAGCAATTCTTGCCTTTATAAAACCATCTCTATTTTCCTGGCCACAGACAGAAGCTGATGCTTCTGTTACAAGTTTGACATGTCTTTCCACAGCTTGTGAATGACATGGGTACTTTTTCAATAGAAGGTTAGTTTCATCACCCCTTACGATAAGCTCTAACTGGGTGTTTGTCAAGCTTTTTGTCAGAGGTGGTTCATGTCTTGGGTAGTCTCCAAATCGAATTAAATCTGTGTAGCCTCTTGCCAAGAAATTAATTTTAGGCCGTCTAAATTCTCTAATGCCCGAGGACACAGTTTCCCTGGCTAAGAGAATGCGCCGGAAAGCTAACTCTCTCATCACTTGCCTTTCATCAAATAACATCGAGACCAATAAAGTTTCTGGGTGAGCAAAATATGCTCCTCTTTCAATAACAGGATCAATGACTACCTTAAGCTCATCAGATAGGTATCTTGAACTAGATATCATAAACCAGAGGTGCCTTGGTCCCTGGTAATAGTAAGGATTTCGCTTTATATTAAACCACGTTGGGGCATAAACGCGAACAATGAATTCGGTCAGATTTTTTTCAAGTTTTCTGACGGCTTTTTGGTCGCAACATAAAGTCTAACTATCCTGTTGGCTGTCGTAAGCCATCTGGCATGGTTCAAAGAACCTGGGTTGCGGTTTTCAAGGTTTTGGGAACATTGGCCTTCTATGACTGCATTACAAATTTCCATGAGATACTTTTGATCTTGGCTTAGATCGAGATCCCCCTGAATAGAAGGCATATTACTTGATTTGATTGCTTCAAACTTGACAACTAGCATCTTTTCGCACGCAGTAAGACTTTTGCCAACATTTCCAGCAAGGGCTTTTGGTTCTTTGGTTTTACCATCCAAATAATTAAACAAATGGCGGAGAGGTAGCTTATTGGTATGCAGCAAACACACGAACCACTGAAAATGAGTATTGTAGTGTACCTCTAGTTGCCTGATAACTCCATTATGTATGCCAGTGTTTACATTGGTTCCATCACATCCAATGACCTTCAGATTGTCTACCTTAATATTGTTACCGTTAAGAAACTTTATCACTCTCTTAGAAATGTTAGTTGAATTTCCAGTCACAGGAGTGAAGTGCCCAAGATATTTTGATTCTGGTTCAGCTATAAGCGTGATGTGTTCCTCAGTAATTGTTGTACTGTAGTACTTCCCATCCTTACAGATATTTGCTTTAGTTAAGTCCTTTCTTCCATCAAAATTCAATGTTTCTATACTTTCTTCACTTGATTTACTCAACTCCTCTCTGATCTTCTTTCTCTGCCGTCTCACCTTATTCTTATCCACAACATTGTGATAATCTTCAGAGGTAATGAGGCCAAAATCTGCCAGAACAGCAGAGGCAACGGCTGCACCAGCTCTGTCTGATATTCCGAATCGGTCACAAGTTTTTGCTAATGAAGGCAATTTGCGAGTGAGCTTATGTGCTTCACCTGATTTCTTTATACCTTCCTCAATGTGATCATCATCATCACGCTCTCTATCTGTATCTGTTGATGTGTCAGAATCAGGAATTGTATGAAAGTTATCCCAGTCCATTGGCTCTTCCCTGGAAGTGGATGGGTTATTGATATCTCCATCTTCAATGTTTTTAGAAAATCGTGCTCTTTCATATTCTTTACGCTCAGATCTTATTTGCAGTTTCTTCGTTGTCTGTAAATCAATACCGCCTATTGCCATTTTTGGTGCACCTCTTTGGTCAGTTAGGAAAGAACGTTCCATGGCAGGAACTTTTAGCTCTTTTTCACAAGCGCAAGAAAACATATCATGTCATTTGCAGGCAGCAATATCAAAAAGCCTTTGATTTTTGGATTTGAACGCGGTCAGTTTAGATTCAAAATCTTTCCTTTTTCTACCAGTCTTCATCATATTTTTAGATTTTTCATGACAATCCTTTACTCTGGCTAATATTTGCTGTTCTGATATTGTTGGAATTGATGCACTTTTCCAGATCTCTTTTACCTTTGATGCAACTATTCTTGCCACATCATTAGCATTTGGCTCTTTTTTCCCCTCACTAGCTATAAGTAAGAGATATCTTGTTTGTAAATATTTTTTAAAAACGTCTTCATATAGGGAAGTTGATTTCCACTGAGCTCAGCTTTCCCAAAAAGGGAAACAGCTGGACTCATGATTTTCTCAACAGTTGCTTTCACTTTTACGGCCTCAGCCATTTTGGATAATTTGGGAAAGTCACTCTGTTAGTGTAACAATGTGTATTTAACTATTCAAATAATCAATTCTGAAAAGAAAAATTGTATGTATAAATTATATATATTCTGGACGAAACAGTCAAGGAAAACTTAATAGCAACAAGAATACAAAAAATACAAGAAAATCTTAATAAAAAATCATAATTGCCAAATAATTAATAAAGTTTACGTATTTAAATAAAGTTTTAAAA
>JAJOZX010000061.1:980000-1117500 GCA_023014485.1 Bathynomus jamesi | reverse complement strand
ACACACATATATATATATATATATATATATATATATATATATATATATATATACAGTATATATATATATATATTAGGCCGTTTCGAAAAATCGAAATTTATGATGGCTCAACGCACACATACTAAAAAGGTAATATGTCATGAATAAAGACTTCATGCAAAATATTAAGACAAGAGCTTATTGTTATCCCACCCCTCAATGCATATCTATTTTACCCCTCATGAGAAAATTTTCATTTTTCTGGCATATATTTATTTATTTTGTGATGTCCTCTTAAAATTGGTATATAAAATTCATAAATAAAATTGGAAGATAAGTAGGTCATTTTCAGGAATGGTCCAGTAACCCCCCTATATTCTTTAGAGAGAATTCTAGAAAATTCTTCCTTCAGGATAACTTCTAGAATTTCCATTTTTTCCCTTTATGGATTATATGATGTTTCATTTGCTTTTTCACCTATAATTACTGATATTTTCACAAGTTTACTGTTCTAGAAAGGTTACTTCATGTTACTTTACAACTTTCTTACAGTAATCAAGTCATAATATAATTTAGGTGAGTGATTAATGATTATATTATATTATTATTAAGACTAACAGGTGGTAAAACTTTTTCCTTCAGAATTATGGCAAAAACCAGAAACAAGTGTGAAGTCTGGTTGGTCGGACAAGTGCTGGAAGAGGGTTTTTCTGAGAAGCAGCTTCCAACTAACAGTGATATCCTTAAACGTCTTTTTTATCACATTAAGGTGGGAAAGCAAAATGTCTCTGTAGCTTGCGCAACTGTAGCCAACGAAGTTATTGCTATGTGGGAAAAAGCCTCCTTAATTACATCCCACAAGCCTTATATTATCTCAAAGCTTAAAAGGCTTTACAATAAGCATGAAGGGCTGGTCAAGAACCGAACTCGACGAACTCCTACCCAAGAGAAGAATGAAGCAGAATTTGTCACCAGCTTAAAGAAGCTTTTCGATGTAGCTCATTCAGAAGTGGAAACAGAAATAAAATTGCAGGAGGATAAAGATTTTCTCAAGGATCAAAGGAACGATCGGAAAATGATTATGGGTCCAGAAGACAAGGCGTTTTCAAGAAAGGCAAAAGCACGACAGATAAGCATGGAAAGAATGGAAAAACTTCGCAGGAAATCAAAGGAAGAAATAAGGCAATTGACAAAGGTTGTGGATCTCAACCAATGTGAAAATTCCCGTTCAGGAGGAAGTGAAGAATCATCTGGTGACGAATTGTTCTACAGAGCACTCTCATCATCATCTTCAAAAAGAAGAAGCTTGAACCAGGTGTAATTGTTAGGGATAAAAAGTTCTTGGCTGCTCTGGACCGCACTGGAACATCTGCAAGAGCTGCTATGCACATTGTGGCACCTGCCCTTTCAGCTGCTGGAGTGGAAATTGAAGAGATCACACTTTCATCATCCTCTATCTACAGGTCTCGGCGATCAACACGGATGCAGATGGGAGAAGACATTAAAGCCAGTTTCCAACCAAATACCCCTTTAATAATTCATTTTGATGGAAAGCTTCTTCCATCCATGCATGGGGGTAAGATTGATGTAATGCCCATTGTTGTGACTGGTGCAGGCGAATTAGAAAAATTACTGTCTATTCCAAAGCTTATTTCTGGAACGGGAGAAGAAATGGGGAGAGCAGTTTTAGATGTCTTGAAGCAATGGCCACAAGTAAATGAGTGGGTAGCAGGCCTTTGTTTTGATACTACTGCAAGCAATACAGGTATCCATGCTGGGGCTTGTACCATCATCCAAAAGGCCCTTCAGAGATCACTCCTTTTTCTGGCATGCCGCCACCATATCCACGAGCTTCTTATCACTGCAGTTTTTGACATGTTTTTCTCTTCTTCGGGTCCACAAATTCCCTTATTCAATCGATTCAGAGATTGTTGGGATAACATTGATCAGCAGAATTACAAGCCCTATGAACCCAATGATCTCACCTCAGAATCTTTAGATCATTGGATCTTGAAGCACAGAGACAAGCTTATTTCTTTCATCAACTCCAAACTTCAAGAGGGCCAAACTCGAGGTGACTACAGGGAATACTTAGAACTTGCACTTATCTTCCTTAGTTGTCCAATGCCTAAAACAAATAAAGGCTCTGATAGCAGATTCCACTACCCAGGAGCTTACAGCAGAGCTAGATGGATGGGAAAGGGCATCTATTCCTTAAAAATTTACTTATTTAGGAACCAATTCCTTCTCACCCCTCATGAAAAACAAGCTCTGATACGAATAAACGCCTTTTCAGTGACAGTTTATCTTCAAGCTTGGTATACATCTCCAGTTGGAATTGATGCTCCAGCAAATGATTTGGCCCTCCTCAAGATGCTACATATCTACAAGATCCAGGTTGATAAGGAAGTGGGTGCTACAGCCCTCAAAAAACTTCAGAACCATGGTTGGTACTTGAGTGAGGATCTTGTAGGATTTGGCTTTTTCTCAAACCTCGTGACTGAAGATGATAAGGTTCTAATGCTCCACAACCTTCACCACGCGCCTCCTCGAAAAGTGAGGGCAAGAAAGGTGGACCCCCGAATGTTGCAAAACCCCAATGACTTAAAGATTACCAGTTTTGTCACAACTCAAACACAAGACTTCTTCAAGTGTTTGAAAATAGAAATTCCCAAGAAACTTGAAGACATTGAGGAGCACCGTAATCGGGTCATGGCAGTCAAAGTAATCAACGACTGTGCTGAACGAGGAGTCAAACTGGCTACAGAGTTTAATGAGAAGCTCACAAAGAGTGAGGAAGAGAGACAACTGGCCTTTCAAATCATTGAAAATCAGAGAAAGGAGGTCCCTCAGCCACTGAAATCCCTATATTCTTAATCAATATATGTCTTAAATAGAATTTAAGTCGCTTTGTTTTAAAACATATTTTTCGTTCAGTCTTATATTTGCTCTAATTATCCATTAATGTAAAAGAAGTGCCATCTGAGGGGTGCCTTTTTATCATTCAAATAAAATGATATTTTGTCTATTTGTTTTTCTTCCTTTATATAAAAAAATAAAAGTGTGTGCGTTTATCAAAATTCAATTTGAAAAATTACCATATAATCGTGAAACGGTCTAATATATATATACACACCTTTCAACCTTTCAAATGTTCCGTGCGATGATTCCTCATTTCACAAAGGTCAAGCTTATCGCCTCTTCTTTCGAGTTGGCCTGGTGAAGTAGAGAGTTCGTTTCTTGTACTCTCGACCTCACATACCCAGGTACAGACGGCTCATCTGGGATTCTTCTGAGCCAGGCGTCTAATCTTCTTTTGAAGATGTCCACTGCAACACCACTCGTGTTCCTTAGATCTTTGGGGCAGCTGATTAAACAGTTTTGGTCCTCTCACAACAAAACTATTTTCTTTCAGGGTGAAGGATGTCCCCTGTCTAGCCTTTAATTTGGGAACACGACACAGTCATCCTTTTCTACTTTCCACTGTTGTTTGGGGAATTACAGGGTTCAGAGTAAGATTGGGGGCTAGTTTCTCCATCACTTTCCAAGGGTAAATAATGGTGTATCTCTCTTTTCTCCTTTCCAGTGAATATAGGTTTAATTCGCGTAACCTTTCCCAGTAACTTAGTTCTTTGCACCCATTGATCTTGGATGTGAAGCTTCTATGAATCCCTTCTAGCCGACTAATGTCTTCTTTGTTATATGAGGATGTTAGAACCGAGCAGCATTTCAATTTGGGTATGATCAGTGTTTTCAATAGAGGAATTATTATATTCCTATCCCTTCTTCTGAAGGTTCTCCATATCTGCCCAGTTATTCTCTTTGCTCTGTTTACTGCTATCTTATTTTGTGTTTCAAATTTCGCATCATCAGTTATTACAACTCCTAAATCTTTTGCTTCAGAATTTCTCTGAATTTCCTGTCTATATGGGGTATAATATTCCATGGATTTTAGGTCCTCCCTTTTTCCTTACCTTAACAGTTGAATTTTCTCAGTGTTAAACTTCATATTGTTGTCTTCCGACCACTTGTAGATTCTGTTCATGCGTGTTTACAGAAATCCTACATCCTCTGGGTTTCTTATTTTTGTACTGATCTTTGTGTCATCAGCAAAGGATGTTACTGTGCTGTCTCTGGTAATGTCTT
This sequence comes from Bathynomus jamesi, assembly GCA_023014485.1. NCBI lineage: Eukaryota > Metazoa > Arthropoda > Malacostraca > Isopoda > Cirolanidae > Bathynomus > Bathynomus jamesi. The sequence goes on along the minus strand of JAJOZX010000061.1, from coordinate 1,113,375 downwards.
AATCTATATCAGTTATCATGATTATAAAGAGTAGTGGAACTAATACTGTTCCTTGTGGTACTGAGCTGAGGACCTCTGATTCTGATGAAGATTTTCCTTGTACTGTAACGACTTGCCTCCGCTCACTAAGGAAATTATATATCCATTTCCCTACTTTTCTTGTTATTCCCATATATTTCAGTTTATGTATTATGATTCCATGGTCACACTTGTCGAACGCTTTAGCAAAGTCTGTGTATATTACATCATAGTTTTCATTACTTTCAAGTCATCAATAATGTTGTTGTTGTGTTCCATTAGTTGTGATAGGCATGATCTGCCTGACCGAAATCCATGTTGGTTGTCATTTAATTTTTTCTGAGTTTCCAAAAATCCATAGATTTTCTGTCTAACTATTCTTTCAAATATTTTAGTGAGATGAGATGTAAGCGACACTGGCCTATAGTTTTTAGCCTCGGATCGATCTCCTTTAATATTGGGACTATGCTCGCTCTCTTCAGGATGCCCTGTATTTCTCCCGTGTCTAGTGATTGTCTCTATATCCAATATATGTGCTCAGCGATTTCATTCTTGCAGTTTTTGATCAGTGTGGCATTCCATTTGTAGTTCTTCAAAGAACACGTTTCTATCGCATATTAGTTTGTCAGGTTTTGGGATACTGAAAGATGATTCGTTCTGAGCTCTTAATATTTCAGATATTTCTGTTAGATCATCAGATAAAGCATCGTCTTCATTTTTCAAAGGTCCGATAGTCATGTGATGTTTCGACTTCCTTTTCACAAAATTATAGAAGTACTTTGAGTTAACCTTTATCGCTTTTATAGCGTCGTCTTCTTTTTCTGTATGCTTCTCAATTAGTTCCTGTATGACGCAATCTGTACTCTGCAGTTTATCATTTAATATTTTTCTGGTGTTGCCTTTGCAGTTACTTAATTTTGCAGTCACTCTTTTTCTCTTTCGGAACACTGACCTCTTTTGTCTCTCGAACCTGCTTCTCTTTCCTCTTTTTTGCACTTTTGGGACATATATATACAGGGTGGGCCGTAAGTTTCCATACATAGGAAAATTTAAACGTTTGTTTTTATGTTTCAGATACCCTAAGAATATGCGTTTGACGAAAGAGCAACGAATTGAAATCATACTGATGGCTGGGTCGGGAAGCAGTCGCATGGTTGCAATGAACTTTAACAGACAACATGGAACGAACATCACACACGACACTGTGGAAAAACTTATTAACAAGTTTCAGAAAACTGGAAATGTTGCAGATCAACCGCGAAGTGGTCCAAGACGTACAGCCACCGATGAAGACACAACAGCTACGATACTTACAGCGCTTAAACGGAGTCCCAGAAAAAGTACACGACGGTTGTCTGCAGAAAGTGGTGTCAGCAGATCGAGTATCAGGCGCATTTTGAAAGCAAACAAATGGCATCCATACAAATTGCATATGGCACAGCATTTGAGTGAAGACGACCCGGATAGACGGATGGAATTCTGTGAATGGGCATTAACCAAAGTGAACGAGGATGCAAACTTTTCAACTAAGATCTTGTTTACTGATGAAGCAAATTTTTACGTCAATGGAGAGGTTAATTGGCAAAACATACGTTATTGGAGTAATGCTAACCCTAACTGGCTGAGTCCGACGAAGATGCAAGGTGCCGGTAAAGTGATGGTGTGGGCCGGGATATGGGGTGACAGAATTATTGGACCAATTTTTGTCAGTGGAAATCTTAATGCCGAAAGGTATCTTAACATGTTGCAAGAAGAGATTTTCCCATCCCTGCTAAACGAGGAAGGTAACTTCCCAGTTTACTTCCAGCAAGATGGAGCTCCACCTCATTATGGTCTTCACGTGCGTCGGTATTTGGATCAGCAGTTTCCGGATGCTTGGATTGGTCGGCGTGGTCCTGTGGAGTGGCCTCCCAGATCCCCAGATCTCACCCCCCTTGATTTCTATCTTTGGGGGCACTTGAAGGCCATGGTGTATCAGGAAAAGATACGAGACATAAATCATCTAAAGGAACGTATCACCAACGCCATTACAAGCATAACGTCAACTGTGCTAATGCGTGTTCATCAACAGTAGGGAACACGTATTGAAATGTGTTTTCAAAACAATGGCAACCATGTAGAGCATATTATATAAATAAAAATGGTTGTCCATAAAAAAATGTTTATTTTTCCTATGTATGGAAACTTACGGTCCACCCTGTATATACTGTGTATATATATATAGTGACAAATACAAAGGTTTCAAGTTTTACATACAACATTAACATAATTCCGTTGTTAATTAATTTCCTGTTGCCCACTTTAAGGAAAGAGCACGTGGGTAGCAGAGCTTTGTTTTAACAGTTTCCTTAGGAGCCTGCAAGAGACGCGGCGTTTAACGGTTTCTTAGACATCCCTGTTAGCTTCTCGGAAACCTATAAATTCGTTGAGTAGAAATGTCTCGACCTCCATTCTTCTCGCGACCTTGGTACCTTCAACTTCAGTTGCTCAGAACTCCTGCAACCGGACGTAGGCCTAGAGCTTATTTAACTGAGGAACGAGCTAAAGCGAGAGAGGGAGGCCAGAGTGAGGCTTGAACAAAGGGTGGTGCTCCGGACGGCAAAGTTAGAATCCCTTGAGCCTTCTGAGAGGAGTTATTATTCAGTCAAGGCCCCTCCTGCCTCAGTTTCTACTAATGACATAAATAATGCTAATAGCCCTATCTCTTCCTCTAGTTCCCGACCCTTCGTGCAAGTGTGTAATGGAGCCCCATTGAGACAACCTAAGACTTGTCTACCGGTATTAACGAACAATAAGTTTTCTGTTTTAGGCTTCGAAGACGTACATGAACCTGAAATACGACTCGTTGGTGATTCCATTGTTCGAGGGCAGCTCAAGGAATTCTGCGGGAGAAACGTCATAGGCGCCATTACTGCTACCCTGGTGCAAGGGTGGAGGATATAACTAATAGTGTTGATTTTTTGACAGACGGAACCTCTGAAGACACAATGTATGTTATTCACGTCGGTACTAATAACGTTCTAAATTCTAGATCAGAAGAGCTGCTGGCTAGATACGGGGACTTACTAGTGCGACTAAAGGAAAAACTAATAAGATTGTTTTAACAGGTATACCTCCTCGAATTATCCAACGTAACGAGTTCTACAGCAAGGCGACCTATATTAACAATAACCTAAAGTCACTTTGTCAACAGGAAGGAGTGCATTTCGCGAATTTTTAGAGCAGTTTCTACGGCAGGAGGGACTTGTTCCTCGGAGATGGACTTCATCTTAATGATGTTGGAGCTGCGCGTTTAGGAAGACTATTTCATAATCCTGTCTCTTCTTTTCAGGCTGCCGTAACTCGAACGTCCCGGCGTAATTTCCTTAAAATGCCCTTGCGCGCGCGCGCGCGAAGGAATCGCGGTTACAAACAATTTGAAGGTTCTATCCTTAAATGCTTTTAGCCTACGAAATAACATAAACGATTTTTTTTCTTTAATTACTTGTAAAGACTATGATTTAATTGCGATAAATGAATCGTGGCTTAGCACTGAAACACGTGGCTTGCTTTGTAGAGGAGTATCAAATTAGAGGTTATAGACCTTTTGTTAAAAACAGAATAGGTAGGCGGTGTTATGATGTATATCAAAGATAATATTGCGAACTTTATAGAAGTAAAGCACAGAATCCCAGAACCGATAGATTCGACTATAGCAGAACTTAAATTGAACGATTTCAAACTTGTTGTTGGCGTTATATATAGGCCCCCTAATCAAACAGCTGATATGGACGAAGCGTTATATCGTGAACTTAAGAGAATAATAGGTAGTGAGCAGGCCTTAGTTATGGGTGACTTTAATTGCTCCAACGTGAATTACGATACAATGCAGGGAGACGTGGAAGGTAATCGTTTAGCTAATTTTATCGAGGATAGCTATCTTATTCAAAAGGTTGGGGAACCTACGAGGTTGGAAAGTATTTTAGATTTAGTAATAACTACAGAGAAGTAATAGAACCGTTAAGCAATAACGATCACAATATGGTAGTTTGTCCTCTCAGTAAGTCACTCGAAACAAGCTAACTCGACTAAAATTTCTAACTTCCAGTACGCATACTTTTATAAATTTAGAAATGAATTGTCACACGTCAATTAGGAAAAGGTAATGAGGATCTCCAACGCAAAAATAATGTGGGAATCGTTTGAAACAGTATTTAGGACTACAAATGAGGAATGTGTACCGTACAAGATTAAGCGTGCGAAAGTAAATAACAAGCCCTTGGCTTTACGTCTAGAGTAGGGGATATTATAAAGAGTAGAGATAGGGTTTATAGGCTACATAAGTGCGATAAAGACAATTTGCGGTTACGAAACAACTACATATCTCTTAGGCGTGAAGCGAAAAGCGTAATAAAAAAGTCCAAGTGTGATTTTGAAATCTCCATAGCTCGTGATGGCAAATAAAACCCTAAGCGATTCTTTCAATACGTCACTAATAGGAATCCAGTAAAGAGTGTCTTGGGGCCGTTGAAAAATTTTGTCGGAGAGCAAGTTTCTGAAAACAAGCAAATGGCTACCCTGCTAAACGAATTTTTTACTTCAGTTTTTACAATAGAAGATGTAACGAATATCCCTACGGTCATAGACATAATACCTTTTGACAGTGGTAATATTTTAGAGAATATTGTAGTTAGTGAAAGAGAGGTAATGCGCTATATTGATAAAATGAAAATGTGTAAATCACCGGGGCCGGATTCCATATATTCCATACAACTAAAAGAATTAAAAGAAAGCATTATTGTGCCGCTAACAAAGATTTTTAATGCATCTATTTCTGAGGGGTGCGTACCAGATAATTTCAAGTTAGCAAATGTAACACCTATTTTTAAGAAAGGCGATAAAGGTGCGGCGGGAAACTATAGGCCAATCAGTTTAACGTCTGCTGTGGATAAGCTACTGGAATCAATAATTAGGGATCGTACAGTCGAACATTTTGAAATACATAACTTGATTAAAAATACGCAGAACGGTTTTAGGCGAAACAAATCTTGCTTAACTAATCTTTTAGAATTTTTTCAAAGCGTAGTTGAAGTTTACGATAGTCATCGGGCGGTAGATGCAGTGTATTTAGATTTTCAAAACGCGTTTGACACGGTACCGTACAAAAGACTCATTGACAAAACTAAGGCTCATGGAATCAGGGGTGTAGTAATAAATTGGATAGAAGAGTGGTTGCGAGGTAGGAAACAGAGGGTGGTCGTTGATGGAGCGGAGTCGTCTTGGGCTAATGTAGCGAGCGGCGTTCCTCAGGGTTCTGTATTGGGCCCCTTGCTTTTTCTTATATATATTAACGAATTAGATGTCGGCCTAGTCAGTACAGTTTCAAAGTTTGCGGATGACACGAAGTTGGGTGGTAGGACAATTAATGATGAAGATAGAGGTAAAATCCAGGAAGATCTGAACAAAATCGTTGATTGGTCAGTCACATGGCAAATGAGATTTAACGTCGATAAGTGCAAAATTTTACATATAGGTTCGCGTAACGGTAATTTTGCGTATAGTATGTCAGGGAAGGAGTTAGCAAGCGTAGAACAGGAAAAAGATTTAGGAGTTATAGTCACTGGTGATTTAAAAGTGGCAAAACAAAGTACAGCAGCGGTCAATAAGGCGAATAAGGTGCTAGGTTTTATAGCTATGAATTTTGAGTACAAATCGCGCGATATTATTGTTCCTCTTTATAAATCATTAGTTAGACCCCATTTGGAGTACGCGATCCAATTTTGGAATCCGCATATGCGCAAAGATATAGACAAAATCGAAAGAGTTCAAAGACGAGCAACTAAGATGATTCCGTCGCTTAGGTCGAAGTCGTACGAGGATAGGCTTAAGGAGTTAAAATTGACTACACTCAAGACTAGGATGCTAAGGGGTGATCTAATCCAGTTTTTAAAATTATGAATGGGTTCGATAACGTAAATAGAGATAGCTTTTTCGAAATATCACAATATAATAGGACTAGAAATAACGGGTGTAAGTTGACAAGTAGAAGGTTTGAGACAGCAGTTGCCAAAAACTTTTTTACGCATAGAATAGTAAATAGCTGGAATAATTTGCCGGTAGAAGTAATTAGTAGCACGTTTATAAACATGCTTAAAAATCGATTAGACGCATATGTTAATAGATTGGGTATAGTTTAAGATAGTAAAATTAAGGTTTTTGTGGTTCGGAACCCACATAAAATTGTAGGTCCCCTCCGCCACCACGGAGGACATACGCAATACACAACTACAACCACAGTTCTCTAGCACAACAACGAACACAACACAACATCACTAGTGCGCTGAATCTCTGGTCCACTCCGGAGAGGGCGATCGGTTACCTGCGTGCCGCCGGTTTGCTCGATCAGGGTGGGCTGATCAGCTAAACAACAACAACCACAGTTAGGTAGACCAGCCATGAGTGGATCCTAGGGTCTTTGTTGATCTGAAACATTATAACATTATAACATAACTCTTTAAGTAACACAGTAAGCAACCCCTTTTTTTGCAAGCTTTCTCGGTTTTCCTCGTCATCATCATCCGGGTGATCGATAGGTTTCACAGTCAAAATTAGCTTACTTTTATCACGGGCACAAGGCCTATAGTTTCCCGTCATCAGAAAACGACAGACCTACTGAGCATTAATATGAATTCCTCTGCAAGCGATTCCACGCCTACAAACTAACGGCATCCAGGCTTTCAACATCCATTCCGAATTATAAGTTTGTCACTCCATCTGAACAGCCTACACAATCTACTGCACCAGGTTTGGTAAAGTTTTGAATAGGTTCAATCGTCTTGGTCTACAGTGTATTGTGTAATTTTAGGCTCTTGCATAATACCCTATGAACTAGTGACCGACGCCTATGTGAGATTAGGCTACATAAAAGTGACTCATACCGTTGTAGACATTTTACCTAGTCAAAGTCACCTTTTCACTTCAATAAATCCAGACACCTCTTCCCCCTCGAAAGAAAATTATCCTCCGAACCCACAGTTCCTTAAAATTGAAGTAAATCTGAAAATTTTATAAGCACATTATTTTTTAAAAAAAATATTGAAATTTCTGAGAAAATGTGACTCACAAAAAATAGCGGTACTTTATTTTTGTTATATACACTTATTAGAAAAGCATCTAAAAGATATTTTTTCCATGCAATTTATTCCCTCCCCCCCCCATAAAATAAAAAAAGAAATTACAGTGTAACAGAGTGGTGCTACAGTGTACAAACACTCAAGCAGATGGATTTTATCATTTACATTCTTAAATACATAGCAGCTAATGTAAGTGACGTTACGATGGATCCTGCGGATCGCGTCTGAAAAATTATCCGTTGGATCAGGAAAATTTTCCGGTCCTTTGCGCTCCGAATGGCTTTTTCCAACAGAAGTATGACGTCACATGGAAAATTTTTCAGAGGATCCACGTTCCGAACGCGCTGTATGTATACCTGTATAATAATTGTAAAACATGTTTTAGCTACTGCACTACTTAAGTCATGCCAAAATGCGGACATGTTGCTTGGCGCTTGCTTGTACTCACACGAGATCCGGACAAACTGCGTCCGGGTGAGGGTGCGATCTGGACACCAGACATTTCTACTCATTTCCGGACTGTCCGAATTTCGTACTGACAGTCCGGAAATGAGTAGAAATGTCTGGTGAAATCCGGACGGGTGGCAACACTAGTTTTACCGTTTCGTTAGTGTGTGTTTGTGAATAAGCCTCATTATTGTCGTGTAAAACCTATCCTCATTAATAGGCTTCATTATTGTCGTGTAAAGCTTATCCGTGTTGATAGGCCATTCTGTATACTTCTTTTGTCGTAATTATTGTAACACATCATTAATGCATCATTAATTATGTTCTGTATAAACTACTCACTGTTGTTAACAAGCATTTCATAACATTGCACAAACGTATATGTAAACAACCGTTATTCACTATTAAAAAGATATTTCCTCTTTTTTTGTTAATTAAACCAAAAACCACAGAACTATTTTTATCTCCTTGGTAAAATATGTTGTTTATTTGTTTATGGTCGAAATACCATTGGTGATCCCGCTGAAACATTTCATTTAATTAAATTTTCCTTCATTATATCATAGTAGGAACTACAGCCTTGGCCACCTATACGAGTATACAGTATATATGGCAAAGAAGATTATACTTTTCAATATACAGGGTGTCCCAGAAGTTTGGACTCATAGGGAAAATAGACATTATATTTTTAAAGTGAAACAAACACATTTCTAATGTCAGTTTTACATATTTCAGGAAAGAAAATACCCTGATGGCTCAGTATACCAATCAAGAGAAGGTGGAATTGGTATTGCTACATGTTTCTGGAAAAAGCCAGAGGGAGGCATGTCAGTTATTTAACGAACATGCCTCCCTCTGGCCTTTTCCTGAAAACATGCAACAGTACTAGTTCCACCTTCTCTTGATTGGTATACTGAGCCACCAGGGTATTTTCTTTCCTGAAATATGTAAAACTGACATTAGAAATGCGTTTGTTTCACTTTAAAAATATAATGTCTATTTTCCTATGATTCCAGACTTCTGGGACACCATAAAATATGATTGGAAAGTGCGATATATTACTGACCGTATTTGTTTCTGCTCACGCTGTAGAAACATGATGACATGTTTAAGTTAGTACATGTCTTAAAGATCAAAAAGTTTATTGCTTTAGAATCTTCAGAAGAGGCGGCACTAACTGGCTATTTATAAGAGTATAACTCTGATCAGATTCTTTGACCCGAGCAGAAATATATTAATTAATTAATGGTTATTTTTTATAGCGAAGCGGCATATAAATATTATGTATAGAGGGTTGACAAAAGTAAATAGACATCTTTGGTATTTCAATAGTTTTTAATTTGATAATAAATCAATAAATAATAAAAAGTTTGTTGAATTAATATATTTGGAATCGTGTTGGTTTTCCCTTTGAATTACTTAAAGCTGAAACAGGTTCTATCATTCCAGTGATGAACTTTGCCATTTGTTCTTGAGGACAATCATCGTGGTGTCTATTTACTTTTGTCAACCATCTGTATGCATCATCTTTAAGGATTTATTTCATGGAAATTTTTAATTTTATTATAAATTATTATAAATAGTAAATTTCATTGAAATAAAATGATAAAAAAAATCCTGTTTTGTTTTTGTTTTATTTCTTATAAATTATTTAAACATTAATATTAATATTCCTTATTTTGCAGCAACGTTACAATAAACTTAATTAATTCTCGTTATCATTTGAATAAATAAGTTACACTCCCGAGCGCACAGAAAACGAAAGATTTCCGCATCCTTCTATACCAAGAAATATTATCTTCTTTTGTCTCAAATCACTCAAAAAGAAGTTTTGAATACCATTTTTTCTTTCTAAAGAAGTTATTATATCATCTGAGAAGAAGCTTTGATACCCAGAAGAAGGACAATCTTCCTCTAAAATACATCCTCAAAAAGAAGTTATAACTTCTAAATTCAGGTTTCATTTTGAGTGTGGGAAATTTTAACGAGGAATTATCCACAAAGAAGTAAAGGAAAATAATATTAGAAAATGCAAAGGTTTCCAGCAATGTTATATGTAAACGTGGTCATCTTTAACCATTTGAAGATGACAACAGTATACGAAGAATGACGTAACCGTTGCCTTGCGACGCGAGAACGAACCCTCCTGAACTCTATACACGTTTTAATTCAGTCATCGTATAAGATCAGTGTCTACGGTTATTGTACTTTTCAATGATGATCACAGTATTTTTCGAAATGGTTTGCATTTTTTATGTGTGTTTGTTTGTTTGTTTTTTTAGCTCTGATGAAGAAGTTCAGTAGGTTAAAATATTAATGAGTATGTTTTACCAAGTAAGCTTAATTTCTTATTGTTTAGATAACTTTCGAATATCCTTTTCATATCCTAGTTTATATATATATATATATATATATATATATATATATATATATATATATATATATATATAGGCCCTGCGAAGCTTCGAGATTCGATTTGATTTCGAATCAGGAGAGAGAATTCGATTTGATTCGTTAGCTTGGGCTCCGATTCGATATTTTCGGATCTCCATTAAGTTCGGTAAACAACATCAGTGATGTTGTTTTGAAGAACACTTTCGTAAATAAACACTTTTCTTTTTACTTAGATTATAATTCAGTCTATATACTGAGACCAATCTCCTGTGTAATAACATTTTTATCACACTTTAATACCAATGCTCCTCCCGATGATCAACTACTTATTACATTTTTTTAGAAGGACTTACTTTGTCCTTTGTTCTCAAGAAGATTTAATTAAATTTATGTTTATTACCAATTGTGTGTAGAAACCCTCTAATCTATATGTGTATAGTTGATTCGATTCGAGATTTGATTCGATTTGAATTGTTTGGGTTGATTCGATTCGAGATTCAATTCGAAAAAAAATATCGGAAATAAATGCAGATTTGGATGTTCTTTGGACTAAGCTAACACGGAGCATTGTTGGTTTCGGTGGTGGTGAACCACGTACGGAAGACTCGTCATTACATTCACTCCCTATTTGCTTGGCAATGTTGCTGCGAGCTGCTAGTACCCTGAAATGGGTGTACGGCGGGGTAAAGAAGTAATGAAACTCTTACTTCCACTTGGGGTGTGAATGGATCGATTACTCACTATATATACGAGTGTGTATATATATATACAGGTCGTCCGATAAGTGAGTGGCGATTCTATGTCAGTTAGCATAGTGTACTAATATCTTTGATATCTAATAAATGTCTATGCTTTTTTCAATTAAGCTAGCTTCACATGAAATCCAAATTTTTAATTTTGCAGTAATTCATGTTAATTCTGTTTGTTCTGGTTTTTCATTGTTTTATTTTTATTATTTCTAATTATTGGCGTTGCAATGGCTGAGGTAGACGCACGTGTTGATAAAATTTGTGATCAAAGTCCCTACACACATGAAGCACGGATATTAGCAGCAACATGGTGGCATGAATCTGGAAAAACCAAGCATTGCATGAAGGTAGTACGCGAAAGGTTTGAACAAAGATTTAATGATGTGCCGCCAAAGGGCGAAATTATTAGAAAATGGGAACACAAATTATTCACAACTGGGATGATAATTGATAAAAAACGCCGTGGTCGCCCCAAAGCAAGAGCAAGATTGGAAGATGATGTTCAAGTGTCAATTCGACAATCGCCAACCAAAAGTATTCGTAGGCGTGCATCTGCATTAAATGTTCCGAAATCAACACTGCATGATTTGATGAAAAAAGACTTGCATTTTAAAGCTTTCCGCCCAACATCCGTTCAGTTTTTATCGCCACAAGATAAAATTGTCAGAGTTAATGCTTGTCAACAAATTCTTGAAGCTTTTCCAAGTAAAGCCGAGAGAGATCGTACGTTCTTCAGTGATGAATGTGACCTTTATGGCGATGGCAAAAGCAAATTTTCGTTTTTTTGGTCGAAAGAAAATCCTCATTATTATGATCAAGTAAAACACTATCCCCCTCGAATCATGATATGGTGTGCAATATCAGCGCATTGTTTAATTGGTCCATTTGTGTGCACTGGTCGAATTACTTCAGGAAGTTATATCGACATGTTGGAGAACAGATTTCTACCCGCTTTAAGATATACGAATATTCGCAACCCTATTTTTCAGCAAGATGGTGCTCCAGGACACAACGCTTTCGCTGCGCGTGAATTCCTAGACAGAAATTTTCCTGGCAGATGGATCGGAAAGTATGGTCCTGTACCTTGGCCTCCGCGGAGTCCAGACTTGACTACCCCGGATAATACCCTCTGGGGAATCCTCAAGATGGAGATTAATGGCCGTGAAAATCAAAGTGAATCTGATCTGACAAAAATCGCAGAAGTTGTGTTAAGTGACATCAATGAGGATAAAGAACTTTTACAAAAAATGTCAGACAGGACATGGAGACGCATACAGCTTGCTGTTCGTGTAAATGGCGATCAGGTTGATCCCTATGACAATTAATTATCGAATTAATTGTAAGTTTACTAATAATAAAATTCCTTCTAATAAAATTTTTATTATCCTTTATCTTTTATTTATAAATTGTTCCCGAATCGCTACTCACTTATCGGACGACCTGTATATATATATACGGCAAAGTTAGAATCCCTTGAGCCTTCTGAGAGGAGTTATTATTCAGTCAAGGCCCCTCCTGCCTCAGTTTCTACTAATGACATAAATAATGCTAATAGCCCTATCTCTTCCTCTAGTTCCCGACCCTTCGTGCAAGTGCGTAATGGAGCCCCATTGAGACAACCTAAGACTTGTCTACCGGTATTAACGAACAATAAGTTTTCTGTTTTAGGCTTCGAAGACGTACATGAACCTGAAATACGACTCGTTGGTGATTCCATTGTTCGAGGGCAGCTCAAGGAATTCTGCGGGAGAAACGTCATAGGCGCCATTACTGCTACCCTGGTGCAAGGGTGGAGGATATAACTAATAGTGTTGATTTTTTGACAGACGGAACCTCTGAAGACACAATGTATGTTATTCACGTCGGTACTAATAACGTTCTAAATTCTAGATCAGAAGAGCTGCTGGCTAGATACGGGACTTACTAGTGCGACTAAAGGAAAAACTAATAAGATTGTTTTAACAGGTATACCTCCTCGAATTATCCAACGTAACGAGTTCTACAGCAAGGCGACCTATATTAACAATAACCTAAAGTCACTTTGTCAACAGGAAGGAGTGCATTTCGCGAATTTTTAGAGCAGTTTCTACGGCAGGAGGGACTTGTTCCTCGGAGATGGACTTCATCTTAATGATGTTGGAGCTGCGCGTTTAGGAAGACTATTTCATAATCCTGTCTCTTCTTTTCAGGCTGCCGTAACTCGAACGTCCCGGCGTAATTTCCTTAAAATGCCCTTGCGCGCGCGCGCGCGAAGGAATCGCGGTTACAAACAATTTGAAGGTTCTATCCTTAAATGCTTTTAGCCTACGAAATAACATAAACGATTTTTTTTCTTTAATTACTTGTAAAGACTATGATTTAATTGCGATAAATGAATCGTGGCTTAGCACTGAAACACGTGGCTTGCTTTGTAGAGGAGTATCAAATTAGAGGTTATAGACCTTTTGTTAAAAACAGAATAGGTAGGCGGTGTTATGATGTATATCAAAGATAATATTGCGAACTTTATAGAAGTAAAGCACAGAATCCCAGAACCGATAGATTCGACTATAGCAGAACTTAAATTGAACGATTTCAAACTTGTTGTTGGCGTTATATATAGGCCCCCTAATCAAACAGCTGATATGGACGAAGCGTTATATCGTGAACTTAAGAGAATAATAGGTAGTGAGCAGGCCTTAGTTATGGGTGACTTTAATTGCTCCAACGTGAATTACGATACAATGCAGGGAGACGTGGAAGGTAATCGTTTAGCTAATTTTATCGAGGATAGCTATCTTATTCAAAAGGTTGGGGAACCTACGAGGTTGGAAAGTATTTTAGATTTAGTAATAACTACAGAGAAGTAATAGAACCGTTAAGCAATAACGATCACAATATGGTAGTTTGTCCTCTCAGTAAGTCACTCGAAACAAGCTAACTCGACTAAAATTTCTAACTTCCAGTACGCATACTTTATAAATTTAGAAATGAATTGTCACACGTCAATTAGGAAAAGGTAATGAGGATCTCCAACGCAAAAATAATGTGGGAATCGTTTGAAACAGTATTTAGGACTACAAATGAGGAATGTGTACCGTACAAGATTAAGCGTGCGAAAGTAAATAACAAGCCCTTGGCTTTACGTCTAGAGTAGGGGATATTATAAAGAGTAGAGATAGGGTTTATAGGCTACATAAGTGCGATAAAGACAATTTGCGGTTACGAAACAACTACATATCTCTTAGGCGTGAAGCGAAAAGCGTAATAAAAAAGTCCAAGTGTGATTTTGAAATCTCCATAGCTCGTGATGGCAAATAAAACCCTAAGCGATTCTTTCAATACGTCACTAATAGGAATCCAGTAAAGAGTGTCTTGGGGCCGTTGAAAAATTTTGTCGGAGAGCAAGTTTCTGAAAACAAGCAAATGGCTACCCTGCTAAACGAATTTTTTACTTCAGTTTTTACAATAGAAGATGTAACGAATATCCCTACGGTCATAGACATAATACCTTTTGACAGTGGTAATATTTTAGAGAATATTGTAGTTAGTGAAAGAGAGGTAATGCGCTATATTGATAAAATGAAAATGTGTAAATCACCGGGGCCGGATTCCATATATTCCATACAACTAAAAGAATTAAAGAAAGCATTATTGTGCCGCTAACAAAGATTTTTAATGCATCTATTTCTGAGGGGTGCGTACCAGATAATTTCAAGTTAGCAAATGTAACACCTATTTTTAAGAAAGGCGATAAAGGTGCGGCGGGAAACTATAGGCCAATCAGTTTAACGTCTGCTGTGGATAAGCTACTGGAATCAATAATTAGGGATCGTACAGTCGAACATTTTGAAATACATAACTTGATTAAAAATACGCAGAACGGTTTTAGGCGAAACAAATCTTGCTTAACTAATCTTTTAGAATTTTTTCAAAGCGTAGTTGAAGTTTACGATAGTCATCGGGCGGTAGATGCAGTGTATTTAGATTTTCAAAACGCGTTTGACACGGTACCGTACAAAAGACTCATTGACAAAACTAAGGCTCATGGAATCAGGGGTGTAGTAATAAATTGGATAGAAGAGTGGTTGCGAGGTAGGAAACAGAGGGTGGTCGTTGATGGAGCGGAGTCGTCTTGGGCTAATGTAGCGAGCGGCGTTCCTCAGGGTTCTGTATTGGGCCCCTTGCTTTTTCTTATATATATTAACGAATTAGATGTCGGCCTAGTCAGTACAGTTTCAAAGTTTGCGGATGACACGAAGTTGGGTGGTAGGACAATTAATGATGAAGATAGAGGTAAAATCCAGGAAGATCTGAACAAAATCGTTGATTGGTCAGTCACATGGCAAATGAGATTTAACGTCGATAAGTGCAAAATTTTACATATAGGTTCGCGTAACGGTAATTTTGCGTATAGTATGTCAGGGAAGGAGTTAGCAAGCGTAGAACAGGAAAAAGATTTAGGAGTTATAGTCACTGGTGATTTAAAAGTGGCAAAACAAAGTACAGCAGCGGTCAATAAGGCGAATAAGGTGCTAGGTTTTATAGCTATGAATTTTGAGTACAAATCGCGCGATATTATTGTTCCTCTTTATAAATCATTAGTTAGACCCCATTTGGAGTACGCGATCCAATTTTGGAATCCGCATATGCGCAAAGATATAGACAAAATCGAAAGAGTTCAAAGACGAGCAACTAAGATGATTCCGTCGCTTAGGTCGAAGTCGTACGAGGATAGGCTTAAGGAGTTAAAATTGACTACACTCAAGACTAGGATGCTAAGGGGTGATCTAATCCAGTTTTTAAAATTATGAATGGGTTCGATAACGTAAATAGAGATAGCTTTTTCGAAATATCACAATATAATAGGACTAGAAATAACGGGTGTAAGTTGACAAGTAGAAGGTTTGAGACAGCAGTTGCCAAAAACTTTTTTACGCATAGAATAGTAAATAGCTGGAATAATTTGCCGGTAGAAGTAATTAGTAGCACGTTTATAAACATGCTTAAAAATCGATTAGACGCATATGTTAATAGATTGGGTATAGTTTAAGATAGTAAAATTAAGGTTTTTGTGGTTCGGAACCCACATAAAATTGTAGGTCCCCTCCGCCACCACGGAGGACATACGCAATACACAACTACAACCACAGTTCTCTAGCACAACAACGAACACAACACAACATCACTAGTGCGCTGAATCTCTGGTCCACTCCGGAGAGGGCGATCGGTTACCTGCGTGCCGCCGGTTTGCTCGATCAGGGTGGGCTGATCAGCTAAACAACAACAACCACAGTTAGGTAGACCAGCCATGAGTGGATCCTAGGGTCTTTGTTGATCTGAAACATTATAACATTATAACATAACTCTTTAAGTAACACAGTAAGCAACCCCTTTTTTTGCAAGCTTTCTCGGTTTTCCTCGTCATCATCATCCGGGTGATCGATAGGTTTCACAGTCAAAATTAGCTTACTTTTATCACGGGCACAAGGCCTATAGTTTCCCGTCATCAGAAAACGACAGACCTACTGAGCATTAATATGAATTCCTCTGCAAGCGATTCCACGCCTACAAACTAACGGCATCCAGGCTTTCAACATCCATTCCGAATTATAAGTTTGTCACTCCATCTGAACAGCCTACACAATCTACTGCACCAGGTTTGGTAAAGTTTTGAATAGGTTCAATCGTCTTGGTCTACAGTGTATTGTGTAATTTTAGGCTCTTGCATAATACCCTATGAACTAGTGACCGACGCCTATGTGAGATTAGGCTACATAAAAGTGACTCATACCGTTGTAGACATTTTACCTAGTCAAAGTCACCTTTTCACTTCAATAAATCCAGACACCTCTTCCCCCTCGAAAGAAAATTATCCTCCGAACCCACAGTTCCTTAAAATTGAAGTAAATCTGAAAATTTTATAAGCACATTATTTTAAAAAAAAAATATTGAAATTTCTGAGAAAATGTGACTCACAAAAAATAGCGGTACTTTATTTTTGTTATATACACTTATTAGAAAAGCATCTAAAAGATATTTTTTCCATGCAATTTATTCCCTCCCCCCCCCATAAAATAAAAAAAGAAATTACAGTGTAACAGAGTGGTGCTACAGTGTACAAACACTCAAGCAGATGGATTTTATCATTTACATTCTTAAATACATAGCAGCTAATGTAAGTGACGTTACGATGGATCCTGCGGATCGCGTCTGAAAAATTATCCGTTGGATCAGGAAAATTTTCCGGTCCTTTGCGCTCCGAATGGCTTTTTCCAACAGAAGTATGACGTCACATGGAAAATTTTTCAGAGGATCCACGTTCCGAACGCGCTGTATGTATACCTGTATAATAATTGTAAAACATGTTTTAGCTACTGCACTACTTAAGTCATGCCAAAATGCGGACATGTTGCTTGGCGCTTGCTTGTACTCACACGAGATCCGGACAAACTGCGTCCGGGTGAGGGTGCGATCTGGACACCAGACATTTCTACTCATTTCCGGACTGTCCGAATTTCGTACTGACAGTCCGGAAATGAGTAGAAATGTCTGGTGAAATCCGGACGGGTGGCAACACTAGTTTTACCGTTTCGTTAGTGTGTGTTTGTGAATAAGCCTCATTATTGTCGTGTAAAACCTATCCTCATTAATAGGCTTCATTATTGTCGTGTAAAGCTTATCCGTGTTGATAGGCCATTCTGTATACTTCTTTTGTCGTAATTATTGTAACACATCATTAATGCATCATTAATTATGTTCTGTATAAACTACTCACTGTTGTTAACAAGCATTTCATAACATTGCACAAACGTATATGTAAACAACCGTTATTCACTATTAAAAAGATATTTCCTCTTTTTTTGTTAATTAAACCAAAAACCACAGAACTATTTTTATCTCCTTGGTAAAATATGTTGTTTATTTGTTTATGGTCGAAATACCATTGGTGATCCCGCTGAAACATTTCATTTAATTAAATTTTCCTTCATTATATCATAGTAGGAACTACAGCCTTGGCCACCTATACGAGTATACAGTATATATGGCAAAGAAGATTATACTTTTCAATATACAGGGTGTCCCAGAAGTTTGGACTCATAGGGAAAATAGACATTATATTTTTAAAGTGAAACAAACACATTTCTAATGTCAGTTTTACATATTTCAGGAAAGAAAATACCCTGATGGCTCAGTATACCAATCAAGAGAAGGTGGAATTGGTATTGCTACATGTTTCTGGAAAAAGCCAGAGGCATGTCAGTTATTTAACGAACATGCCTCCCTCTGGCCTTTTCCTGAAAACATGCAACAGTACTAGTTCCACCTTCTCTTGATTGGTATACTGAGCCACCAGGGTATTTTCTTTCCTGAAATATGTAAAACTGACATTAGAAATGCGTTTGTTTCACTTTAAAAATATAATGTCTATTTTCCTTATGATTCCAGACTTCTGGGACACCATAAAATATGATTGGAAAGTGCGATATATTACTGACCGTATTTGTTTCTGCTCACGCTGTAGAAACATGATGACATGTTTAAGTTAGTACATGTCTTAAAGATCAAAAAGTTTATTGCTTTAGAATCTTCAGAAGAGGCGGCACTAACTGGCTATTTATAAGAGTATAACTCTGATCAGATTCTTTGACCCGAGCAGAAATATATTAATTAATTAATGGTTTTTTTTATAGCGAAGCGGCATATAAATATTATGTATAGAGGGTTGACAAAAGTAAATAGACATCTTTGGTATTTCAATAGTTTTTAATTTGATAATAAATCAATAAATAATAAAAAGTTTGTTGAATTAATATATTTGGAATCGTGTTGGTTTTCCCTTTGAATTACTTAAAGCTGAAACAGGTTCTATCATTCCAGTGATGAACTTTGCCATTTGTTCTTGAGGACAATCATCGTGGTGTCTATTTACTTTTGTCAACCATCTGTATGCATCATCTTTAAGGATTTATTTCATGGAAATTTTTAATTTTATTATAAATTATTATAAATAGTAAATTTCATTGAAATAAAATGATAAAAAAAATCCTGTTTTTGTTTTTGTTTTATTTATGCTTATAAATTATTTAAACATTAATATTAATATTCCTTATTTTGCAGCAACGTTACAATAAACTTAATTAATTCTCGTTATCATTTGAATAAATAAGTTACACTCCCGAGCGCACAGAAAACGAAAGATTTCCGCATCCTTCTATACCAAGAAATATTATCTTCTTTTGTCTCAAATCACTCAAAAAGAAGTTTTGAATACCATTTTTTCTTTCTAAAGAAGTTATTATATCATCTGAGAAGAAGCTTTGATACCCAGAAGAAGGACAATCTTCCTCTAAAATACATCCTCAAAAAGAAGTTATAACTTCTAAATTCAGGTTTCATTTTGAGTGTGGGAAATTTTAACGAGGAATTATCCACAAAGAAGTAAAGGAAAATAATATTAGAAAATGCAAAGGTTTCCAGCAATGTTATATGTAAACGTGGTCATCTTTAACCATTTGAAGATGACAACAGTATACGAAGAATGACGTAACCGTTGCCTTGCGACGCGAGAACGAACCCTCCTGAACTCTATACACGTTTTAATTCAGTCATCGTATAAGATCAGTCTACGGTTATTGTACTTTTCAATGATGATCACAGTATTTTTCGAAATGGTTTGCATTTTTTATGTGTGTTTGTTTGTTTTTTTAGCTCTGATGAAGAAGTTCAGTATGTTAAAATATTAATGAGTATGTTTACCAAGTAAGCTTAATTTCTTATTGTTTAGATAACTTTCGAATATCCTTTTCATATCCTAGTTTATATATATATATATATATATATATATATATATATATATATTAAGGCCCTGCGAAGCTTCGAGATTCGATTTGATTTCGAATCAGGAGAGAGAATTCGATTTGATTCGTTAGCTTGGGCTCCGATTCGATATTTTCGGATCTCCATTAAGTTCGGTAAACAACATCAGTGATGTTGTTTTGAAGAACACTTTCGTAAATAAACACTTTTCTTTTACTTAGATTATAATTCAGTCTATGATATATATTGAGACCAATCTCCTGTGTAATAACATTTTTATCACACTTTAATACCATTGCTCCTCCCGATGATCAACTACTTATTACATTTTTTTAGAAGGACTTACTTTGTCCTTTGTTCTCAAGAAGATTTAATTAAATTTATGTTTATTACCAATTGTGTGTAGAAACCCTCTAATCTATATGTGTATAGTTGATTCGATTCGAGATTTGATTCGATTTGAATTGTTTGGGTTGATTCGATTCGAGATTCAATTCGAAAAAAAATATCGGAAATAAATGCAGATTTGGATGTTCTTTGGACTAAGCTAACACGGAGCATTGTTGGTTTCGGTGGTGGTGAACCACGTACGGAAGACTCGTCATTACATTCACTCCCTGTTTGCTTGGCAATGTTGCTGCGAGCTGCTAGTACCCTGAAATGGGTGTATGGGCGGGGTAAATAAGTAATGAAACGCTTACTTCCACTTGGGGTGTGAATGGATCGATTACTCACTATATATATACGAGTGTGTATATATATATACTGTATACACACACACACACACACCTTGGTTACCTTGGTTTTGCTTCCACCCAAATTGTTCATTCTGACGAAGGTCAAGTTTGTCACACCACCTGAGACCTACAGTTTAACGTGGAATCTGAACCACGCCCCACCACGGGCAGTCAGAAATTATAAAGTCCTCCACCGGATTCGATCTCACGACATTTCGATCAGCAGCCCACCGTCTTAACCACTGGGCTACCAAGAGTACCCATTTATCTACCAACCAGCTTTTAGTGTGGAAGGACGAACGGTGGATTTGTAGTCAGCAATGCTGACTACTGCACCACCAAGGCGCATATGTGTATATATATATATTAATTCTCTTTTACTGCACTGGCCATGTTTTCGTGCTTACAAGCACGAAAGAAAAGGAATGAAAAATAGTTACGAGCTTTACTTTAAATGGCACACCAATTTGTTTAAGGCATAACACATTCGTTGGAGCAAAATACAGCAACAACAACAACAACAACATAAAAAAAAGGTTCATGCGTGAGAAACGGGATAGAAATTAATGAATATGAATAAAACACATTCAAAATTATTTATAGTTTTCATTAAATATTGCATTCAACCGTCTTTGAAGATAGATTTAAATTTTAAAAAATAGCACGAATGAAGTATTTGTTGGGATTGAATTACATGTGGAATTGGAGCTCTTGAACGTGAGGATGCAATGATATTAATAAACAGTGAGGGAGGCCAGAAACTAGCGCCGCGCTCAGGTCAGACGAACGCAGTCCATTGAGCTAACGCCTTTATTATTATTATCCAGCATCATCGGGATTCGAATCCCCCTCAGACCTCAGTGCCTTCATTTCGCTTAAAGGGAAATGGTGTTATCCAATAAGATACGGACGTTGGCAGGCAAGGATGTTAACATGGCATCTAAATGTCGGAAGCCTGTGTTGAGACATCAATTTTCTCATCTTTGATACAGGGTGTTCAAAAAGAAAACGCAATCCACTGGAAAATGCATATACTATCATTGTAATGTAACCCTTTTCTTTCTGTTTCATTGATCATTAATTAAGTACAAGAATGGCATTCACAATTCAAGAAGGGATATTCATCGTTGAAACTTACGCTAAAAAGCGGTTATGAAGCGACCAAGGATGAATTTGTACGGAAAAACGGCGCAGACAGTAGACAGCATATCAACAGAGACATTAAAACGAGTGTTCGATAACAGGATTCGTCGTGTACGCTTATGCAAAAATCCTAATAGCCAACACATGTAACAAGTTTTGTAATTTACTAATAAACATGCATTCTCCAATGGGTTGCGTTTCTTTTGGAACACCCTGTACTGTATGTTTACATAAAAAAAAAGCGTTCTGTATTTAGTAAAAAAAAAAAATAGCGACTTATATTCTTTTGGTTAGGTTCAATATATTTAGGTTATAGGTTGAGCTAAATCATGTTAATAGAAATAAAAAATTCCGCCAACAAACTGAGTGCAGTTTCCCCCACACACCCCAAACACACACACACACCACACACACTCACACACACACACACACAAATCATTGTTGTAGCTAAAGATTTTTTTACATAACTTTTTTTATGACTTATAGCTCCCCATTAAGTTTCATTACCATAAATTTGTGAAAAATATATCATTCTCGCAACAGTAAAACAGAAAAAACATTATAAGTTTATAAACAATACAGCGCGACACTTAGCCTCACCAACGTTAAAAATGCTAACCAGTCCCTTCAATTAAAACAGATATCTCATTTGGAGAAGTTTTAAACGAATTATACGACCATATTAATAAAGAACTGATCTTCTAACTTAAAAAGAGACTTGCATACAAAAGGGGAAGTGTTTTTGTAGAGGAATGTTCTGTAAAGGGAGTGTTCTGTAAAGGGAGTATTCTGTAAAGGAAGTGTTCTGTAAAGGAATTGTTCTGCAAAAATTTTGTCCCTGTATTTGTTAGTATGCTTTTTCTATCTGATAAACTGTTAACATCTGACGACTGTCGTTATTATCCTGTTTGGTAAAGAAAAATAAACAAGATCTTATGGTGAGGAAGGGTTTTTGGTCAGAAAAAAATATTCTAAAAGGTTTTCAATGAATGTAAATAAATATGAGAATGAAATAAGGATGGAAAAACCTTGAATTCATATATAGACACCTTTGGTTTTTCCATAGTTTTTAATGTAATAATAAAAGTCAGTAAATAATAAGAGATTTATTGAAACAATATATTTAGAATCGTGCTGCTCTCCTCTTTGACTTATGTAAGGGTGACACACGTTCTGGCATTCCATTGATGAGCTTTGCCATTTGTTCTTGAGGATAATCATCGTGGTGTCTATCTACATTTGTCGACTCTCCATACATACATACAATGATGGCTCCTGCGATTTTTGTTACAGAAGGTCAGAGTCATAATTACAGGCAGTTCGAAGCTTTGATGCTTTTTTCTTCCGGACGACGTAAAAAGAGAAATATAAAATGAAGGTGACGAAGAAAAATTGCAAAATGATATTGATATCGATACATTATTCAATAGGCTGAAGACAGTAATAAGAATTACATTCAATAACCAACTTAACAGATTTTTGTGCAGTCCCAGCCACTGACCAGTCATGTGTAGCCGGCTATGAGGGTAGGATGAGAGAAGAAGGCAACTCCCTCTTTCAGCATATCCCCCAAATATTGAAATATTTAATGATTAATGTGGGTAATTTTCATTTGTACAGGTAACGAAAGCACACTCACCTTTATACTACCGAAATATGTATTCGGTTGTATAAAGCTGAGTTCAGTATAAAGCTGAGTTCATTCCCTCTGCAGCATCACACCTCAATTGGGGATATGATGAAAGAGAGTTGCTTTCTTCTCTCATCCTAACCCCATAGCCGGCTATACTTGACTGGTTAGTGGTTGGGACTGCATAAAAATCTGTTCAGTTGGTTATTGAATGTAATTTTTATTGCCTTTTATATTGTGGCCTATTGAATAATGTATCGATATCCGATATTATTTTCCAGTTTTTCTTTGTCACCTTCATTTTATATTCCCCTTTTTATGTCGTCCGGAAGACAAAATACAAAATTTTTTAAAATCTGCATGCGTATTTGCAATCATTATTGTAAACATTAGGGGAGATAATACTGTGCCTTGTGGTACACAGCTGATGATTTCTGAAACTTCAGAGTTAACTCCATCTAGGACAGGGGTGTGGAACCTGTATTGTGTGACGGGCAAATTTCAACTAAAATAATCTCTACCGTACAAATTGCAGCTTTAAAAATAATTTGGGACATAATTAAGATGTAAATACTGTAGGATTTTAAATAATAAAACTGTCCGCGGGCGGCAGGCTTCTCACCCCTGAATTCTATGATATTAATAACCTTTGACTTCTTTAATTCGAAAACTAAACACCCGGATAGTCTCCCAGTTTTCCAGTAATCCCTTTTTTTCAAGCTTGTGTGCTACACTGCCACAATCACATTTACTCAGAGCTTTAGCAAAATTAGTACATATTACATCTATGTTTTTCTTTCAATATATAATTTCAAGTATTTTCACTTCGTGGTCTTATTGCTGTGAAAAGTATGGCCTTTGCTGTGAAAGGTATGCTGGTTCTTATTAAATAATTTCTTTACCTGTAAGTAGTAAGCAATTTTGTCTGTACTTACTCGTTGAAAATACTTTATAGGATGGGAGATGAATTCTAAGGAATGATAATTCTTAAATTTTACTTTGTTACCGCTTTGTACTCGTATATACAGTAAGACCAATATTCTCATCCTTTACTGTTAGTGAGATTGTCATGTGTCGGGTAATCTTCATTGTAAATAGAATGGTTTGAATATACAGGGTGTTTCATATGTTTGGAGACATTGAAAATATGTAGAAAGAGTAATACAATGTTTTATTTTCAACATACTATTACAGAAGGTGTTCAAATTGTTCGCCCTCACCTTCAGCACACTTCATTACCCATAACTGTCAAACTCTCTGAACACTTGTGGTTGTCTCAGCAGAAATTCGCTGCAATTCCAGTCTTATCTTAGCTTTCAAATCCTCAATTTTTCTTAGTCTGTCTACGTAGACAAAAAAACAAAAACAAAAGAAACGAAAAAGCTCCAGACATATGAAACACCCTGTACTTTCATTGCCATTCTACATTCTATAGAAACATAGCACTCCATGTATCAGGCCGTGGTGCTGAGTTTTCTTGTATTTGCAATAGAACACAAATTATATTCCTTTTAAAGAATTAAAATTTTATTAATAGATTCGATTCCGTGTTTGTTTTTGATTGATTCGTATCAATGTCGAAAAATTCATTCGGATTTTCTATTTTGTTTTCAGGTTTTAAAAGTTTCAATATACTTTTTTATACTTTATATCTTTCCGCGGTATAAAAGTAAGCTTATTTACGTTGTACTTTTCCTCGTCTGTCTTACAAATGGATGTGTGTTCTAAGTCAGCGATTCCCAACTTGCAATGCGCGAAGCCCTTTTAGATGGTACGCAAGGTCTTAATATGCACCTTGCTAACTGATAATTACCTTAATGATAAATATATTTAAAAAGTAATATTAGTTGTAGATGAATAACCCCTCAGCAATTTTCTCGATTGTGGTACTTATAATTACTTATAATTACTTTTTTATTTTGTATAATTGAGTTTTCTAATTTCAGTCTCTTTACGACTGTTTTGCATTTGTGAACATGTTTTACCGTTTGTTTCCGTTATTTCCGTTCTGATTTTTCCCTCGAGTTGTCTATGTTTTCCCTTTTGGTTTCTTGGGAATATGTTTTAATAGTATTGGTTCTGTTTTACTTTCTACAACTGGTAAAAATTCTTCTTGAGATTTTTTCTGGAAGTAGGAACTCAAAATTAATTTCCTTTAATGCTGCCCAAACTTCTTTCATCAAATTTATCTTTAACAATTGAAATATTCATTCTGTTTCTCTAGATTGAGTTTTAAGTTTTCTGTCTTTGTATTTCGGTTAGATTATGGTTAGAAAAAATTGTTTGTTTCTCATTTTCATTTCTTATTATGTCGTTGTTATTTGTTAAAATTAAATCCAATACATTCTCATTTCCTCGTAACTGCACAAATTTCTTGGATAAACGCCTATTTTTGTGTGATATCTAATGGCACTTGCTTACAGTAAATTTAGTCTTCTTTTGAAACGCTGCCATAGAAATT
The DNA here is from genome assembly GCA_023014485.1 of Bathynomus jamesi. Taxonomy (NCBI): domain Eukaryota; kingdom Metazoa; phylum Arthropoda; class Malacostraca; order Isopoda; family Cirolanidae; genus Bathynomus; species Bathynomus jamesi. Next base: position 1,087,885 of record JAJOZX010000061.1, on the reverse strand, counting down.
CTCATTATAAATAATATAATTTTTCTTCAAATTCCTGAAAGGAATATCAACATCTACATAAATTGATGCATTTGATGATTGGACTTTAAGTGATTTTAGCATGTTTTTCATTTAATTTATAACCAGCGTTTACTGTCGTTTATAATGATTAGATTTATTTCTTTTGTTTAAATAACAGTAACTTTACTGTTTAAATTGTTTACGATTACCTCTCATGTACGTAATTTTTACATAAATACAACAACCCTTTCCTTCTCTATATACAAAATCGATCTGATATAAATAAACTGTAGTAATTTAATGCTATTTCAGAGTCTTTAATGCAGTTGTTACAGTCTCTTTCATATTTACGTAAATGTGTTTCCGAACCAAATATAATATCTGTGTTTGTTTTCCGAGCTAAATTTTGCAGGTACTGTAATTTTCAATTTGTTTTATCACTGTACAATCCTTTTATATTAGCAATGAGTAAGATTAAAAAGTTAATAAAACTCGTTTTGGTTTCGTTCGTGGCATGATTACGGTTGGTTTTAGTGTGTGTGTGTGTGTGTGTGTGTATTGGGGATGCCGTAGTCGTTGGACTTGGGAATACTGGGGGCTGTGTTCCTTGACACGTTTGTGTTTGTTGAATTATCTATGGATGATGTTGGTTAAGTGGCTGGCGTATATATTAATGACTCATGAGGTACATACTGTATATCTTGGAATTCTGGACTTTCCTCATAAGAATTAAGCCTCGTTCATTTTCTCTAAACAACGTTCTCCGATGATACTGTTTTCTGCTCGTAATTGCAATTTTGAGATGTTTCCGTTTTCCATTTTCTTCTCTGTGTATTTTTAACGTGAAAATATTGGTGGGAGGGTCCCATATCTAAATATATTCAATTTTTATTGGATGTCTGCACATAGAAAGATAGTAATAGTATCAGCTTGCTCCATATCGGCAATTTCCATTCCTCATCATGTTGAAACAGTTTTTAGGATGATAATACAAACATCTGGAGTTCTATTTACATAATACTTCTGTATAATATTCACAAATGGTCCAATAATTTATTCAGTTTCTATCATAATGTTACATTTGTTTCGTGAAATTCAATTTCTTCCTTTCGTTTTTGCCCTACAGGTGATCCGAAAGAGTGTTCCAAAAATATGCATATACAACAAATTATTTCTGGGAACACCTTTGTTTGGACCTTTTTTTTTATGTCGTAGCTATGTCGTAACACCGCTTTCCGTTGATCAGTAAAGTTAAGCGACATTGGTTCGGATAATAGTTGGATGGGAGACCGTCCCCTGCGTTCAGACTATATAGCGACCCGTGGTTCGGATCCCACGTAAAGCTTTAGTCTCTCCGTCATATGACCTTGGATGTTGCGAAGGAGGTTAAACAACTCCATAATTACTGACCCTCACGTTTTCATTTCTGATATTACTAGCTTGTGTTTGTAGTATACAGGGTGTTTCAGGAGGAAAGGTCAATACTTCGGGAGGTGATAGTATCGGTCATTGTGAGAAAAAAAGTTCATATGAACATGTGTCTAATTCTGAATGGTTACGGAGATAGAGCTGTTTGAATCTGATGCGCGCGCAGCTCTTCCTCCCCCTTCCCTCCCCTATAACCTTGAACCATGTAAGCTGTAATGTAAGCATGTAACATAAGCCAATCAACAGCTGACTGTTGTGAGTGACATTGTTTGGTGTTTGAAGCAGTGTTAAGAATGCCATACACCTTCACACATGCCGAATATGCAGATATGGTGTATGTCTACGGTTTTTGCGATGGAAGTGCAACAGCTGCTGTTGCAGAATACCGTCGACGGTTTCCGAGCCGCAGAATTACAGATCGAAGAGTGTTTACAGGTTTTGAACACATTGCGTGAGATTTACACTTCCCAGCGCTCATGTTTCATCTGAACGGAGGTCAACAAGATGTGGATGAAGTGGAAAACATTCTTCAGTTGGTAGAGCGTAGTCCTACTACTAGCTCACGAAGAATTTCTACACGTCTCGGTGTACCACACACAGGAGTATGGCAAACATTACGTGAGGAAGGCTTGCATCCATATCATGTACAGCGTGTACAACACCTTCAACCAGGAGACGTTGCCATGCGACTGGAATTTTGTCATTGGGTAAATGCTAATCGCCGATTGCTTCTATTAATACTGTTCACCGATGAAGCTACTTTCACCCGTGAGAGTATCAACAGCATTCTTAACTCTCATCGGTGGTCAGACGAAAATCCAAATGTCACTGTGGGAAAAAATTTTCAACATCGCTTCTCTGCCAATGTGTGATGAGGTATCATCGATGATCAGCTGATTGGCCCTGTTACTTTAGAGAATCGTCTTTAGGACAAAGTTACCTAGAATTTCTGCAAAATGAATTGCCAGGACATTGGAGGATGTTCCTTTGGCTACACGCGCTGGTATGTACTTTCAGTATGACGGAGCTCCTCCACATTCTACCCGTTTGGTGATGCAATACCTAAATCAAACTTTCCCTGGTCGATGGATCGGCCGCGGTGGTCCCATTCAATGCCACCAAGGTCTCCAACCTCTCTCCGTTAGATTATTGTTTGTGGGGGTGGATGAAAAGTCAAGTTTACAAAAGAAAGGTGGATACAAGAGACGAATTGCTCGCGCGCATTTTGGATGCTGCTGCACGCATAAAGGAACGTCAAGATCAACTCAGACGAACAACACGCAATCTTAGCACACGAGTTGCAAAGTGCATTGAGGTTGACGGTGGGATTTTCGAAAACGTATTCTAAACTGTAACAAATTTGTCATTTCTGTATCTGATACCATTCAAAATGCCAAAGTTTAAACATTAAATGTTAGAAGCAGTAATTGGTTTCTCTTTCTTGATTACCATTAACAATGCTTTTGTATTTGTAGATTCAAACAGCTCTATTTCCGTAACCATTCAGAATTAGACACATCTTCATATGAACTTTTTTTCTCACAATGACCGATACTATCACCTCCCGAAGTATTGACCTTTCCTCCTGAAACTCCCTGTATATTTTCTCATCAAGATGGCTTTCTTTACTCACTTCTAAAATATGCTTCTCTCATTTTTTATTGAACCTCATTTATGGTGTTATTGGCGTCTTTGTTCTTTTTGTGGTGCACTGTTTGTAAATGTGATTTATTGTTTTCATCACATAAATCACCTTTTCACCACTGTCCACTTAATACAAACGTAGCCATAAAATTATTGCATATTCACTTTATTTACTACCTTCCTCTCGTATCTTTTAGGACTGACTTATTCTTAGTGTTTAAATGTATTACATACAGTAGTATGTATTCATTTCAGACCAGTGATGATATCAATTTAACTTTCACAGTTGCGGACGTTTGTGATTGCTTTTTCCTTTAGGTATAATTTATTTTCGTTCAGCTTCCAGATTTCGGAGCAGTTTCTACATTTATTCTGGTTATTCGTACATTCACCCAATTCTTTCTTTTCATTCTTCTATTTTGCGAAAATTACCACTTTCCTTCTCCCTCGAAAAATATAAAGAGGATTGACAAAGGTAAATAGACACCATTGTTTTTTTTTTCCATAGTTTTTGGTTTGATAATGAAAGTCAATAATTAATAAAAAACTTATTGAGTCAATATATTTAGAATGGTGTTACTTTTCCCCTTTGCATTATGTAAAGGTAACACACGTTCTTATATTCCATTGATGAGCTTTGTCACCATTTGTTCTTGAGGACAATTATCGTGGTTAACTTTTGCTAACCCTTTGTGTATATATATATATATAGTCTTTATATATATATATATATATATATATATATATGGAATATGATGCATGAACACGCACGATTTTTCATGATGAAAAAGTCGCCCCACCATGGTTCGAACCCAACACATATTGAGTAGAAGGTGAGGGCGCTAGGCACTACACTACGACGTAGTCGAGATACGCTGGGCCATTAAGTAAGTGTGCTCCTGACTTTTGTAATGCATTATAGAGAGAGTAAATATTAAACTTGGCAATTATTTAGCTTATAATTAAGTAAATACTTTTAGAACGTTGAAAAATAATTTTTACTGTATTTTCTATGAGAATATTTTTCTCGCAATATAAATATAACAAAATGAAGTGTTTATTGACCTTTTCATAGTTATTGTATTGGGAGAAGCACGGGAAATATAGGGAGGGGAGGATTCCCAACTTACGCACACACACACACACACACACACACACACACACACACACCTAGAAAAATACAACATCGGTTAGTGTCTTATATACGGGGCTCCAATAAACTTAGCCCCCCCCCCCACGCCATGGCCTAAACCATTAGAGATACAGTAAAACTAAACATACCTTACAAAAGAGAAATTAATCCTGCATTTAATGAGAAACAATTGAAACTTGGTGTTCCCGCCATTGGCTTCCAAGACAGCCTGAATTCGCTTTGGGTAGCTTGCCAAAAGTGACGTGAATAGATCTTGATCGTTACGCAAATTTGCTAAAACACTTTCAATGTGTTGCGTCATTGTATCCTTCGAAAATCGATTTGCTGCAGGTTCTTGAAACAAGAGACATTTAACCTTGTCCTTTATAACTGATCCAATGTGTTCACAGACGTTCAAGTCAGGAGAATTTCCTGGCCATTCTTCATTTCCAAAGAAATCGATCTCATGGTTCCGCAACAACTGTTGAGTGGCTAATGCCTTAAAGCAGGGGGCCTTATCGTGCAGAAGTGTGACCTGATCGACATCCATAACATCGTTTGGGTTTCTTAGAAAAGGAATGACATGCTGGGATAGAATAATATCACGAAAATACTGTCCATCCCAACTCTGACCATTTGGCTTCAGCACCCACATGAGCTTTTTTGCAGTGAACAAAACAAACACACCAACACAGTCTGGACTTTTTAATAATTCGCGATAATGTTCATTATCATCGATCTCATCTGGTGTTGTGGTCCACACTCGATCATTTTGGTAGTTAGGCCGACGTGTTACGTAAAAAAAAATTCATCGGAGACATCTAAATGCATGAAATCATCCATATCCCAATCTTCAAGATAATGGGCAAACCACATTCTGTCATCGATGTTAAGTTGAGTTTTTCTTGGCTTTAGAAGTTCATGCCAAGGCTTTAAACCTTGCCTATGACGGTACAGTCGAGTGATCTCACCACTAACGATCTTTCCTCTCAACACTTCGATCTCTCTAGAAAGTTTAGCACAGCTGTTTTTCCGCTTACGCGTACCGCTTTCAATGATGTCCTTTGTTTCCTGAGAGAGTGGCAAATTTGGGCGCCCAGATTTGGTTGTATCCATTTCACATTCATCCAAAGTTTTATTCCAATTTCTTTTGACAAAGTCTCACTTCTTCGCAACTTTTTGGCAACCCATGAACGTGTTATAAAGGTGGCTCCAGCATCACGAGCTTCCGAAATGTTATTGCTCGTATGCGATCTATCACACGTTGCCTCTCCGAATCACCAATTAATTGAGAAACCATTATATTATCACTTTATCAGCTAGAGTAATTTTAATACTTGCAATAAATAAAGAATTTTATATATTTTATAATCACTCAAAACTATTTCGATATAAGTAAACATGTAAGCTGCAAATGGGGGGGGGCTAAGGTTTTTTGGAACCCTTAGATGCCAAAATGCCACCACCAGGATTCGAACCCCCCACCTCTTCAGTAGAAGGCGAGGGTGGTGACCATCACGCTACGACAAAGTATAAGTTAGTACAGGCTGAGGTATATTTCAACACCCTTGGGAACACATAATGCTTTCGCGTCCAGAGGTGTTTTATATACTAACCCCCGAGGTAAAGTCAGCATTTCATTCATATCTCTCGTGTCATAGTAGAGACTTTTAAAACCTTGTCGTAGCGTGATGGTCAGCACCCTCGTCCTTTACTCAAGCGGTGCTGGGTTCGAATCCTGGTGGGCGTCTTTTTGCATTATGTGCGTGTTTATCCATAATTTTCTCTCTCTCTCTCTCTCTCTCTCTCTCTCTCTCTCTCTCTCTCTCTCCCATCAATTAAACGACCCACTTAAATCTACTAACTTCTCAATAATTGCTAAAGCCAATAAACACGACCTACCCCTCTTAGAAACCATGCTCATTTTTAAACATAAACCGGATATAAATCATTATACCCAATTTCAAAACCTCAATATCCTTCAATAAAATTTCCTATACCTGCCTAGTGCCTACCAACCAACCAACCAAGTTAGTGCCCGTGAACCAAAAAATTTTTCATTCTTTCCCATTCGTTGTTGTGTCTGTGATTGAATAACTTGGACCTGATTTGTTCCTTTTAAGATTTTATAGATTTTAATGTTTTACATTTTAAACTTTTACGTGATATTCCCCTAAATTATTTATAATGGTTTTATTCTTTTCTTATCTTAAAGGTAAGCTCCCTTTTCATAGTTCCTTTTACAATAATTTTATATTTTAATTGTATTAACTGCATAATTTCATGTTTTAAGTTTTCACTGTGATATTCGCCAATATTTAAATTGTTTTAAGTGTATAGTTGGTTTTATTTGTATATATTTCTCATTTTTAGCAAAGAAGATGACATTAGAAATATGGCGAAAGCTCTGCGCATTAAATGTTTGTATATGGACGAGTCTTCTTGTTCCTTATATATATTTATATACATATATATATATATATATATATATATATATATATATATATATATATATATATATATATATGATACACACAGACCGTAAATGGAACAAGGAACTCTTCTCGGAAATTTAAATCCACTATAGTCCAAATAAATAATGGTAAATGACAAACACTACAGTTTTTTCTTTTTCATGATGTTAGCCCGATGTGGGCAACGGGTCATTCACAAAGAGGTCCCAAAAATATAGCTTCCCTCACCAGCTATCTGCAAAGCAGATAGGATCCAGCTTTGGGACAGGATCTAGAGTTTAAAGCAGCCTAGCCCCACTATATTTAGAACCTCAATATAAGCAAAAGACTCGTTGAATTCACGTCGGATTGAATACATCAAAGAAAAAGGGGTAACTATTATATTTTTAGCCAAAAACCAAAGCTTAAACCTCAACTGGCAGAATTGAGCGTCCACTTTTCAAGGCATATAACATGTCCGTTTCATGATGGGAATGAACTCACAATGGTTCCTTGAGGTTTTTTATGATAAAAATTATGATAAAAAAGTTTTTTTATGATAAAAATTTATGATAAAAAAGTTTTTTTATGATAAAAATTTATCATAAAAAAGGTTTTTTATGATAAAAATTTATCATAAAAAAGTTTTTTTATGATAAAAATTTATCATAAAAATTTATCGTAAAAAACCTTGGGAAACCATTCTGAGTTCATTCCCACCATGAAACGGTTGGACGCTCAATTCTGCCAGTTGAGGTTTAAGCTTTGTTTTTTGGCTAAAAATATAATAGTTACCACTTTTTCTTTGATGTATTCAATCCGACGTGAATGCAACGAGTCTTTTGCTTATATTGAGGTTCTAAATATAGTCGGCTAGGCTGCTTTAAACACTAGATCCTGTCCCAAAGCTGGATCCTATCTATTTTGCAGATAGCTGGTGAGGAAAGCTATATTTTTGGGACCTCTTTGTGAGCGACCCGTTCCCACGACGGGCTAACATCATGAAAAAGAAAAAAAACTATAGTGTTTGTCATTTACCATTACTTATTCGGACTACACTGCATTCGCACGTATTAAGCAGATTACATTTTCTCCAATGTTTTCAACAATTTTTCCCCAGTTTCAATGAAATTTGTAGCAAATAATCACTATATATATAGCAGCATTGATGGTATTCATTTCGATAAAATATTTTGATAATTAAAATAATTATCTCATTTTATTGAAAAATATGTAAAATATTGTGTTCCGAATTATTAAACAAGCATTCTATTTACAGATCTAAATGGTGAAAATGGGTAAGAAGAAGGATTTAACACTAATTGAGAAAAGAAAAATAGTCAAGTTACTCGCTGAAAATATAAAATCTATTGAAATTGCGAAGCAGTTTGGCAGAGCTTATCGAACTGTAAACAAGTTTGTAGCGGAGGGTACCAAACTGAGGCAGCGAAGTGATAAAGGAGCTATAAGAAAAGTGACAAGGCGGCAGATATCTGTAATCAAGCGGAAACTGCAAAGCATCCATTGTCCTTAAGTAAAGAGGTTTTTGAGCAGGCTGGCATACATAATGTCCCAAGAACATCTCGATGTGGAATCCTCCAAACAATTGGCAAGACGTGTAAACCTACGATTCAGTCACCATTAACACCCAGGTACAAGAAGCAGCGTGTTGAATCGGCGCGTCAGTACGTGAAAACAGATTTTAATACTGTATTGTTAACCGATGAATGAAGAGCAACCCTTGAGGGATCTGATGGTTGGTCAAGAAGATGGATTGCTAAAGGTCAATCTCTACCATGGAATGAGGTTTTCTTTTAGAAAGTTTGTGTAAGACTGGGCATTCATTTTTACACCATCAGGCACTCTGTATGGGACAGCTACTTCATTGCCTATCAATCCTGCCCAAAACATGACACTACCTCCACCTTGTTGGCGTCTTAATCTCGATGGTAGAAATTGGCTCTCAGCAATCCATCTTCTTGACCAAACATCAAGTCCATCAAGGGTCTTTACATATATATATATATATATATATATATATATATATATATATATATATATATACATATATATATATATATATATGTAAAGAACGACGCTTGTGTAGAACGTTCCGCACAAGATGAGGAGGAAGAACGAACAAATGAAAAATGAGGTGTTGTTTGCAGTTAAAATGTGTATATATATATATATATATATATATAATATATATATATATATATATATATATACGTATATATATATATATATATATATATATATATATATATATATATATACACAACGATAATTCCCTGACGACGTGTATTGCTGAATACACAAAAGACCTTGGAATAATTTTTTCTTTTTCCTTGTGTGTGTAAAAATGAACCATAAATAATTCCCATATTCCTATATTATCTTATCCTTCATGTCATTCTTGTATTCATTTATATAGTCTCTGTATCCATTGTAAGAAAAAGTATCCATTTTAAAAATTCATGTGTTATATGGTTCATGTATAATCTTATATATTTAACTTTATATAATGCCTATACTCATATGTATGTACGTGTCTGTATTCATTTTTACATAAGGACCAAAATCGCCCAACGCGAGTTTGGAGAAAATATTTGATTCACTTTCTACTTTGCTAAATAATTGGTGACCTGTTGTTTTTTTAAAATCTCATAATCATTTTTTAGATTTCGCTTAATAAGGAATCCTGTTAAGCTTTGCAATGTTCACATTTTGTATACACTCTCTTTCGTTATAAACAATGAGATCATGTCTTGCCTAAGCATTAAAATTGTACATCTTAAACCTTAAAATTTCACTCATATGCATATTTTAGTGTAAAGATGCATAGTCCGATTTCCACTTTTAGTTAACTTGGCAGATCATGATAACATCAGATCTGAAAAGTCGCAGGTTAAGATAAAAATATGGTTTCGTCTTCAAATATTTGTTTACTCGTTCAAGCCTTACCACAGCTAAAAAATTTACTTATTTTCAAATATTGTGCAAAATAATACAGCCTTCTTAGCATTTAATAATAATAATGTTAGCAGTTTTTGGGTATATAAACCCCTTCAAATTCATCCATTGTCATTCAGAAGCTAATTCAGAGGCTGAGCACTACCTGTATTTTTTAGCAGTAAATTTACAGTGAAGAAACTTTTATTGTCCCCTTCGAGCCTTGCTCTCTTCAGAAAAACTTAGAAAACTTTCCGGATACGCTATAAGAAGAATCCGGAACCTTCAGCATTTAGATTGCAAATCTACCAGAGTCCTCCGAGCCACTATAGAAGAACTCGGAGAGTAACATAGTAGAAAAACCACTTCAAGGCACCTATCCGTTGCTTGCCTCCTAAACCAGAACCCCCGTCAATCCGAACCACCCCCAGGGCCATAGACGGAGGGGTTAACAACTGGCGACCCTTTAACCAGGATCTCCACGACTCCAGGATTCTTCCAGTCCTCCAGACACTTTAACCAGGATCTCCACGACTCCAGGATTCTTCCAGTCCTCCAGACCCTTTAACCAGGATCTTCACGACTCCAGGATTCTTCCAGTCTTCCAGACCCTGGAACCAGAACCAACACCCAGTTGACCGGCGTGTCACGACTTCGAGTTCGTCACATCCACCCGTGAACCGGTGCGTTACGACTCCAAGTTCTTCCCGCCTACTTTTCATCTAGGAACAAGTGGCCAGCCAGACACGTCTTCAGGACACACCTCAAAAGGATTTCGCCATAGGAATCTTGTTAAGTACAAAACTCTTTTTAAAATAATTTCTAAACATTGAAAAGTCATTATTATTAACAATTAATAGTATTGAGCCAGAATTAACAAAAAAACACAGTGAACACTACAGACACCAGTGATACACTCTTTTTATTGAAAACAGTATTGTCACAGTTATTTTCACAGTTATTTAGTATAGTATAATTTTATTTAATGTACCAAACACATGTATTACCATACCATCACGTACATTTGAGTGAAATTTTGTTTACATTTTTTTTTGTTTGCAATCTTTCAAATTTTCCCCGAGTTAGGCAAATTGTTGTGCATTATTTTTTTTAGATAGTGTAGTTAGGAAAACCCCTTAAGTGATCATTCCATGAATTAAGATCGGTCAAGCAGACCTAATTAGAACATTAATAAGTACCTTCACATATGAGCGATTCAGACGGTGCGCTTTCTGACATCGAAGAATTACCTACACCCATTTTTCCACCTACCCGCGCCCTTCAAACATATTCCCAAACACACAAGTCAGTATGTCTCAGTCTCAAACCAACCACGTCCCCAAAACGTATCCCAAAAGTCACCCAATCCCCAGAAACCAGTCCATTCCCAGCCTCAGTCGAACTACCAACCAATAAATCACGACCACAGGGTCACCCACACTCTTACCCCATGTATAAACCCCAATACAACCAGCAAGGTCAACTAGTTCGGTACGTAGAAGTACCCGGGGAGGAATCATTTTCCCCAGAGAACAGTTTTCAAGAACACCCTTCAGCGTATGATATCCCCGTAGAATATGATCCAGGTCCTCCCATAGAAGACCATGTGATCCCTTTTTTAGACCCTACATTGGAGGCAGCAGTTCAACCTCCTCCCTCCTAAATTACAGTAGTAAGCCCAGATACGCACACGAACTCCCCATCAGGATAATAGGTGCGGACCTCTTAGATTTAATAATAAATTGTAGTACGGATAACCAAGATTTAACTGCTCTCCTAGATACAGGAGCACACGCAACGTTAATTAAGAAACAATGCGTAGATGAATTACTAGAGAGTACCAATTATAAGTATGAACTTAAGGCACCATCCTGCCAACTTAGAGGAGTTACGGGCACACCCATACCCACATATGGAGAAATTGAGTTATATTTAGAAATTGGAAACGCGGTATACCCCGCGAAATGTTGTATAGTGGACACAGTCGCCACCTTTCAGACAGACATCCTACTAGGGATGAATTTTTTTAACCGGAATCAATGGGAGATTTACCCAGCCGGAAAGTTAGTAAAGTGTCGAAATAGGACACACCATCTCCGCGAGGATGACAGACAACTTAATGCTAATAGACTTAGCTCAGTTCAGATTTCCGAAAGAAATAGGAAACCCCCTCTACTTGATAGCAGATCAAGTCGGCCGGTTGCATCCAGAGGGACAACCGCTCCAGAAATCAGACCCCAGGGTAATCAGTTCCAGTTGTTGAATCCAGTTGGATCAACCCAGGCAGTTTCCAGTCAGCCAGCTTCCAGTCAGTCAGTTTCCAGTCAGCCAGTTTCCAGTCAGCCAGTTTCCAGTCAGTCAGTTTCCAGTCAGTCAGTTTCCAGTCAGCCAGCTTCAGTTCAGCCAATAAGGCAAATTTTAGTCGCCGAACCAGAATCAGATTCACAATTTTTCATATGCCCTACCGAGCATATAACAGTAGCACCTTATGAGAAGATTTGTTTCCTAGCAAAAGTAGTTAACAGTCAAGGAAAATTATTAGAGTCAGAGCGTACTCTGATTACAGAGAAAAGTAATTTCAAAAGAGATGTTCTTATTGCCCAAGTCCTTAGTCAGAGTCAGAATTCAGCTATCCCTGTTGTTTGTTTAAACAAAGGAGAAAGATCTATAGAATTAACTTCAAATCAGAAAATAGGAACTGTTTCCACAGTAGAAATAGATTCAGATTTCCCCATCAGTACGATAAATCGTGTTTCCAGTTCCTTAGAATTAAAGCCTTCAATATTAAAAGAAGAATATAAGAAATGTCTGAAGCACTCCCTTCAGGAGTCACCAGCTTTACAGGATCCCAAACTAATGGAATCACTTCTCGATTCCTGATAAGAAATAAAGATGTGATTGCCCTAACCGGAGATCCTCTGGGCCGAACTAATTTGGTCCCTTTTGAAATCAAGTTGGAAACCAAATTCCAAACCCATTTTCATTCCTCCCTATCGGGTTCCACATTCTCAGTTAGTCACTATTGAGGGACACATCAAGGACATGTTGGAGCAGGATGTCTTTCAGCCTTCAGCTAGTCCCTGGTCCGCTCCTATGATTCTCGTCTCCAAAAAGGACGGAACATCTCGCCCTTGTATAGATTTTAGACGCCTGAATAACATTACCATCCCAGACCGTTTCCGATTCCAAACATGCAGGAAACAATTCTGAACGTAGGGAAAGCGAACTTTTTTTCATCCCTCGATTTAGCATCAGGTTATTGGCAAATGGAGGTCAGTCCCGAATCTCGGGCAGTGACTGCTTTCTCCACTAACCGAGGCCATTACGAATTCCAGGTTTTACCTTTCGGAGTCCGAAATGGGCCTGCTAATTTCTCTAGGTTGATGAATATAGTCCTTTCCGACCTATTAGGTGTCGAAGCTCTCGTGTATCTTGACGATATTATCGTCTATAGTTCGGACATAAAAACACACTTTCAACGCCTTCATAATGTGCTATCACACTTGAGAAAAGCACACCTTAAACTGAAGCTTGCAAAGTGCAATTTTTTACAAGAATCCCTGGTATACCTAGGATTCCTACTCTCGTCCACAGGAATTAAACCTGATCCAGCCAAACTCGAAGCCCTGGAAAGGTACCCTGTACCCAAGACCATCGACGACGCTCGTGCATTTATTGGTTTTGTTGGATTCTATCGGAACTTTATCCCCCAATTTTCGAATATTGCTAAACCTATTACTAATTTGTTCCAGAAAAATTCGAAATTTAACTGGGAATCCGATCACCAACATGCCTTTGAAACTTTAATTAATAAACTAACCTGTCATCCCATTTTACAATATCCTGATTATACAAGACCCTTCATCATAGCCACAGATGCTTCCTCCTATGGACTAGGAGCCGTCCTGTTACAGGACGTAGACGGTGTGGAATTACCCATTGCTTATGCCAGTCAACTTCTCTCTGCACCTCAACGGAATTATTCCACTACGGACCGAGAGGCCCTAGCGGTATATTGGGCCTTGAAAAAATTCCGAAATATCGTCTATGGCTACGATGTAACCATCAAGACTGATCATAAGCCACTCACGTACCTCTTCAAGGACAAGCTACTTGAAGGACGATTGAGTAGATGGGCTCTGTTGATTCAGGATTTTGCAGCGAAAATCGTATACAAACCGGGAAAACTGCAAGTTATTCCAGACGGATTGTCGAGACTCAAGCCCGACGCCCGAGTGAATAAAGTAGGACTTCTCCCTGTGTTCGACTACGAGTGTCTGCAATACTCCCAACAACAGGACCAACACACCCAGAACCTTCGGGCGCGCCTGGAACAAAAGGAACCATCGAAGGTAAAAGAACAGTACAACCTCAAAGATGGGCTCGTACATTTCAGGAACGAAGATGGAAACGACCTCGTGGAGATACCAAAGGATCTCGTTGATATAGCCATTGGACTTTGTCACGACTCACCTTTTTATGGACACATGGGGCCGGATCGCACCATCAAAAGTCTTTTGGAGCGATACCATTTTCCCGAGATGAACAGAACGGTACATGAATACATCGCCGAATGTCCGTCGTGTTTAAAGCATAAGGGCAACGTACCATCCACCGCTCCAATGCATAAATATCCAGTATGCCAGAGGCCCTGGCAAAGAACTGGAATGGATATACTGGGACCATTTCCCAAAGCATCAAAGGGAAATCAGTACATCATTGTGTTTACGGACCACTTCTCGCGTTACAGCGAAGTAGCCGCCATTCCAGATCAGACCTCGGAAACTGTGGCAAGAGCCCTAGTGGAACGCGTCATCCAAAACTATACCACTCCTTCCATCCTAATCTCGGATAACGCCCGTAGTTTCACTTCCAAACTGTTCGAGTCACTTTGTAACATGTGTAGAATTAAAAATACACACATTGTGGCATATCACCCTCAGGCAAACGGCTTAGTGGAAAGGCACAATCGAAAGATCTTGGAAGCCCTGCGCCACGTTGTCGATGCATCCTCCCGTACATGGGATGATTCCCTTCCCATGGTACAAACAGCCATCAACAATGGCTATAATGTGTCCATCGGGGACACCCCTCATTTCGTTCTATATCACTACGACAAGCGTCTACCTTTTGATTTGCCCGACCAAACCGACCCGGCAGTCCTAACATCTTCCGAAATGGCAGAAGCAAATCAGCAACTAGCTGAACGATCTTTCAAGATTTTTGACATAATCCGCTATGCCCTCGACCAACGAAACCAACAGATGGAGCAAGAACAACATAGGCGTCATCCCCGTCAACGGACTATAATCGTTGGTATGCGATGTTATCTGAAGAGCGGGAAACCGCCAGGGGCTCATCGAAAATTATACCCGAAATGGGATGGCCCATATAGGATTATGAAAGACCTCGGAAAAAATCGTTATGAAATCCTCGACCTCCGGGATCATTCCAAACTAAAGATCATTCACGCTGACAATTTGAAGATAGCTTCCGAGCAACACCTTCCCAAAAAACAGCTGCCAGGCGTTCGAGCCGCCTATCCTTCAAAAGGTCAAAATATTAACAAATCGGGCAGGGATCAAAAAACTAAAGTAGTCACCGCGGGAACCGCTACCCATGACGAAGATTGGTACCTCGTAATACCACCATTACTCGAGGCAATCTCTGAACAAGAGGAGGCCCCAGAGCCAAGCGTCCCATCGGACCCAGACCATGGAGAAACCCCTTCGAGAGAATCACTCAGTGGAACTCCACCATATCCTCCAACTCCACCATCTCCTCTGTCACCACCCTCGCCGATTGATGACGACGCACGGACCCGACATACTGCCCGCAAATGCATCACCCACGTGAACTAGAACCTTCACATAAGAAACGAACCCGCTCAGAATCCGAGCTCAACGGTCGACCCCCATTGCCACCAAAACGAGGCCGACCCCTTCGCCCACCAACACAAGTATCCACACAAGTACCCACACAACTACCCCCAGCTCCGTATAACTTAAGGCGTAGAAATGAATAAAATTGTCCCCCTTATAATTTTCCAAATTATTTACTCTTGTAGACCTAGTATTAAAATTTCTACCGGAGTTGTTATAGAAAAACTTGCAGAAGGTAAATTTTTGAAAGGGCATGCAGACCTTTATATAAATTTGCAACCCCCTGCTAGAATTAAAATCAATCTCCTTCAGATACAAACCCAATTAGAAACGTTTGAAAGTAAAGTCCAAAATTCTTTCCAAGGAAAAGATCAGATAAGTCGCGTTCTGTTAGAAAATACCCTCGAAAACATTCAAACTACAGCACGCGCCCTATCAGAAATATTAGCCTTACCATGGATACAAACTGAAACCAAAAATTCCTAAAACTTTAACCAAAGAAGTAAAAGGGGACTGATAGATATAGGAGGGAAACTGTTCAAAGGTTTATTCGGATTAGCAACCGAAGAAGATATTAAAAGAGTTGAACTTAAATTGAATCTCTTCGCTCGGAATCGACAATATAATGGACACGTGTTAGAACAAACTATTAGGTCATTACACGAAAACAATCGCTTCCTTCACTCCCTTTCGGACAGATTCACATACTTGAATCCATGTTAGCTCAATACAAAGAACACAAACGATATCTAGAATTAATAGAAATAATGAACATACAAGTAACCCTAATCGGTAAATACTTACAACGAATAACTACGATTCATTCCAAGGTTTTGCGTGCAACCCAGCTAGCCCATGGAAAAATCACTCTTTCCACCCTAATACCATGGGAAATACTCCAGTCCTTGATTCACACCGCCCAGTCACAATTAAAATTATCACCCATATTCCCACTCAACCACACTAATTACCCTCAATTTCTAGAATACACCTGGACTGTACATGGACCACGCCCCTACACATACCTCATAATTATACCATTTTTCGATTTCCTCACTTATGACGTATATAGATTTCACCCTTTCCCAACACCCTACCAAAATAACTCTAATGTCTATCGATTGTATTTACCCACCGTACCACCTTACCTTTTCCTCACCAAAGATCTATCAGCTTATTCTATGATGTCAGATAGCGACGTCCGGCATTGCCGATTCCCGCAACCAAATAAACAACTCATCTGCCCTCCACTCAAACCAGTTATTCTTCCCACTACTAGGTCTTGCTTTGTCGATTTAATTCGTGACCGGCATGCCCCCGTATGTTCATTTAAAAAATTTCATTCCCCTAAAACCTTCCAACTACGAATTGGACCAGACATCTGGGTTTCCTTCGCGAACAGGACTGCCGCTACCCTTGAGTGTCCATCAAATTATTCCCTCATTACAATCCCTATGATTATTCGGCTACCAATTGGTTGCTCCTTGCGTTCAAAAGCCCTCCAAATATACAACCCGTATAAGGTTACCCTTAATAACTCATACCCATTTCCGTCGCAAATAAAATTTAAACCCGTCATAGAGATCTTAAATCTCTCCATAAAACCTGTAACCATCCTACCCGAACTGCATGCCCCTGAATGGAATGATCAATTGAGCCGGTTTAAAATTTCGGATGATAACCAAAACAACCTCTTACAAATACTACAACCGGTAACCATTTTCTCAACATCTGCCGTTAGTATCATTATTGTGTGTGCTATTATCCTCGGTGTATTTGTGATGAAAAGATCATTCTGGGAACAAAGAAAACCCAGTGACACGGAACATGAAACTATTTATGCACGACCAAGAGTGCGTACTCAGACTACGTGAACTAGACTTAAACCACCCGACTTATGTTGTATATATAAATCTGTATTATAAAACCAATAGTTATCATCTAGTTAGCCTTAGTTAGGATGTTACGTTATTATATTAATATCATTCTAGAGGGAAGAGCCCTGTAAAAATGAACCATAAATAATTCCCATATTCCTATATTATCTTATCCTTCATGTCATTCTTGTATTCATTTATATAGTCTCTGTATCCATTGTAAGAAAAAGTATCCATTTTAAAAATTCATGTGTTATATGGTTCATGTATAATCTTATATATTTAACTTTATATAATGCCTATACTCATATGTATGTACGTGTGTGTATTCATTTTTACATAAGGACCAAAATCGCCCAACGCGAGTTTGGAGAAAATATTTGATTCACTTTCTACTTTGCTAAATAATTGGTGACCTGTTGTTTTTTAAAATCTCATAATCATTTTTTAGATTTCGCTTAATAAGGAATCCTGTTAAGCTTTGCAATGTTCACATTTTGTATACACTCTCTTTCGTTATAAACAATGAGATCATGTCTTGCCTAAGCATTAAAATTGTACATCTTAAACCTTAAAATTTCACTCATATGCATATTTTAGTGTAAAGATGCATAGTCCGATTTCCACTTTTAGTTAACTTGGCAGATCATGATAACATCAGATCTGAAAAGTCGCAGGTTAAGATAAAAATATGGTTTCGTCTTCAAATATTTTGTTTACTCGTTCAAGCCTTACCACAGCTAAAAAATTTACTTATTTTCAAATATTGTGCAAAAATAATACAGCCTTCTTAGCATTTAATAATAATAATGTTAGCAGTTTTGGGTATATAAACCCTTCAAATTCATCCATTGTCATTCAGAAGCTAATTCAGAGGCTGAGCACTACCTGTATTTTTAGCAGTAAATTTACAGTGAAGAAACTTTTTATTGTCCCATTCGAGCCTTGCTCTCTTCAGAAAAACTTAGAAAACTTTCGGATACGCTATAAGAAGAATCCGGAACCTTCAGCATTTAGATTGCAAATCTACAAGAGTCCTCCGAGCCACTATAGAAGAACTCGGAGAGTAACATAGTAGAAAAACCACTTCAAGGCACCTATCCGTTGCTTGCCTCCTAAACCAGAACCCCCGTCAATCCGAACCACCCCAGGGCCATAGACGGAGGGGTTAACATGTGCATGATTCATTCATTTCATGTGCTTAGTGTGAAATTCATCCCATATATATATATACACACACATTTGCGAGTAACCCGGTGCCCACGTTGGGCTTTCCATCATGAAAAAGAAAAAACTATAATATTTGTCATTTATCATTACTTATTCGAACTATAGTGGATGTAATTTCCCAGAAGAGTTCCTTGTTCCATGCACGGTCTGTGTTTAACACACACACACACACACACACACCACACACACATATATATATATATATATATATATATATACTATAATATATATATATATATATATGTGTGTGTGTGTGTGTGTGTGTGTGTGTGTGTGTGCGCGTGTGTGTGCGTGCGTGCGTGTGTTTTACAGTAAAAGTAGACGAAGAAATGTTTTTAAACAAACTTTAAATAAAAATTAGGACCACATTTTACGTTGACAGCTTAGATGTTTTGGCGTAATATCGCTATGAGTGCAATTTCATAATTTGTCGTTTTGGCCGAAGCTTTCGTACCCCACTATCGAAATGGCAAATGAATGCAAATATCCCTTAATAAAAGTAAAATAGGGTTTATAAATTTGAAACTTTAATAATATTAGAACCAATAGAATCATTTAAGTTTGTCATCAGGAAAGTCAGTATCGTTGCCACGATCGTCGCGTGGTTGAATGGTTGCTTCGCTTTACGTACCGCGGTCGCATGGTTGAATTACCTATTTGGGTTGGTTGGCAAATCATTAATTAACTAGTGGATTTATTATACCCATTTGGTTGAGGGGAGCGTAACAGAGACACCGCAAAACTAACTTAACCTAACCTAACCTAGCGTGATAGCTATCTGACTTAATCTAACCCATGATAATTTGTCGATCAGACGTCGATCAAATATCGTTAGCCCGTAATCATGCATGTAAAGAGGATTGACTAAAGCAAATAGACACCTTTGTTTTTTCCATAGTATTTGATTTGATAATAAAAGACAATAAATAATAACAGATTTATTGAATCAATATAATTAAAATCGTGTTGTTTTTCCCATTTCCATTTTGTAAAGGTGATACCACGTTCTGGCATCCTATTGATGAGCTTTGCTATTTGTTTTTGAAGGCAATCATAGTGATGTCTATATATTTTTGTCAACCCTCTGTATTTAGTTGGTTGTACCAAAGTATTTTTTTATTAGTATTTTAAAAATGATACAACAGGCTACATCGTATAAAAAAATATAAAGAACGAAAATTTTTCGGAAACACTGAAGAAATATACTATTATAAATGGTTCATTTAACACCAGAAAAGTTTCATCTTCGTATTTGAAAAAGTAACGGACTAAAGTCATCACAACGTCATCACATCGAAATGGAAAAAGCACTCGGCGAACGAAACTCCGACATGTCGAGTTTGCAATTTTCAGTTCGACGTTTCATCGACAAGTTGATTCCGTCACTAGAAAATATCGACGACTCTGTGGCATAATATCGACCAGTTGTATATATATATATATATATATATATATATTCTTTAGTTTCTTTAGGTGAGTTTGAACGACGGTTCAGGATCGACCTGCGGTCGACCCCTCTGCAGCATCCTGCCTCATTTGCGGGATTTGGTAAAGGAGGGAATTGCTGTCTGATCTCCTCCTGCCCTTGTAGCCAGCCACGCATGGCTGGTCAGGGTTTTTGCACAGGAATCTGTCCACCTGGTTCTTAAAGTTATTCAGGTCGGTGTGCTGGAGAGTCCTCACTTCTTTTGGTAGGACACTGAAAAGCTTTGGGCCTCGTATTCTGAGGGTATTTTCCATCCTCGTTCTCATGGCCCCTAGTCCCACCGCAGCTGGGACTGTACAAAATCTGCGTCTTCTCTCGTTCCAGTTTGTTTCTATTTCATTTCTAAGGTTTGGGACAGAGCCCTCAAGTATTTTCCATATGTATATTATTGTGTACCGCTCGCGCCTTCTTTCGGGAGAGTAGAGTTCCAGGGATTGTAGTCGAGACCAGTAGTCTTCACCTTCCGTTTCCTCTATCTTAGACGTAAAAGTCCTTTGTATAGCTTCAATGCTCGCAGTGTCTCATTTTCTGTATGGGCTTGTGTAGGACTAGACTCTTGCATAATTTGAGCATGATGTTTGCTTTTCTGCTGTGGAAGCTCCTCCAGATGATTCCCATTATTTTTCTAGCCGTTGTAATTTTGATGTTATGGTGCTCTCTGAATTCTGCATCCGACGACATTATTACTTGTGGATCTGGTGTTATCTGTTTGGCTTGCATAGTTTTGTACCCTTTTTTCTGTAGTTCCTTGTTATTACCATATCTTAGAAGTTGGAATTTTTCTTCGTTGAACTTCATATTGTTGTCTTCTGCCCACTGGAATAATGTTTCAATGTCATTTTGTAATTTTCTTATGTCACCTTCGTTCAATATTTCCTTACATATCTTTGTGTCATCTGCGAAGCATGATACAATACTGTCCTTAATATCTGCATCAATATCTGCAATCATTATTATGAACAGCAAGGGAGCTAATACTGTCCGTTGTAGGACAGAGCTCACGACTTTTGAGACTTCCGATTTAACTCCGTTTACGACCACTTTTGTGCTCTTTGCGTGAAGAAATTAAATATCCATCTTCTGAGCTTTCCAGTAATTCCTGTATTCTTAAGTTTGTGTGCTATGATTCCATGGTCACATTTATCGAAGGCTTTTGCAAAGTCAGTATATACAGTATTACATCTGTGTTTTGTCCTCGACACAATGTTTCAGATATTTTCTCCTAGTGGTCTAGTAGCTGTGATAGGCATGATCTTCCAGCCCCGAAGCCATGTTGATTTGGGTTGTATAAGTCTTTTTCTTGTAGGTAGTAGGTAGTTTTGCCTCTAATTATACGTTCAAAACATTTATAAGGTGTGAGGTGAGAGCCACTGACCGATAATTCTTGGGCATTGCTCTGTTACCACCTTTAAATAGGGGGGAGGCCAATGTTCGCGTTCTTTAAGGGGAGTGGAATTTGTCCTGTGTGGAGTGATTTTGTCCATAGTAAGTATAGCTGTTTGGCAATTTCTCTTTGCATTTCTTCAGAAACGTGGCACTCTATGTGTCTGACCCTGGCACTGAATTGTCTTGCATTTGTGATAAGGCCGTAATTACATCTCCTTCCGTGAACTCTAAGTCCAATAATAGGTTTGTGCCTGAATTTGTTCTTGGTTGATTTGTATCTATGTCGAAAAATTCGTTTGGGTTTTCCACTTCCATTTCAGACTTAGGGTGCTAAGCACAGAGTTAAATTGTTCCCTAAACAGTTTGCTTATTTCTTTCGGGTCATTTGTGTATTCGGCCTCCCTGTCTATCTATCAACGGACCAATACTCTCCTTACACTGCATTTTCTTTTTCGCAAACGTATATATATATATATATATATATATATATATATATATATATATATATATATATATATTAGTTACGATAGAAGTGTTCTTCGGGAACAGACACTTCCCTCAATGCGACTTTATAATCATTAATTCTAATTCTCTGCAATCCTTTTTTCGCCATAAAGATCACCTCCCCGTGCTTCTGAGATCCTTTGTTATTTATTTATATACATGTGCGACCTGCCAAAGTCGTTATGTGGGGCAGACTGCCCTACAGTTAAAACTTAGAATTTCAAAGCATTTGGGTTTTTCTCATCGAACTTCTCGCCCTCTTTCCACTCCTGAATCCTCTGCTATTCGGCATCATTCAGAGACCCATGACAACCCGTGCCCCCAGGACTCCTTTGCGATTTTGTCGTCTGCTTCTAATTCACTTGATCTTAAAATTTTAGAATCCCTTTTTATCAAGAAATTAAATCCAGAACTAAACGATAGCCTTTCATCGATAAAATTACATACTTCCTAACCAACCAACACCTTTTTAACGCAACTAACGCACTAACTTAAGTTTTTCTTTCCTTTCTCTCCACTTGTCATTTGTAACTTTTACCATCCAGGTCAGTCCTTTTCAAAAGAATTTTTTAAATTTTTTTTTAGATTTTTTAATTTTTTGAAATTTTTGAAATTTTTGAAATTTTGAATTTAACATTTTTAAAATTTTTAAACTTTTTAATTTTTGAAATTTTAGTTTTTGTTTTCTTTTTTCTTTTTTGTTTTATAATCCAGATAGTTTTTTTTTTTTTTTTAACAACTTTTTAACCTTTTTTTGTATTAGATTTTATTATTGTACAGTTTGACATTTGTATTTACTTTAGTTTTATGATTGTTTTTTTAGATGCTTCCATTTAGTCACTGAAGATGGCCCCTGAGTGGACCGAAACGTTTGGCCAATAAATGTTGAGAGTCGTATCTCTTGTTCTTATATATATATATATATATATATATATATATATATATAGATATATATATATAGAGAGAGAGAGAGAGAGAGAGAGAGAGAGAGGAGGGTTAACAAAAGTAAAGACTTCACAATGATTGTCTTTTTGTGGCAACGCTCATCAATGGAGTATCACCTTTACATAATGGAAAGAGGAAAGCAACACGATTCTAAATATATTGATTCAATAAGTTTGTTATTATCTATTGACTTTTATTATCAAATCAAAAACTATGAGAAAATCGAAGGTATCTATTTACTTTTGTCAACCCTCTCTCTCTCTCTCTCTCTCTCTCTCTTTCTCTCTCTTCTCTCTCTCTCTCTCTATGCATATTTAAATATTGTCAACGAAGTGGTTATGACGTGTTAGGTTACGAGGTTCCGATGGGTTATGTGGTTGGTATGGGTTTGGTAAGATTTCCTCGACACCAAACTCAGTGTGACTGTCGATCAACCGTAATTTCGATCAAATTTCCAATTTTCAGCTCTCGATTAGATTCCTCGTCGATCCAATGATAAAGGTTCGATACTGAGAACATTTGTAACAGATTTTTAAACTTACATGAAAATTGTTACAAATTACCTCGACATGACATTTTTATGACAAATGTATTTTCAAGGTTAGACTAAGTTAGGTTAAGTTAGGTTATCATAAAGTACGTTAGGTTAATTTAAGTTGTTAGAATCTCGCGTGGACCAAGTGAGTATTGATCCAGAACTTATAATGTAATCATATTTTGAAATAACTTATATAAAACACTATTTTTTTTTTGGCATATTTGAATATTCGATAGTTTTTACTGGTAATTAACATAATGTTGTTACACTATAACATTAACATCTTCGTTACAGAGTTATGAGATTCAGATTTGCTAATAATATTTTATAGTATTCTCTGTTTATATACATTCAAAATAAGTTTAAAATTACCTACGTATTTCGTACACATTTCGTAATTTCCTAATTCTTGGACGAATTTGTACTAATTAGCTCAATATGTGAGTTATACTTTATATAATTAAATAATTAAATACTTTAGTGTTTGTTTATGTGTTTGTTACACTGCGTAAACGGTGTTTAAAATGTAAACACTTTTTTAAACCGACAAAAATTGAAACATGTTTAAAATCTTTGTTGATTACCGTAAAACAACATCTCTTCATTTAAGGTTGGGTTCAGGTTGGGAATAGTGGGTATAGGGGTAGATTAGATGGGGAGGAATAAAGTAATGGAAGTAGGAAGGGAGGTGGAAGATAAGAATGGGTGGAGGGCAGGAAGGTAGAACGTGACAGGGAATTGAGGGGGTGGGGTTGGGAACGAATAGGGGAAGTAGATAAAGTTTGGGTTTGAGATAAAGTTATATCACTAAAAATAACATATATATAATATATATATATATATAAAATTTAGGGTGATTCAAAAATTGACAGAAAAAATTTTTTGGAATTGTTTTTGGGGCTACCCTCTGATTATGTTTAATTTGGTAAAAAAGTAATGCATGCAAATTTTGAATTAAAAAAAATAATTTTTAGGGGTCGCTACCATAAGTTGAAAATCAGACACAAAATAAGAAATATATGCTGTTTCCACACCACCCTTGAGGTAAAGCATATGGCGCGTTACCTTTTTTTTTAAGTGGAAGTTCCCCGGTAAGCCTATCATAACCACTCTACATTTTCAAATTGACAGTTCTTCTGTAATAATAATAAGACTTCCGTAATAATAATAACCTTTTGTTCATTATATTTCACTGTTAATTTCTTAATGATGATATTGTCTTCTTGTTTTTATTTGGAAGAGCAGCTCTATATTTCTTTACCACTTGGAGGAGATACTGTTTCTGTTCTTCATCATTTGTGATTAGTTTGTTGTATTCATCGACTAATGTAACTCCTCTTTCTGCATTGTCATTAACAACTTGAATTTTTCTTATGACTGTTTTACGTTGTTGTAGCAGTCATCTTCATTCCACTCTTCAGAGTTCTTATTAAGAAACGTTGATGGTAAACCAAGTCTATTAAAAAATTCTTTTGTATTTGCACTAACAAAGTCTTCCAGTTCTCTGTTTTCAATAACTTCAGGGTCAATAACCGCTTTTTTCTCTGGATTTGGTTCGGCGCCGTTTTGCAATGCTTGCTTCATTCGGTTTTTAGTTTGGTGTAGCACGCCATCATCAAAGAAAGCAAATGCTATTAACTCCTCTGAAAGATACCATAAATGATTCATCATTTTCTTCAGGGCAACAGTTGCAATGCGTTCATCTTTTAGTTTGTACAGTTGCAGTTTCTTCAACATCTCTAAATCGAGACGAGGAGCGAGAACTGAAACTGACGCTGTAAACCAGGATTTAACATATATGTGTACAGCAAAGGGGCAGATATCTCTAAGGCCTTTTTCTTCTCTGGGTGTTAATTTAAATTGGGTTTAAAACAACCAAATTTTCATGGCATAAATGACTTTTGCCATCCATCTTGCTCGGTGAACGCCAGCTGGTCTTCTGAATGAAACTCCTCTCTTTGGTACTCCACCAAGGAAAATGATTGTCAGTTCCAGCAATTCTTTGTAATCGTCACGATGTTGATGTTCTTCAAGTTGAGTGGTAGCAAACTCAATCACTTCTGCTTTTATATCAGTAATGCTGGGTATGGTATTTGGATCATCTAATGCTGTTCTGTAGTTTTTTGTGTCTAATTTTGACCATTTCATTCTAAATCGTTTGAAAATTGCAATATTAGGTCCTGATGATGCAGGCAATGAATGCGAAACAACAGCTTCTAACACTATTTCTAGTATGTGATATCTGCAGGCCAGCCACAGCATACGTTTGTTCATGCAAAAACTTCACTTTTTTACGTGAAGGTCAAAATATGAGAATAAAAACCCAGTGGGCGTCGTGGAAATAAACTCTGTCTATTAGAGTGGGTTTTTATTCTCATACGTTTCTTCATTTTCTGTTCTAGAAGAACACAGGCACCATTTCTACGACCTGTATTCAATGCTGTGGTGTCAAAACACATGCATTTTATTTTGTCTGAGATATCCCAATCCAAACAAGCTTGGTGGACGGCATTTGCAGTTAATTCTCCTGTGCTTGCAGTGATTTTTGGAACACCAAGAAGTTGATCAATGCCATCTCCTGAAATCAGTATAGGGAATCGTTCAACAACTTCTCGTCCTGTTATGTCTTCTATTAGTTTTCCGTCCCAATGAATGGTTAACGGAACATCAGCTTTAAACTCTTTCTTTAAATTTTCTCCAAATTTTTTCCGAAATTTTTCTCTTGCTCTTCTTATAGATGAATAACTTACATTGAATTCTTCTGCATTTTTTCCAAGACCTTCAATCGTTGGTATCATCACTAATGTTGCACTTCTATTGGTCATTTCTGTTACATCAAAGGCTGCAAGCAGTGTATCATCAAGCAATTTTTGTTTCTTTCGTACAGTCTGTTTTGAGGTGGATGGTTCACTCGGATCAACCGTAAACTTTTCATCAGATGTTGTATTTTGTCTTTCAGCACCAGAACTGCTAGTTGAGTCACTGAGAACTACAATTTCTTCAAATCTTGACATTTCTCTTACTTTTCTTATGTTTAATTCTTCTTCCTTTTTCTTAGCATACTTTTCTTTCTTTGCAAACTCTTTATCAATCCCATCCATTTTTCCTTTTCGCCCCTGTTCTCGCTGGAGTTTTAGAAATAGCTTATCTTCTTCAATATCAATTAGCTTCATAGCATTCTGCATGTGCTATATCAAACAGGCTATCTAATTCTTGGTTCCATTTGGTTTGCTTATCTAATAGATTTTTTGATTGTTTCGCCTTATTCTCTTTATTTTCTTTAATCCTTGCCATTCTTTGAACAGTTTCTCAATTTTGTCAACAACGTGCGACTTCTTTCTAGTTGGAATTCGTGCTCCTCCCCATACTGCCAACACATCATTTGCAGTAGACAAGCAGGCTTCTCGAATTGTTTGTTTTTTGTTTCTGTAAGCCATAAACAAAGCCATAGTTTCTCGCTTTGATGGAAGAACTGTTGTTTTAAGTGTATCTGATGGTT
The DNA here is from genome assembly GCA_023014485.1 of Bathynomus jamesi. Classification (NCBI taxonomy): domain Eukaryota; kingdom Metazoa; phylum Arthropoda; class Malacostraca; order Isopoda; family Cirolanidae; genus Bathynomus; species Bathynomus jamesi. The sequence continues at coordinate 1,060,926 of JAJOZX010000061.1, read as the reverse complement.
GTCCAATAAGCCAAACATTAGTATCTTTTCTTGTGTGCATAGCAGTACCCCTGCTAGAAGATGGCGGGGGTTCCATGACGAGAGTCGACAGCAGAACCTCTTACACTCACGACAGTCATACGACTACTGAATTATAGCTGTACAGACAGTACAGTGTACAAGTGCCGGTTGCCCTCAATATTCGGTCACAACAGAGTGTAAATAGTTACAAGAGTGTTGTGCTTACTCAGCACTGTTAGCTCTATGTGCATTAACGCACTTATCACACGGAACAGATATTATAAGAAAAACGTCACAGTTCAAAACTCAATTTCCTGAAAGTAAACAGAAAAGTAATAGTTTAGATTACGGTAGCGACCCCTAAAATACATTAGAATCACCTGAAATTTTGTATACATTAAGTTTTTACCAAATTAAACATAATTAGAGGGTGGCCCGGAAAAAACTAACAATCGATATTTTTGAATCACCCTAAATATATATATATATATATCTTCTTCTTCCGCAGCTTATTATCCCATCTTTACATGGGGTCGCTGTTTTTGGTTCGTCTTCTCCACTCTCCTCTGTCATATACCGCGTCCTCCTCCAAGTCCTTCTCCCTGATGTCCGCCACCACACAGTCCCTCCATCTCGTCTTCGGTCTTCCTCTTCTTCTCCGTCTTGGCAACTCCATCTCCAGCACTCTGCGCCCCACATACTCCTCCTCTCTTCTCCTGACGTGTCCATACCACCTCAGCCTGGCCTCCTGCACCTTCTTAGATGCTTCCGCCACCTTCACTGTTCCCCTTATATGCTCATTTCTGACCCTATCCCTCCTCGTCACTCCACACATCCATCTCAACATCTTCATTTCAGCCACATCGATTTTTCTTTCATTGCTCTTTTTCATTGGCACAGTCTCCATTCCATACAACATTGCCGGCCTCACCACTGTTTTGAATACCTTTCCCTTCAGTTTCACTGGGACCCTCTTATCACAGAGCACCCCTGATACGTCTCTCCAGTGTATATATATATATATATATATATATATATATCACATTCTCAGTAAACACTCTAAAATGTTTCGTTGAATGTTATCTAAACAAAGGATCTAAACAAAGTTATCTAAACAATGCGAATACTTAATTAATAAATTGAAATCCTTTATTTTCGTTTTGACACTCTCCGAGAAGAGAAATTTAAGAGAAATTATGGGAGAGAATTTTATACATTGGAATAATGTTTCCTAGTCTTATCTTCATCTTCCAATGCTGCTCTCTTCTTCTATGAGGAGGAGGGGACGCTTTTGCAGGCATTCGCCCTTGGCCCACTCCTTCCTACATAAAAAAATTAGCAGAAGTTGGTGCTTATTTGGCCAACGAGTTACGATGTTACGAGGAAAGCTAAACAACCACAATTATTACTATTATTATTATTATTCACCGAGGTGGGAGCCAATCTCGCCTCTATTTCACCTACTGCACGGTCTTTCGATACCTACACGACAATCGCGCATGCGCAAACAGGGCAATGTGTATATATATATATACACTTATCAGTTTTAAATGGCCTTATATCAGATTTCTCATCACTTTTTTAACTATAAACATGCCATTTTCGAAGAGGAGTTTCAAATGAGAGAAAACAAACACAGTACATTGATATCTAAACATGTCAACAGTGCTTATAAACGATGCGCTTGGAGTCTAGATACTGTAATTTAGTTTTGAGTGATGGTGTTTGAGAGAGGGATGTTTCTAATTTAATGTGTTTTAGAATAACACACACGCGTATGTGTTTTAACTTTACACATGTTTAGATTGTCTTGTCACGTAAATTCTATAAACACACTTTCTACAGGGTAGGAAGAACGGTCTAAAAGTTTAAAATTTGAGGCGATACCCATACGGTAAACTTATGACAACTTGACGACTATATGACATACGCTTTTGTTTCAGTTTGTTAATTAAGCATACATATTCGTTCCTCTTTTCCACGGTTAAGTCTTACGTTTGAAAACAGAGACTTATTTACACAAAATTGAATAATATCTGCTGGGATGGCTTTATAGTATTAGAAATACTGTAATATACAGGGTGGGTAAAAAAAAAGTGGTGCTACTGTAGTATGCGGTCTACCCACGATTGGTTAGGTTTAATCATGATATTTTCGTTAAAACTAACGAAAATATCATGACTAAACCTAACCAATCGTCAAGGGCGATTAACATTGGGATGTAAACAAGCAATTAGCAAACAAGATAAGAAACTATACTTCAAAGTTAGACCGCCGAATCGTAGGTAGACCGCATACTACAGTAGCACCAAAAAAGTGACCCATTAGAGGTAAACTGTCATATTAAAAAAAGGAAGGGGACTAGAACTCCCAAACTTCGTAGATGCTTACCTTCCATGTTGTTCGTCTTAATTGAGAAGTTGCTCGATGTGTCCCCCTTCATGTTGTTCGTCTTAATTGAGAAGTTGCTCGATGTGTCCCCCTTCCTACTCAAACCTTCCTGTTTAAACCAAAACTGGGGTCTTTTCCGTTTGGGGGCTAGCAGCAAATTTTAATGAAAATCGGTATACTAATGTAGTTTTGGTCACTGATTTCAAAAATAACTTTCTTTTTTTTTGGAGAAATGAAAAACAAACATGTTAGAGCACTTTAAATAATTAATATGTGTTTTAACTAGCTTAAACTAATTACAGAGGATTGTGTTAAATTTAGCCAGAGTCACAAACTGCTACTGTTTATGAAAAAGTGCTCTAAGTGTGGAAAAGTGTGTTCCTTTGATAAAAATACTCAGTTCTTTCGTTGCCAAAAGCGTTGGTCAAACGGTAAAAAGTGCAACTTTACGAAGAATATGTTTTCTGAAGGATCCCGGCAGATCTGTAAAAGTAGCAGAAAAAATCAAGAATTAATGCCCAGTTAGGTCAATTGAATGCCCGGTTAGGTTAACTGTACGCCCTTGACGATTGGTTAGGTTAAGTCATGATATTTTCGTTAAAAACACATTAATTATTTCAAGTGCTCTAACATATTTGTTTTTCATTTCTCCGAAAAAGAAACTTACTTTTGAAATCAGTGACCAAAACTACATTAGTATACCGATTTTCATTAAAATTCGCTGCTAGCCCCCAAACGGAAAAGATCCCAAAACTGTAATAAATGTTTGTTGAAATTGTTACAGAATCCCTTTAAATAAGACCCAAATAAGGACGGATTTTGAAAATACATTAAAAATGGAGTTACTGGATTACATTCTTTTCTGAAAACCCAATAAAAAGTCTTCATTATTTAAGTTGAAAACAAAAATAAAATTATCTATAAAATTTCAGAGGAAACTTCTTTTTTTTAAATATAAAAATTTTTCAAATATAATTACTGTTGAAATAATATTGCGCTAAAAATGCAGCAATGTTACTACCCACCACTGTCATTCCCATTCTTATTCCCAGATATATACACACACACACAGGGCCTATCAGAGGGGGGCTAGGAGGGCCATTTGGCCTGGGCCTCAAGCTTAAGGGAGCCTCAAATTTAGAAACTTTCAGGTTTGAATATAATGTTTTTTAGGTTTGAATATAATGTTTTGCAGTGAAAGTAATAATTGAGTTTAGCTATGGGCCTCAAAAGCTGGAAGTGGCCCGGGCCTCTCTGGACCTCTGAGAGCGCCTGTGTGTATATATATCAGGGCTGTGCGGGTCTATCACTTTCGGGTCGGGTCCGGTTCTGGGTCATTTTTCTAATTTACTTTCGGGTCCTGGTCCGGGTCGGACCCGAAAGTTCACTTTCAGGTCCTGTCGGGTCTTTCAGTATATGACCCGGGTCTGGGTCGGATCCATTATTAAAAATGTAATAATTATAATCTGGTATAAGATAGGTAATAAGACTGCTACCGTAGCTACATTAACATGTTTTCTGAAACATAGTAAAACATTATATGGCTATACGGTAGTAGCCTAACCATATATATTAATTAATCCGATTTTGGAAATGTTTGAAAGTAGGTGTATTAATTGTATTAATATTTAATAGTAACTAGGTATAGTTATACATGTATTGCTAAGGGGCAAAGTACGATGTATGATTGCTCTCTTCAGTCCCCTTATTCTAACAGCACTTGATCATATCGGACCCGTTGTCTGTTGCAATGGATACAACTTGTGCAGATCCCAAGTCGTATTCGGTTAACACAGACTGAATGGTTTGTTTCAAAACATCTATGAAATTAATTATTTATTACTGATTTAGATTTATAGTAACATTCTTTTACATATACTGTAATATTGTACGATATATATATATATATATATATATATATATATATATATATATATATATATACACCTTACAACCTTACAAAGGTTCCGCGCGATGATTTCTCATTTCGCGAAGGTCAAGCTTGTCGCCCCTCCTCATATATATATATATATATATATATAATATATATATATATATATATATATATATATATATATATATATATATGGTGTACCGAAAATTCCACCCATGAAAATTCCACCCACGAAAATTCCCCCCAGTAAATTCCACCCAAGGAAAATTCCACCCACAGAAAATTGCACCCACGAAAATTGCACCCACCCAAAGAAAATTAGTTTAACCAATCGTCAATGCCGTACAGTATAAAGAATCCTCCTCTCTTAATATATAAAAATAAATAAATAAAAAAAATTTATTGTTTTTATTAATTTTTTTAGGTTAATTGTACGCCCTTGACGATTGGTTAGTTAAGTCGTGATAGTTTGGTTAATTTTTGCTACCCGCGACCCGCACGAAAACCTATCAGATCATAAATGAAAGACTGAAGAGACTAGTGGAGCGCTATAATAATACAGATAGTTTAGAGTTTCTCAAGAGCATTGCATACAATCTTCATTAAACGTCGAATAATTGTTTTTAATATATCTTTTACTTATAAATCTTGTACTTTTTACTGTAATAAATTTGAAATAAATCTTTTACTTTTTACTGTAATAAATTTTTAATAAATTTATAAATAATAATACACATTTTAAACTTAAACTAATTTTCTTTGGGTGGGTGCAATTTTCGTGGGTGGAATTTTCTGTGGGTGGAATTTTCCTTGGGTGGAATTTACTGGGGGGAATTTTCGTGGGTGTAATTTTCATGGGGGGAATATACATGGAACCATATATATATATATATATATATATATATATTTGTCTGAAATGTGAAATAGTTTTTGTGTGAAATGTAAATTTTTTTTTACCTGTATGCGAGCAGTGAAGTTCCTTGACAGCCAATGTTTTCACTTCAATTTGTTTTCAGTCATATTGGGCTTGAATACCTAAAAATCATCTATCTAAGCGGCTGCAACAATCTACTTTTAAATGAAACATTTTTTTTAAGAAGTATTTTTAACTTATTTTTTTCAGCTATTGCTCTATCGAGAGTCAAAGTAGCAAGATTTTTTCTGTTCATGTTTATACGAAATGGTTCAACCAAAATTTTAAATCCAATTTCTTCTACAATGCTAAAAGGCTGCCCGTCTATTGTCACCCACGAAATAAGGCCATTTTCTAAAGTTTTCCTATGAAGATGCGGGTGAACTCCAACTTTAATTTGTTTAAAAAAGATTTTAACACTAGTTTGGCCTACATTCATTCCCTTGGTTTGTATTTGAGTTTTCGAAGTACTGCTAGTGCTAGGTAGGCTTCTATTATGATCCTCAACTTTACGATACATGTCTGAGTGACACGATTTTAGGTGTCGCTTTAGGTTTGTCACATGATTGCCACTGTGCACTTTTCCACACTTTTCAATTTGGCATGTAGATGTTTTATCAATATTATTATATTTAAAATATTCATTTGTAACGCTAGTTTTTTTGCTACCACTCCCCACCGAAAAAAGACCTTGTAAAGGCAGTGCAAATATAAATAGCAAACGAAGCACTGGAAACCAACCAATGTACACAGTACACAACTCACAAACAAACAATGAAATATATTAGGATTAGGCTATTCTTTCGTCACCGTTAACTCTCCACTTCCAGCCAGTCATTTGGAGAGTGGAGCGATAATTCAATACATTGTTGCCAAATCTAAAGGCGCACACATAAATTTTGTAAACTAAAAACCCGGCTGTGCAGGTTCTTCACTTTCGGGTCGGGTCTGGGTCTGGGTCAATTTTAAAATTCACTTTCAGGTCCGGGTCTTTTTTCTAATTCACTATCGGGTCCGGGTATTATCTCACTTTCGGGTTAAACCCGGGTCTGGGTCCGGGTGCGGGTCCGACCGGCCAGTCCTGATATATATATATATATATATATATATATATATGTATATATATATATATATATATATATATATATAATTATATATATATATTATATATATATATATCAACGACAAATTCAGTTCGCCATCCATCGGGTGGAGAGGTGGGCGATACCAGTTGGTTTCCGCTTATCTACCTTTAAAACCAAAAGCCTGGTCTTCAGCAGAAGAAGATCCACAGCATACCTGCCCCCTCGGTCACGCTATACGGCGAGCCCCTCGAAGTGGTGCCCACCGCGCGGTTTCTAGGCATGACCTTCGACCGACGGCTCAACTGGGTTCTCCACCTCAGGCACCTGAAACTCACGCTCCAGCGTCCCCTCGCTCTCCTAGACCACCTTTCCCACACCACGTTGGGCGCTGACCGACGCTCCTCCTCCGTCTTTACACCTCCGTGGTCCAGTCAAAGCTGGACTATGGGAGTGTTGTATACGTGTCTGCCTCCAGCACTTCCCCCCGAATCTTGGACCCGGTACTTAACAGTGGCCTCCGCCTCTCCATCGGTGCCTTCCGATCCTCCCTAGCTTCCAGCCTCCAAGCAGAATGTAACTACCTCCCTCTCACCCACCGACGGGGTCTGCTCCTCATGCGGACCTACCTTCGCGCGCAGAGGCTGCCCTCGTCACTTCTGTGCGCGGCGATTTTAGAACCTCCGCCCCAGGGTCAGAGCTGGCACTTCACGGAAGCGGTCCGCTCTTTCCTGGATCTTTCCAACATGCCCTCTCCTTCAGTCACCCCCATCTCGTATCATATCCATCCTCCCTGGCTCCTCACCCCTATCACGTTTTGCAGGGACTTATGTGCCCTGCCGAAAGCTACTACGACCGCTACAGTATACAAGTCGCTCTTCCAACAACACGTAACCCGACACCTGGACGCTGTCCCCATCCATACGGATGGTTCCCGATCAGAGGATGGTGCGGCTGCCTCAGCGGTGATCGTGATCCAGCCGCTCTCTAGAGCCGTTCCTTCCCCGTGAGGCCTCTGTCTTTTCAGCAGAACTCTTCGCTACTCTGGAAGCCCTCGACATTATAAGCACCCACTCCGCCAACTCCTATGTCATCTACTGAGATTCCCAAAGCGCACTGCTCTCCCTTGAAAAATTTAACCCCCTCTCACCCACTTGTCCGCACCATCCAACAAACCTTCCACTCCTTAACGGCATCCCAGCACAAGACGGTCACCTTCTGCTGGGTCCCGGCACATGTTGGTATCCTGAGTAATGAGGAGTCGGACCATAAGGCGAAATCCGCTTGCTCATTGCGTCTCCACCCAACCCCTCCCTTTCACAGTTTTTTACCGACTCTCCGCTCCCACTTCCGTTCCATCTGGCAACGGGATTGGGACCAGGCTATAAACAACAAACTCCAGCGGATAAAACCACACCTTGGATATTGGGCCTCCTCGTTTCATAGGTCCTGTCATAAAGAAGTGGTTCTAGCCCGTCTCTCCCTAGGGCACACACGACGCACATATGGTCACCTTATAGCTAAATTGCCAGCCCCGCTTTGCCCCACCTGCCATACTCCCATCACTGTCGTCCACGTCCTGGTCGAATGCTCGAATGTGTCTGACCTCTGCCACAGCTGTTCCCCCTACCTGTCCCGCATCCCCACGTCCGAAAGTCTCCAGTCCATATTCGCCGAAGGCCCCCCACCTCTCAGCGGAAGCGATTTTCTCATACCTCACCCACTCTCAACTACTTCACGGCATCTAAATTCATACATCCCCTCCCACATATTCAATAACTGAACCTTCTCATCCCCTCAGTCTAATACTCCCATCCCAGCGACACTACCCACTCTCTGTCTCGCAGAGATATGTACCACTCTCGGTACGAATCGGCAGTTAAGTAACTAAAAAAAAAATATATATATATATATATATATATAGACAGTCCCCGACTTACGTAAGGGGTTCCGTTCCGGAAGGCTTTACGTAAGTCTATTTTCCGTAAGTCGGAATTGACCCTTCCATAGGTAATCATTGAACACAAGATACAATACTTTTTTTATAAATTAAAAAACCTAAATACAGTATAGTAGCAATAAAAGCATAGGAAAGAAAGATAATTAATTAGTTCAAAATACTGTACTGTCCTGCACTCTTACGATCATTTGGGCGCTTTCCAGTCATTATTGCAACACAATTAAGGGCGATTTTACGAAAAAAGTTTGGAGATGATGCAGAGGGGATTTATGGAGCATTTACGTAAAATCGAATTTGCGTAAGTCGAGGCTTACGTAACCCGGGGAGCATCTGTATATGGGATAGAACTCAGAATGGTCCCCTGAGATTTTTTATGATAAACACAGACCGTGCATGGAACAAGGAACTCTTCTGGGAAAATTAAATCCACTATAGTCCAAAGAAGTAATGGTAAATGACAAACACTACAGTTTTTCTTTTTCATTATGGAAGAGCCAACGTGAGCAACGGGTTACTGGCAAAGAGGCCCCAAAATATAGGTTCCCTCACCAGCTACCTGCCAAGCAGATAGGATCCAGCTTTGGGATAGGATCTAAGGTTTAGATCCTGTCCCAAAGCTGGATCCTATCTGCTTTGCAGATAGCTGGTGAGGGAAACTATATTTTGGGGCCTCTTTGCGAGTGACCCGTTGCCCACGTCGGGCTAACATCATGAAAAAGAAAAAACTACAGTGTTTGTCGTTGTCGGACTATAATAGATTTAATTTTCCCAGCAGGGTTCCTTGTTCCATGCACGGTCTGTGTGTATCATATATATATATATATATATATGAGAGTAAGTAAATTAGTAAGTAAATTTTTATATGAACGTAATATCTTAACCAAAATTATGTGATATTTAACAATTTTATTTCAAATAGAGCAACAATAAGAAAAGCAACAATAATTGTTTATTTTAGATGTTCAGAGTGTTTTCCTTCAACTTGAACACATTGTTCACAACGTCCCACTACTGATCGACAGATATATAAAAGTTTAGTAGGTAATTTTAGAACATCGTATATATATATATATATATATATATATATATATAATATATAATAGATATAATATATATATATATATATATATATATATATATATATATATACATTTAACTGCAATGACCACGCAGTATATTAATGTATAGAAACGACGTAAGTATTTTCATTTGTTCGTTATTTCTCTTCCTCGTGTGCAGAACACTCCTCTATACTTACGTCGTTTCTATACATATATATATATATATATATATATATATATATATATATATATATATAGATACATAGATAGATATACTAGAGTGCCCGTTGCGTCTTGCGCAGTAAAAGCCCTCCAAAACACAACCCAGGGGAGGACTGGGAGGGGCGAGGGTGTTAATAAAACCTTCCTTGGTTCTCCCTTAATGTGCACACTAAATGTGGTACAGATTACCCTTGTCGTTTAGACGTATATAACGAACAAACATCATCATAATCATCATCATCAGCATTCCTTACACACACACACACACACACACACACACACACACACACATATACTGTGTGTATATATATATATATATATATATATATATATATATACACAAGCCTCTTCATTTATTTACACAAACTAAAAGCAAAATACAAATTGTGTCCCTGAACAGAAGGGAGAAAAGTAAAAACGGTTATATGGTCTTTTATATCCGAGATTGGTGCAGACGTCATATCCGGTGGAACCGTGGTCAGTGGGCAGAGACAATGTTTACAGATGAGTCACGCTTCTCGCTCCAGTTCAATGATGGCCGGGCTCGTGTTTATCGTCGTCAAGGAGAGAGATCTGCTGATGTCAACGTTGCTCAACGTCTACCATTTGGAGGAGGAAGTGTGATGGTGTGGGCGGGGATATCCATGAACCACAGAACCCCTCTGTACGTCGTCAACGGAAATTTGACTGGTCAGCGTTATCTCAACGAGATAGATTGTTCAACCTCTGGTAATTCCACTTCTGCAGCGGATTGGACCAGGAGCTTGGTTCCAGGACGACAACGCAAGACCTCATCGTGCCAGGGTGGTGACCGACTTCCTGCAGGAGCAGAACGTTCAGCACATGGATTGGCTTGCATATTCACCGACTTGTCACCCATTGAGCATGCGTGGAATGAACTAGGGCGGCGAGTTCGATCACATCACGTCCCTGCCGTCAACCTCCGGCAACTGGCTCAGCGATTAGTCGCAGAATGGCAAGCGATCCCTCAACGTTATTTCCAACGCCTGATGAACAGCATGCGCCAACGTTGTCAAGAATGTGTGAATGCTAACGGTGGCTACACCAGTTACTGAAGCTTCTGCGACTTGTGTGAACATCATTTTGGGGGGTGCATGACTTTTTTTCATCAGGGAAATAAACTAGTGTTTAATCAAAAGTTTTTGTTTTGTGTTTTCTGTTCTTGAGCCATCAAAGAATTATTTTGTCATTAGTCGTCACCATTTTAGCTCGTTAGCTTATATTTATATGCACAAATATTTTTGACCCTTAACTTCTTTTGAGTAGTACATATAAATATATATATAAAAAAAAAATATATATATATATATCGCGCGGAACCTTTGTAAGGTAAGGTAAGGTAAGGTTGTAAAAATATATATATATATATATATATTCAGCTATCTTTGAATATAAACTTATGTGACATGAAAAGGATTTTTATTTTAAACATTTTAACCTGCCAGTGATGTGATGTTAAATATATACTGTATCTGGCCAGACATCGAGGTTTATATTCCAACGCATACTGATATCGTATATACGATATTCAAGTGAAATAAATATTAAAATACAGTAATTTTAACAAGGGACATACAAGTTTTGGAGTATTTATTATTACAACAATGTCACCTTTAAACATTTGGCTTTAACGGGCTCTCAGATTAATACAAATATGACGTATATCTTATTTTGTAGCCTGATCTATATGCGTAGAGGAGGGCTGCCACTCGTAACGTATTCAAGGGACAATCCCATATACAGGGTGTCCCAGAATTAACTATCTATTTCAATGAAATCGGACAAATTTTTTAAAAACACACTTTTATTTATGTTTGTCATGTTTAATATGTGTTAAAAATGTATAAATTTCTAAATTTTTTTCATAATTTTATTTTCATAATTTTTTCATTATCTGGTCCAATGAAAGACCGTCTGAAGTCATAGAATGGCAAAGAGACTCTCCAAAAGTTAACGTGTGGCTTGGAATGACCAAATCCAAAATTTATGGCCCATTCTTCTTTGCGGAGGCAACTGTAACAGGTACCGTCTACCTTGATATGCTTCAGCAGTTTCTCGAACCACAGCTTCTTGATGATGGCATTCTTGATAATGTTGTGTTTCAACAAGATGGAGCACCATGTCATTATGCTCTAATTGTTCGAGAATACCTCAACAGACGCCTTCCGAATCGGTGGATTGGACGTGGAGGACCTCGACCTTGGCCTCCGCGTTCTCCGGATTTGACACCCCTGGATTTCTTTGCATGGGGTTTCATAAAAACAAAGGTTTATCGCCAAAAGATCAATAGTTTAGCTGAACTTAAAGAACGCATCCAGTTGGCAGTGCGGGAGATAACACCTGAAATGCTTCAAAATGTGTTTCGCAGCGCTGAGGATAGATTTGAAATTTGCAGAGATACAGACGGTGCACATGTTGAAACTTCTCAATAAAGTTTTGACTTATGATTTATAAATCTATTTGTTTTTGTATCATAATTTAGTAATAAACACAAAATTATGTCAGTTTTTATTAAATTTGTCCGATTTCATTGAAATAGATAGTTAATTCTGGGACACCCTGTATATCCCACGTCATTTACAATTCCTCTATGGGACATCACTTGTCCCGTAATTCAAGAATGGTCTTGATAAATAAAAAATTGTAATAGTTAAAACTAACGTCATATTACTGATTTTTGTCGTCGCTTGACGATTTAAACGTAAAATACGGTTGACTTGCTTTGTCGTGGTTACACTTCACTTTAAATAATCATACCGCGGTTGAGGGTATGTCTGCATTATTAAAGTTTAGGACACTTCTGGGAATGTTTATGAATGAAATATTAAAAAACACGAAATATTCCAAAGGTGTCTCAAATTGATATTTTTTACTTTCATTATCACGCGAAATGTATGACGTCATGCGTTCACCTTTTAAATTTTTTAGAGAATTTTTATTTATAAATAAAATGCATCCTTTCATTTTTTTGTTAAAGAAGTGTTTGAGTTAAGTTCAACCTCGCATGTTTTCCGAACACGTATTTCTTCTACATGTTTATTTATGCCACGTACATTCTCAAAAATACATTTCGCCTTTTATTATTTCTGATATAAATTTGGTCTCATTTGTAATTTGATTTTTTATTTTGAATCGGTCTAGTTTTTTTAAGAAAAGGGATTGGTAATGCTTTAAGTAAAAGGATATATTGTTTACCATATAAAGCACTTTGGAAATTTGATACAGGGTGTTCAAAAAGAAACACAACACGAAACAGAACGAAAAGGGTCAGGTTACATACAATAATATACGCATTCTCCAATGGGTTGCGTTTCTTTTTGAACGCACTGTATATTTGAACGGATGTTTGTTTTGTTTTAGATATTAGACACTTAGACATTTTAGACATTTAGATATTTAGACATAATTGTTTTAGACATTCAATTTTTCATCTGTTTTTCACGCATGCGCCGCTGCTAAGTTTTAGCTTGGTCTCCGTTAGTATTTCCCAAGCAGTAAAACACAAAAATAGTGAATTCAAAAGTGAAATTTAAAAAAAAAAATATGTACATTTCAAATCAAATAAAAACATTCCTTATTTATTACGTCCATAAGAAATATATATGCTCAGTTTCAAGTTACGTGTTGCTCATGATGGGGGAGGGGTAACTCAATGTCGAACATTGGGAGACCCTTGACCTCAGGGGAGCCGCGAAAGAACAGAAAAATCTCATAGGTGTCACGACAGAAGACAGATGATACTGGGGTGCCTTGAATTGGAAAAGGTTCGGCGCCAGTGGTCTATATGATAAAATAAGTCGTAAGCGCACTGGGCATTTAGTACTGAATTTACCAAGAAATATTACACAATATTATACTATCGATTCAAGAAGTTCTGAGTCCGTTGTTTATTTTATAAACTCGTAAATAGCATCGTAGCAAACGAGAAAGATTTGTTATAGTCAGAAATTTATTTACTGAAGACCCACCACCCTCGCAGTGACCGGCTACTCTGGGCAATCTAGCAGACATCTAATCCATCAACCTAAAAAATTTGGTTTTAAAGATGCCTTTCAAATTACCCACCTACCACGTAAACTTACTTATAAACACTGTTGTGTTTATAGGATGGACTTTTTTATGTAGAAAAGAGGAGCGAAGGGCAGGCGCCCGCAAGAATGCCCCTCTTTATAAGGAAAAGAAAGTCAAAATTAAGGTCTCCGGGGCTCACGATGCCATACACACACACACACACACACACACACACACAATATATTTAAAAGATTGTGTAGTGTGTAAAATGCATGTATGCGTTGTGGAGAATAGAGGAAGAGGCGTATGTTTGAGAGCATGCTGGACTGCTCATAGGGTAGATAAAACACGGAAAAAGATAAGCTAAAGAGGACAGTAACAGGAGAAACGGGAGTTCCAGCATTCCCTGTCCTCTGTCAAACGTCCACCTGGTAGTAATTCCCTGGTCGATTGGTGTCTACAATATTTTACAGTATTCTAATTATTTTTTATTAATAACGGAGAGGGGAGGCGACAAGCTTGACCTTCGTGAAATGAGGAATCGTAACACGGAACATTTGAAAGGTTGAAAGGAAAACAAAAGGAAACTGATCATATTTTAATAATTTTTAATCTATTATTATTATTATTATTTAAACAAAACACGAAACAAATTTTCAGTATTTTTTTTAAAAATATTTTTCAATTTAAAACAAAGGTATAAATACACAAATAAAAAGAGTATGTCATCATTTTCGGGGTAATACTTTTTTGTAGCTATCAGCCAAACTACTCGTACTAACTACTTTCTACTTACTGCTTCTTACTACAAAAAACGCATGACATTCATTGCGTAGCCAGCAATTCTAAGCTGTGAAGGGGGCGATGCAAACAGCTGAATGTACTGACAAAATAGCATAGCATTTTGTTTGTTGTGTAAGATTTAATCAGTAGACGTTTAAATCCACAATACTGAGTGTGTGTAAATGTAAATTAGAAAGATTTCGCTTTTGTTACCACACACACACACACACACACACACAAATATATATATAATATATATATATATATAATATATATATATATAAAACCTTGCTTAACCTTGGTTTTGCTTCCGCCCGAATTGTTCATTCTGACGAAGGTCAAGCTTGTCACTCCACTTTAGACCGACAGTTTAGCGTCGAATCAGAACCATGCCCCACCAGCAGTAGCCCAGCGTCTTAACCACTAGGCTACCTAGGGTACCCATTTATCTACCAACCAATTTTTTTTTTATTGTGTGGAAGAACAAGCAGGTGGGTTTTGCTGCGCGCCGCCTGCCGTCACCGGGTCTCGATCCCGGGCCGATGATTCGTAGTTAGCGACGCTAACCACTACACCACCGAGGTACATATATATTATTATATTATTATTATTATTATTATATTATTAAACTGAAAGCTGTGAAAAATTTGTCCACAGTATTAAGTTAAAAAAGGTTTTGTGACAAATATATAACAACCACAATTCTGTGCCCCTGTCTGTGACAAAGCACGGAGTTATATTCATTGTAGGCTACGTCACATGATCACAAGTAATTTTTTCAGTTTTGATGTCAAAAGTTAATTGCATGATCGACAAAAGTAGTAGTGTTATCGACAGACCATTAAATGTACCGACAAAACTCAACTTTCATTACAGAAGAGTGACCATGGCTCACCCGGCCCATCTCGCTCACTCTTTGGCCACGTCACTGATGACACTGATCCTACTCCGCATGATTAGACTTCTCGAGTAATACTTCAAATTTATAAAATACGTTGTAATGAGGACTAAATTGACTTAAATTATTCTTGTGTGAACCGAAATGATAATTATCTGTTAGATTTTATATCATCCGCGTCGTTTTTGTAAGCTTTTACCGAGTAAAAGGCCCGAGTGGCTTCATGTTGTCCAAATGTAATATAGTAATGTACTGTAATATGATGTACTGTAATGTTATGTACTGTAATGTACTGCAAATATTTCACCTACCATTCTAGTTTAAGAATTTCCTGCAAGATTATACAATACTTAGCTATCACTGTATACGATTATACAATACTTAGCTATCATTGTATACAATAATTTTAGTCTGACATACGATATCTCGATTCTAATCTATTATATCGTATACGATATTGTAATTCTTTCCTACTTATACTTGATTGCTCCATACAGTCTGACAATGATTTCAAATTACACATTCACTAGATTTTAAATAACATTTGAAATGATTTTTTGTAATGAAAGAGAAATGAGATGTAATTATCGTAATTGATACGATACTAAAACTGAAAAAAAATGTAAAAAAATTCCTTTAAATTCGATTATATTTTTATTTAATTAACCCTTTCCAGGTGTATACAAGCATGTACAAATGACTTTTCCTCAGGTTCTCTAAATTTGATTATATCCGTGAATTCTGATGGAGTTTAATCGTAATTATTAAAGATAATACTGGAAAACTTTGGCTACAAGGCATACGTAATTAGTTTTGATGTTTAGCTGCAATTTTTACACACACACACACACACACACACACACACACACACACACACACATGTGTGTATATATATATATATATATATATATATATATGCTGCAAACCCACAAGGAAAAAGAAAACGATTCCAAGGCCTTTCGTGTATTCAAAGCTACACGACGAGGTGTAGCTTTGAATACACGAAAGGCCTTGGAATCGTTTTTTTTTTCCTTGTGGGTTTGCAGCATTCATTCATTTCACGTGTTTTATTGTGAAATTCATCCCATATATATATAATATATTAGTGGTGGACCGGATGTCAGTTTTTCAACATCTGCGGATGCGGATCTTTAATTTAAATATCCGCGGATGCGGATCTTTAATTTCAATATCCACGGATGCGGATGCGGATATTTAGTTAATCTATCAATATAATATAGAATTATGAATATATGACATAATTTTTTTAAAATTTCGTGATATTACTATTATGGCAGGCAAAGCATAAGAATTAAAATTAATATTAATATTTTCATTATGATAAAAATAATAACTTTCTCAAGAGTTTCAGCCACAGAAAATTCAATGAAACAAGTTTCATTCAATTTTCTGTGTTACCAGCTATTTATATTTTGAGGTTTATATATTTGTTTGTTCATTAATAATTAATTAATACTTTACATGAAATGTGCATGACTGGGCCTTATAAGCTACTTTATAAGCTAATTTAATTGTAAATTGCATAATTTTTTTATAAATAGCTGCCTCATTATGCAATTTACAATTAAATTAGCTTATAAAGTAGGTTATAAGGCCCAGTCATGCACATTTCATGTAAAGTATTAATTATTGATGAACAAACAAATATATAAACCTGAAAATATAAATAGCTGGTAACACAGAAAATTGAATGAAACTTGTTTCATTGAATTTTCTCTGGCTGAAACTTTTGAGAAAGTTATTATTTTTATCATAATGAAAATATTAATATTAACTTTAATTCTTATGCTTTGCCTGCCATAACAGTAATATCACGAAATTTGAAAAAAATTGTCATATATTCATAATTCTATATTATATTGATAGATTAACTAAATATCCGCATCCTCATCAGCCGATATTGAAATTAAAGATCCGCATCCCCAGATGTTGAAAAACTGACATCCGGTCCACCACTAATATATATATATATATATATATATATATATATATATATATATACGCATAACATCATCCGCAGTCAGAAGTGCGGATGTTAAAAATGATGCGGATGCTGATATCCGGTCCACCACTAATATATATATATACAGTGTTGGGCACTAAAGCGTTAATCCGATAACAGTTAATTAACGAAGTTAACTTTTTTTAACGGACTATTAACGGAAGTTAATTTCCATTTATCGTTATCGGACCAGTTAACTTCCGATAACTCGATATTTAGTCCGTTAAAGTCCGTTAACACGTTAACTGCGAGGAGTCATTCACGGAAGATCACCGCTCCGCGAATGAATTCAAACCGCCATAACTTCAGTCTGCCAATTCCGTCCTTTGCCGCAGTGGAACGGCTCTTCTCTCTCGGCAAGGACATCCTGAGGCCCAAGAGGTCAAGACTGGCAGTTGGGCCTAACTTTGAGAAGTTGGTCTTTCTGAAGGGCAACCAGCACATTGTGTCATAGTCTTTAATAAATGTGCCTAAAATTTAATTTTACCTTTCAGTTCCCGCCCTAATAATTCTCTGGTAAATTAAAATTTAGTTAATGGTTAGTGGTTACAAGGGTTTCAAAACATGTAATCAGTACATTTTTTATTAAAAATAAAAAAAAAGTTATTAAGCAAAAAGTTGCAAAACTTGATAAAAATACAGTTAAATACCTATTTATTGTTGGATTTTGCATAAATAAACATTTTCTATGGGTTTTAAAGCTTTTTTCCTTGATTTTTTTAAATGTTAGTAAAGAAATAGTTATCATTAACGGATTATCGCTAACTTCCGTTAACTTTGTAGTAAAATTATCGGATTATCGTTATCGGAGTTAAAAATTGGGGTTAACGGATTATCGTTATCGAAGTTAACTTTTTGGTTAACGGTGCCCACCACTGTATATATATATCAGTGGCGTGCGGTCCATGGAAGCAAGGGAAGCAATGCTTCCCTATTCAAAGAAAGAAGAAAATGCTGTATTATACTTTAAAGTTTAAACAGTTCAATATGTGTTAATAATTTGTACAAAATCATTTTATTATACTATTTATAGCATTTGATTGGTAATCAGGTGGATACATAGTATATACATTGGTTGCCGTTCGTGCAAAAACCTTTAAGAAAGCCGACGCAAAAAATCTCGAGTTGGACAACAATTGACGAAATGCATCCTTTTTCCCAATGACTTTCGCTTTTTTTTTACTGTTACAAATTGTTTCTTTCCATTCTAAAAACTCATTTAATGTTTAATAATGTAGTATTTATTGAATACAACAAGTTTCATATATAGTTTTTCTACTAAAAAATTCCATGGCCATGTTAAGCGAAAAAGAATATATATTTATCGTTATTTTATCCTTCCCTATGTCAAAAAGGAAGCAATTTAGAAATCGCTGTCCAGATCTTATAGTTAATTTTCTTGAAATATCTGGCAACTTTACGTGCTGTCTGCTGTCATTCTCTCATTTAAAGCGAATACGTAACTACGCTAGAAATGCGCAAGGGTAAGAAAGGCTTGCAAGTTTAGCTTTAATCTCAATTGAGAAAAAGCTTCTTAAGGATATGAAAACCGATGCCTTTTACGAAGAAATAATAGATATATTTAATAAAAAAGAAAGAAGAATAGAATTAACCTATAAGTAAAGTAAGTAGATGATTATATGTGTTTTGTTTATATTATATACGAGTATTTTAAAGTTTTATTTTTATTTTATATAATCTTTGTTGTTTTTGCTTGAATTGCTTCCCCTTGACGAAAAATCACCGCACGCCACTGATATATATATATATATCCGTATATTTGGGGAACAGCTTTTCCTTTAAACACGAACCGGGCAAGAACGAATCCTCAAGTTACACGTACGAAACGTCAGTACACGTACGCGAAACTGCGGGAAAACCTCCGAAAATGAGCTATAAAAGAGAGCGTCCTGGCAAGAAATTTCCATTCTAGGCAGAACCCCTACAAAGATGGCTCCAAACGAATTCCCTGAAGATGCTCGAAGACAGCAAAACGTCGGAAAATTTTGGAAATATTATTTATAATTTACCACCATTATTGAAAACTGTCATATGGAAAATTGAGAAAACTAATAATAAATTAATAAATACAAACTCCGGTCGATTATTCAACCAAACATATATATATATATAAATGAAATGAATTAATGAAAATGAAAATGAAAAGGTTTATTGGCAGACCATATTCCATATGACAAATATTAATGATACAATGCCAGTTCTCATACCTAAGGATAGAAATCTATACAATTAATTAGAAATAATACAGTAAAGTCGAAATTAAGTGGAGCTACAGACAGACGTTTTCGTACCATGAATTCCATAGCTTAGAAGACGAACGGCAGGACTCATGGATAGCTTGGATAATCGGGTTGGTTGATTTTTAATTCTTTGCATTAGATGATTAGACTGTATTGAGCACGTCTTGTTACCTCCAGGAAACTCGGGACATTGCGGGTAGCAAACATTTGCGAAGCTGAGCATCTCGGGGGTAATTTATGTAGGAGTCTAAAAGACCTGTTGAACAACAAATTTAGAGTTCTGCCAGAACCTTTTTCATAATTCACCCAGCGTTGCTGTCCGTATATATTACTGCAGAAAGTACGAAAGAGAGTGTCTTTAGCTTCACTTGTGCAGAACCGGAAGATCCTTATAGTCATATTCGCTTTAGCACAAAGGCTTCGAGATTGTTTTCTTATATCTGGGTCATCACTCAAGGAGCTGGTGATAGTTTGACCCAAATACTTAAACTCTTGTACTTCCTCAATTACTTCACCATTCATTTTGAACCTAATATCCTAACCATACCATACCATTCCTAACTTAACCACACACATATATATATATATATATATATATATATATATATATACACACACACATATATATATATATATATATATATATATATATATACACATATATACTTTGTGTGAGTTCGAACGAGGGTTCAGGATCGACCTGCGGTCGACCCCTCTGCAGCATCCCGCCTCATTTGCGGGATTTGGTGAAGGAGGGAATTACTCTCTGATCTTCTCCTGCCCTCGTAGCCAGCCACGCATGGCTGGTCAGGGACTTTGCATAGGAATCTGTCCAGCTGATTCTTAAAGTTATTCAGGTCGGTGTGCTGAAGCTTCCTTACTTCTTTCGGTAGGGCATTGAAAAGCTTTGGGCCTCGTATTCTGAGGGTATTTTCCATCCTCGTTTTCATGGTCCCTTGTCCCACCGCAGCTGGGACTGTACAAAATCTGCCTCTTCTCTCATTCCAGTTTGTTTCTATTTCATTTCTAAGGTTAGAGACAAAGCCCTGAAGTATTTTCCATATGTATATTATTGTGTACCGCTCTCGCCTTCATTCGAGAGAGTAGAGTTTCAGGGATTATAGTCGAGACCGGTAGTCTTTACCGGTAGTCTAAGGACTAGACTCTTCCATAATTTGAACATGATGTTTGCTTTTCTGCTGCGGAAGCTCCTCCAGATGATTCTCATTATTTTTCTAGCCGTTGTAATTCTGCATCCGACGACATTATTACTCCAAGATCCCTGACTTGTAGATTCGGTGTTACCTGTTTGGCTTGTAGAGTTTTGTACCCTTTATTCTGTAGCTCCTTGTTATTATCATACCTTGGAAGTTGGAATTTTTCTTCGTTGAACTTCATATTATTGTCATCTGCCCACTGGAATAATGTTTCAATGTCGTTTTGTAATTTTCTTATGTCACCTTCGTTCAGTATTTCCTTACATATCTTTGTGTCATCTGTGAAACATGATACAATACTGTCCTTAATATCTGCATCAATATCTGCAATCATTATTATGAACACCAAGGTTGCTAATACTGTCCCATGTGGGCAGAGCTCACGACTTCCGAGACTTCCGATTTAACTCCGTTTACGACCACTCTTTGTGTTCTTTGCGTCAAGAAATTAAATATCCATCTTCCTAGCTTTCCAGTAATTCCTGTATTCTTAAGTTTCTGTGCTATAATTCCATGGTCACATTTGTCGAAGGGTTAAGCATAGTCAGTATATATTACATCTATGTTTTGTCTTCGACTCAATGTTTCCAATATTTTTTCTTGGTAGTCTACTGTAGTAGCTGTGATAGGCATGATCTTCCAGCCCTGAGTCTATGTTGATTTGGGTTGTAAAAGTCTTTTCATTGTTCGTAGTGGGTAGTTTTGACTCTAATTATAGGTTCAAAGCACTTTATAAGGTGTGAAGTGAGAGCCATTGTCCGATGATTCTTGGGCATTGCTCTGTTACCACCTTTAAATAGAGGGGGCGACAATGTTCGCTTTCTTTAAGGGGAGTGGAATTTGTCCTGTTTGAGTGATTTCCTCCATAGTAAGTATAGCGGTTTGGCTTTACATTTCTTCAGAAACGTGGCACGCCATGTGTCTGGCCCTGGCGCTGAATTGTCTCGGATCTGTGATAAAGCCTTAATTACATCTCCTTCTGTGAACTCTAAGTCCATTAATAGGTTTGTGGCGGAAAAATTCGTCTGGATTTTCTACTTTTATCTCGGACTTAGGGGTGCTAAACACAGAGTTAAATTGCTCCCTAAGCAGTTCGCTTATTTTTTGGGGTTAAATGTTTGTATTTGGCCTTCCCGTCTATCAACAGACCAATACTCTCCTTACACTGCATTTTCCTTTTCGCAAACGTGTAGAAGTATTTTGGGTTATTTTTTATGTTTACTGCTACCTTGTTTTCCTCCTCGTTTGTCTTATATATGAATGTTTGCTTTAGGTCCATTCCTATTTCGCCAAGTTTCCTCTCTAGTTTGAGTCTCTTCGCATCAGTTCTGCTTCTGTGGGGATGTTTTACGATTTGTCTTCGTTGCCTGAATAGTGTCCTGATTTTCCTCTCGAACTTGCTACGTTTTTTTTTCTGTCTCTCTGGAATATATTTCAGTATTATAGGTTTGGTTTCAGTCTCTATTATACATAATATTTCTTGTGCAGTCTTCTCGTGAAGTAGCAATTCCTACTTTACTTCCTTTAAATCTTTATTTATGTTTTCCCAATTTACTTCCTTTGAATTTGTGTTTAAGCCTTCAAATAGTCCTTCTGACTCTGCGATGTGTTTTCGGACATCAGAGTGCTAACTTCAATTGTATATCAATGAGGTTATGGTCGGAGAACTTTGTGTGCATTACCTTTTTATTTATTATCTCGTTGTTATTTGTCAAGATTAAATCCAAAACGTTCTCTTTTCCTGTGGCTTCACAAATTTCCTATATATAACCTCGTTAACCTCGTTCAGGTTCCGTGTGTTGGTCTCTCTCCACACAAAGGTCAAGCTGGCTTGGCGGAGGAGCGAGTTGCTCTCTTACGCTTTCCACTGCACATAGCCAATTACACCCGGCTCATCTGTAACGTTTCTGAGGTCCTTTGGAAGCTGGTTAAAAAGTCTTGGCTCCCTGACAACCAAGCTATTTTCCTTCAGTGTTGAGGAGGTCCCTTGTCGGACCTTTAATTTGGGAACACTACACATTCTGTCTTTCCTATTTTCCAGCGTTATTTGGATTGCAATTGGGTTTAGTTTGAGGTTTGGTACCAGTTTTTCGATCATTTTCCATATGTAGATTATGGTGTACCTCTCTCTGCGTTTCTTCTGTTTATTAATTTCTTCCTTTTTATATGGGGACGTCAAAACTGAGCAGTATTCAAGTTTTGGTATGATCAATGTTCTCAGCAGGGAAATCATTACTGTCTTGTCCCTCCTTCTGAACGATCTTAGTACCTGTTCCGCCACTCATTTTGCTTTGTTTATTGCTATCTGATTTTGTGTCTCGAATTTGGCATCATCGGTCATTATTACGCCAAGTCAACCGTTTTCGTGCTTCTCTGCATTTCCTGTCTATCTGGAGCATGATATGTAGTCTGTTTAAGTACCTCATTTCTACCATATCTCAAGAGCTGAAATTTCTCGCGTTAAAAGTCGTGTTGTTGTCTTCTGACCATTTGTATATTTTGTTCGTGTCCCTCTGCAAGGCCTCCACTTGCATCGCTGATTTTCCTGCTGATCTTTGTATCATCCGCAAAGGATGTTACTATTCTGTTGCTGTTTACTCCACTGTCTATGTCTGTTCGCATGACAATGAACAGGAGTGGGGCCAGTACTGTACCTTGTGGTACTGAACTGCGTACTTCTGATTCTGATGATGATACACCTTGAATTTTGACGACCTGTAAACGTTCTCTGAGGAAGTTGTAGATCCATTTTCCCACTTTGCCTGTTATTCTCATATGTTTCATTTCATGTGCTATTATACCATGATCGCACTTGTCGAAAGCTTTAGCAAAATCCATGTATATGACATCATAGTTTTCATTGCCTTCAAGTGCATCTAGAACATTGTTATAATGCTCTATAAGTTGTGATAGGCATGATCTTCCTGATCGGAATCCGTGTTGATTTTCGTTGAATCTTTCCAATGTCTGTAAGAAGTCATAGATTGTCTCTCTGACTATTCTTTCAAAAATTTTGGCGAGGTGAGACGTCAAGGACTCTGGTCTATAGTTCTTTGTTTGAGATCTATCCCCTCCTTTATATACAGCGACGATGTTTGCTCTTTTCAAGATGCTCGGTATTTCCCCAGTGTCTAGGGATCTTCTCCATATCCAGTATAAGGGTGTAGCTATTTCATTTTTACAGTTTTCAATTAATAGTGCGTTCCATTTGTCCGGACCTGCAGCTGAATGTGATTTTATTTGTCCTATAGCTGTCGCTACATCTTCTGGGGTGAAATCAAAGTCTGTTATACATTCTCCTTGCAATCTCCCTTTGAAGAATGCATCTATGTCAGGTATCGCTTTGTCACTTTTTGGGGTACTGAATACCGATTCATACTGGGATCTCAATGTTTCAGCTATTTCTTTTAGATCGTCTGTTAGTTCATTATTTCCTTTCCTTAAGGGCCCGATAGTAGCGCGCGTTTTTGTTTTCCTTTTCGCATAGCTATAGAAGAATTTTGGATTTTCCTTTATTGCTCCTTTTCCTCTTCCCTCTCTGTATGACCCTTAATCAGGGTTTGTATTTCCCTATCGATAATCTCCAGTTTTTCTTGTATTGCTTTCCTGGCATTGTTGTCTCCGCAATTAGCTAACTTCGCCGCTAATCTCTTTCTTTTGCGGAATATTCTTCTCTTTTGCCTCTCTAGCCAGTTCCTCTTTCTTTTTGGCTGTGCTTTCGGGGCATATTTTTTAAAACTTTCTGCGTCTTTTCTTCCAAGGTTGTTAGCATTTCCTCAGTTATTTTATTCTCTAAGACTGTTCTACACTCTATTTGGGCCATGTGTGATTTGATTTCTTCCCAATTTATGTTCTTGGAGTTTAAGTTAAAAGCCCCAAATTTGCTTCTCCCTTCCGTATGTGTATTGTCTTTTAATGTTATCGCCATATTTGTTGATAACTCGATTATGTTGTGGTCTGAGATTATAGTTGGTGTTATTTTTATATCAGCAGTCAAATTCGTGTTATTCGTGAATACCAGATCTAGGCAGTTATTTTTTCTGGTATTTTCTGTTATCTCCTGTGTCAGCATAAACTCATTTGTGAGAGCCATCAGCATTTTTGCTTGCTCCTGGTCCTCTCTTGTGTCCCCCTTATCTTGCTGTATAAATATATTTCTATCCACCTTTTTGTATTTTGTAAATGGGAAATTAATTTCGCAGCAGAGTATTATATTAGGGGATGGAGAGTTTATGGACTTTATTAGGGTTCTGATATCATCAATGGTATCCGAAAATTTTTCAGTTGGAGAGTTTGGACGTCTGTAGATGACTATCAGTACCATGTTTAGTTTCTCTATTTTCACTGCAAGGGTATCCACGAAGCTGTTGGATTTACTTATTACCGTCTCTGTCATATGCCTCTCATGTACGTAAATAGCACAGCCTCCCTTACGTCTCACTGTTCTATCCGCTCTTAGTAAGTTGAATCCATCGATATGCAAATCTTTCTTACCGATAGTTCACAGTTATCGCAGTTTCCTTGGCAATTTTTAAGATGCGTTTCTGTGAGGCATGCGATGTCCGCCCTTGTTTCGTCCACAAAACCTTTCAGGTATAAAACTTTGTTTTGCGAGTTGTTCGGTTTTATTTGTTGAATATTTGCCAGGACAATGTTTATGTTCTTTGTTTTGCATTGCCCCTTGTGCATTTTAAGTTCGACGTCTTTTGGTCTCGCGTGTTTTGTAGCCTTGTGGTCATCCGAGATGGATCCGTTCCCGCCTACCTGTTCTGGTAGCTTCTTGCCACGAAGCGGTCCGGTTCGAGGGTTCCCAGCTGTGTCAGCTGCATGTGCTGTATAAAACTTAACAGCCGTATTGTGTCCGAGATGTTGAAAAAATTTTGTTTGCTATTTGTGTTTAGAGTTTTGTTTGCTATTTGTGCACATATTTTTTTTCTCATATTCCTTCTGTTGTCATCTGAAACTTGCCCTTTGTCCTTTAAACTTGTCGGGAGATGATGGTAGTAGCATTTTCTCCCGTACTGGCAGGTTCCATATGTCGCGTAGGTTTTGCAAATGTCCGGATGGTAGAATTTGCACTTTCCACCGAATTTGCAGTGACCATTATTGTAGAATTAGTTGCACAAAGGAGGGTATTCGTAAATACATTGTCCTCCCTTATATCTGCAAATTCCTTTCACATAGTATTTACATATAGTATCTTCCCCATTTTTACTTGGGGGGGCCTTTATTTTTGGTGGTTTCAGTTTGATTTCTTTGTTGTCTACTTGTTTTTTCCTAGTGCTGCTAATGTCCTTTGTTTGAACTCTTTGGATTTGGTTTTGTGCCTCTGTTTCCTCTGCTGGTGCTTCTTTTATTTCTACTTCCCGTTTACTCTCTTTTTCTGTTTTTTTTCTGATTATTTTCGCGGTTTCGTCTTATACTCTTTTCGTTCGTTCTATTTTTTTCTTTGGTAGTTATTCATAAATTCCTCTTTTGCCTTTTCCTCATTGTCTCGTTCTGCTTTAAAGACTGTAAACGAGTTTATTTTGATTATGCAGCTTTTGCTGAAGAACTTGATTCCGTTCAATTGTTTAGCGCCTGTTATAAGAGAGATTTTTTCGTCGCTCCATCTCAGGCATTGAAATTTGACTAAGGACTGACAAATATCGCAGCGAATTGTCATTGATTCATCTGTTTCTTTTATACAGTATGCACAGGGTTGTATGAATTTACTTGACATTACCATGTTTCTAATGGTATGTAAATGATTGTGCACAAAATATTAACTCAAAAGGCAGTGTTAGGCACTAAAGCGTTAATCCGATAACAGTTAATTAACGAAGTTAACTTTTTTTAACGGACTATTAACGGAAGTTAATTTCCATTTATCGTTATCGGACCAGTTAACTTCCGATAACTCGATATTTAGTCTGTTAAAGTCCGTTAACACGTTAACTGCGAGGAGTCATTCACGGAAGATCACCGCTCCGCGAATGAATTCAAACCGCCATAACTTCAGTCTGCCAATTCCGTCCTCTGCCGCAGTGGAACGGCTCTTCTCTCTCGGCAAGGACATCCTGAGGCCCAAGAGGTCAAGACTTGGCAGTTGGGCCTAACTTTGAGAAGTTGATCTTTCTGAAGGGCAACCAGCACATTGTGTCATAGTCTTTAATAAATGTGCCTAAAATTTAATTTTACCTTTCAGTTCCCGCCATAATAATTCTCTGGTAAATTAAAATTTAGTTAATGGTTAGTGGTTACAAGGGTTTCAAAACATGTAATCACTACATTTTTTATTAAAAAAAAAAAAAAGTTATTAAGCAAAAAAGTTGCAAAACTTGATAAAAATACAGTTAAATACCTATTTATTGTTGGATTTTGCATAAATAAACATTTTCTATGGGTTTTAAAGCTTTTTTCCTTGATTTTTAAATGTTAGTAAAGAAATAGTTATCGTTAACGGATTATCGTTAACTTCCGTTAACTTTGTAGTAAAATTATCGGATTATCGTTATCGGAGTTAAAAATTGGGGTTAACGGATTATCGTTATCGAAGTTAACTTTTTGGTTAACGGTGCCCACCACTGTCAAAAGGGTAATTAATTAAGTGAGGTACTTGATTTACCGTTAGAAAGGGAAAGTTTTTTCCGTTATTACAGGGGTGTTGGGGATGGGGGATGTGGCACGCTGTAGCTTCTCACTGATTGGTTCCCGGGATCGTACCGCGGGGGATAACTAACTGAGGGATATTGTCTTTCGATGGGCAGTTAAATTTCCTAGGAGACAAAACACTCGGAAAAAAACGTATAGATTAAGTTGCTTTGATTTTATTTGCTTTATTTCAACATACACCGCTATTTCACCACTTAAAGAGACATACGACTGTGCGACTGTGTACACTGAATATTCACTCAAAAATTGGCACTACTTAAAAAAGGATTAACTGCAGGATTTTTATTGTAATATCACTTTTATTCGGACTTCAAACGAAACACGTGTAACCGTCACACACAGACCGTGCATGGAACAAGGAACTTTTCTGGGAAATTAAATCCACTATAGCAACGGTGGCCAAACCCCGGCTCGCGAGCTTCATGCGGCTCTTGAGGTTGTTAACTGCGGCTCGCGAGACAAATTTGGTTTTTATTGTATTTATCATAAAAGACAAAATTCATAATACAAATATAATTTTTTTTTCACATAAAAAAATATGAATAAACAAGGAAAAATTGAATTGACAATAAAATGCGTCATGCGTACGACAATTTCTTTTGCGTGACAGGCACTAAGCGGGATAATTACATAATTAACACCAATCGCCACTCACCAGTGTCCAGTACCACTCGAGCTACCCTGCGGGCCGCGTGTAGTAACGAGTGAGTGTGTTTTAAAATTGGCTTCTTAGATCAAATAGTAGCTATTCTTTTCAGCTATACAAGTGAAAGTTATACAACCCCTTAGTTGATTAAAATGACTGAGCAGACAAAGTGTAAGAAACGGAAATATGAAGAAGAAAATAGAGTTTTTAAACAGGAGTGGGAGAAGAGCTTTGCCTTCACTGTTAAGGGTGGGAAACCTGTGTGTCTTATTTGCCACGTGACACTCAATCAATTTAAAACCAGTAACTTAAATCGTCATCATGAAACTAACCATAAAAATTTTATTACGGAATTTCCTCCCAAATCAGAATTGCGGAAGACTAAGTTAACAATGTTGAAATCTAGCCTAGTTGCCCAAGAAACTGTACTTTCATCATTGTGTAAGACAGCTGACTTAACTACTGAAGCTAGTTTTGTTATGGCATGGAATATTGCTCGTGCTCAACTTCCTTACAGTAGTGGAGAATTTGTGAAGAAGAATATTGCCGATGTTACTGCAATTCTCGCTCCAGATAACGCAAAGCTTCGAGAACAAATAGCAAGTATTTCTATTTCCCGCCACACTACAGAGAGACGTATTTCCCAGATCAGTGCTCAAATTACATGCTCATTGCAGAGTGATTTGAAGAATTCTGTTGCATTCAGTTTGGCCCTCGATGAATCCACAAATATTAAAGATAACCCTCAACTGGAGATATTTGTTCGTTATGTTACTGGCGATGGAAATGTGAAAGAACTCTTGGACTTAATGACCCTAAGACAAACCACCAGAGGGGTTGACATAAAGAACGCACTTGACGAGGCATTATCAAATGCTCAAGTACCACTGAATAAACTTGTCAGTGTTGCAACAGATGGAGCACCAGCTATGGTAGGACAAAATGTAGGCCTAGTTGGGCTCTTGACAAGTATCCTGTGTCTCTTTATTCACTGTATCATTCACCGTAGTCATTTAGTAAGCAAATACTTTAGGTATGACAGTGTTATGAAATGTGTTCTAGAAATTGTGAATTTCATTCGTTCAAATGCAAAAACGCACCGAGCGTTTAGAAATTTTATCGAGGAGCTGGATCTTCAAGATAAGCCAGATGACCTTTCATTCTACTGTATTGTAAGGTGGTTATCAACTAGTAATCTCCTGAATAGGTTTGTTGCACTGTTGGAGCCTATCATTGATTTCTTGAAAGAAAAGGGAAAGTCATACCCACAACTAGAAGATCACGAATGGGTGCAGGATCTGATGTTTTTTACTGATGTAATACAACACCTTCAAAAATATAAATTTGGCACTTCAGGGAAAGGATAAGGTCATTTCTGACCTTACACAGACAGTTTTCAGTTTCCAGAATAAAATAAAGCTCTTCCAAAAAGATCTAGTAATAAAAAAATTTGACCACTTTCCCCACCTGAAAAACCGAGCAAACACTTTTCCTGATATTGAAATAAAAGATAGTAAATTGGAGGAATACAAAGGTAAATTAGAAGGACTAATTGATGATTTTCATTTCAGGTTTGATGAACTAAAGAAGCTAAAACCATGCTTCGAATTTCTTGTAAATCCTTTCCTGATTGATGTCGTCAACGATGGCTGTCCTGTTACCACACCTTTTGTTACGGAAGCTGCTTCAATACAAACAGAACTTTTGGAGCTACAGGAGGACGTGGGTTTAAAGTTGATACATAAAAGCTTATCTGCAGTTGAGTTTTGGAAGCAAGTACCAGAGACAAAGTATCCTCACCTCAGGAAAACCAGTTTCCGACTTATCTCAGTTTTTGGGAAAACTTATTGTTGTGAAGCACTCTTCTCGGTAATGAAGTTTGTAAAGTCAAAACATCGTGCTGCCCTCACTAACGAACACCTGACTGAGCTTCTTCATACCGCCTTAACATCACATCAACCAGACTTTAAAGCATTAACAGCCAAAATGAAGACCCAAACTAAGCCTTCTACAAGCAGTAATTAAACAATTTAATAATGTGAGTATACAGTAACTATATGTATATGTATATGTTTTTAATAATTAAATTCTTTTAAAAATATTTTGCGGCCCTCGTACATCTGAAAAACGTTGTATGTGGCTCTTGGGTCCAGGAAACTTGGCCACCCCTGCACTATAGTTTGAATAAGTAATGGTAAATGACAAGTACTATAGTTTTGCTTTGCGAGTAACCTGTTGCCCACGTTGGGCCTTCCATCATGAAAAAGAAAAACTGTAGTATTTGTCATTTACTATTACTTATTCGAACTATAGTGGATTTAATTTCCCAGAAGAGTTCCTTCTTCCATGCATGGTCTGTGTGTAATATATATATATATATGTATGTATGTATGTATTAGGTATTTCATAAATACAAAAGTCTCAAATTCGTATGGGCTCTGTACATTTCCTGGTTTCATTTGGTATCATAAAACACTTACAAAAATTTCAGAGCTCTAGGTTAAGTGCAAGTGTTCACTTTAAACATTGGAAATCCTGCTGAAAGTTCTTTGAGATGGAAACCTCATTCATATAAGTGAAAGTATTATATTCAATCTTTAAACGAACATTGTATGCAAATCTTTCGGTACTCCCTGTTAACATCATTACTGCTATAAAAAAGACAACGATTAATCAATATTGTAATTATAATTTTATTCGTATTATAAATTCCTGATAAAATTTCTGAACCATTCAATTTACACGTTGGGCATGAATGCTTCAGTGGGTTAAAGCTACAATTGCATTGTACTAGAGTATACACAGCTAAATTTTGCTACATATTCTCAAGTGAATATGGGTATATTCTCGAGATACAATATATCCATATAACAACTATCCGTTAGATAGCTTCAGATTCAAAATAACGGGGTGTCCCAAAAATCACTATGCCGTTTTTTCTTTCTTTTGTCAGATTTCACTGAAGCAAAAGTTGTTGTTTTTTAAATTGCGATCGTTGGAGTTTATTCTGTAATAAAAAAGTTGTTAGTTGTTTGAATGGTTAAATAACTAAAACTTTGCAAACGACGTAAAAATGCGACTTGGAAAAAGGTGTTTGGGTCCCCTATTTCTGTTGGAAGACAGCATCTGCAATTTTTCCAGTGCAGAGATGCTCCCACACACAATGCTATTTTGGTTAACCATAGAAAGTTTACTTAAACGGGCTCTGTCAGTGACAATTTTCGCTGTGGTTGATCAAAACAAGATAACTGTGAGCTATTAAAAACAGCTTAACGAAGCCAGACAAAATTATTCGTGCATCTTGGAGCTGTATATTAGTAAGTCTACGGCAGAAAAAGCGCTAAAAAAGCTATCAGAATTTACCTTAATACTTTAAAAGTCGTTAAAGTGCTGCTTTCTGTAGACTATGATCTCCACGTGGAAGTGGGCGAGGCGTTTTCGGAAAAATTTTTCATAGCACTCCTGTCTCCTACATAGTGAAGTTCAGTGACGACTCTGCTTTTCACTTCTCCAGAAGGGCCAACCGTCATAAGTATTGTATCTGGGGTTTAAAACATCCTCTTGCGTCTTATGAGCACCAGCACAACTCACAGAAATTAAATGTCTGGTGCGTTCTTTCTGCCCAAGGAATCATCGGTCTATTTTTCTTTCAGGACAACAATGGGGACACCGTGAATGTGAACAGTGATAATTTCCTGGCCATTCTTCAAACATCTTTTCCTCCAAAGTTGCAAGAAATTGCTGGCACGGATGTTATTATTTTCCAACAAGACGACGCAGAATGAAAAGAGAAATTTTTTTCCTATTTTGAAAAAAATGTAATTCCGTGAGTCTGAAATTGTAATTTTTAAATTTTCTAATTACGCTTTTTCAAAACGGAAATAATTCTGCTTGAGTCCGGTTGTAATTTTTATTTGCCTACTTCTAAATAAAGTTTTAATCAGTTTTACTTACTATTCGAAAAGTTTTTATCAGAAGCTAAAACCTTGCCGAAATTAGGTGATTTAAATATACTACTAAGTCATATTATAAATGTAACTAAGCAAAACAAAATATGGAGCCACAATAATGTTTTGTGCAAAACTCGTATAATTTTGGCCATTGACTGCATTTGGGCACACGCATCACTTGTCCTGGAACTTAACTACTGGGTTTGTAGCGGTGGAAAGTGCTGAGAGATTTATCTGTTCTCCCTACAGCTTTTGTTTTTACCAAAACAGCGTTAGTCTGACAGCAATAACGTGAGTACTACACAAAATGTCATTCTCCAAGGTAAGTGTACATAATTTTATGGTTGAAGAAATAAATGTGGTAAGAAGAATGTGTAGTTTTTATGGGTGTAGAAATAAGAATATGTAGTTTTTATGGGTGTAGAAATAAATGTCGTAAGAAGGTTCCATTTACAGTAATTTAGAATTCATTTAGAACCCATTTAGAGTAACATTTAGAATCATGGTAAATTTATCACCAAAACCAAACAACTTTTATTTCTTTTGTAAAAACATGTTTAAGGCTTTTATTTCTGTTTGATTCTTGTGAATTTTTTTTTCAAATTCGAACTTAAATCGGGTTTCAAAGGATTAAGTCATTTTAATCTGATACAAAAAAACAAAACATCAGCTCCATTCTTGCAGATTCAAGTAAATTTAAGTTAATTTTAGAATCTCCATTTCAGATTGCTTTTAGAGTAGAGGACAAACTAAAATGATTATTACGACAGTTTCAGGATTCACGCAATCTCGCATGAGGACCGGACCTAGAATAATCCTTTGGTTATTGGATCAAATCATGGTTCATTGTATGGCATACCCGTGCCGAAACTGAACGTCCCCTTACGCCCAATCTTGGCTGCTTACGGTATGGCAGACTATAAACTCGCAACAGCCTAGTGCCATTAATAACCCACCTCCCTCTTAGTCATTCTCTTTAAAGGATTCGTATGAATCCGGAAAGAAATAGTCGGACAAAATTCTACTAATTTTATGGTTAGCTACAATTTTATACTCTCTCTCTCTCTACACGAGACGATACATATAATTATTACTAAAATATTCCCTCAACCAAATACAGTGTTCCATAGTTTTGACAGAAACTCGTTTTGAACTCAGATTTCATATTTAACAATCGAACATGTCTCTGAATGGATGGGATAGCCATGGGATCGATCCCTTTGGCGCCAACACTAGCCAATATTTTCATGTCCTTTATATTTATGTCTTAGGTATATCATTGGTTCCAGTAGCCGGGACACAATACAGGTCATAAGGTAGGTGTGGCCTAGCGTTATCCCAACTATTTAAACTGTTGGTACTATCGACGATATGATGTCGATGATACAATCGCTCTCTTCGTGGATCAAATGGCCCTGAACTCTGATTGAATTCATCAACGTTTTATATCCGAATATTAGGTTTTACCGTGTAGAATGAAGTCAATTACAGAGGAGTGACAAAAGTAAATAGACACTTTCGGTTTATCTATAGTTTTTGCTATTTTTGCTATGATGATAACAATCAATACATAATAACAGATTAATTGAATCAATATATTTAGAATCGTGTTGCTTTCCCATTTGCATTATCTATGGTTGACACACGTTCTGGCATTCTATCGATGAGCATTGATATTTATTCTTGTGGATAATCATTGTGTTGTCTACTTACTTTTGTCAGCCCTCTGTATTTGTTATTCTTTCTATATGTAAAGTTCAAAGGACAGAAAATAAACTCTGTACATCTGTAAATAGGAAGAGAATTTCTGATGATATAGAAATTAAAATGAATTGGTACATTATTAATTTAACGTGCTTTTCACTTGGCTTCATCATTTTTAAATTTCTATAACGAAGTACAGGGTGATTTTTTTTTTATTCGAGAACCCTTAATAATAGCTTTCATAGTTTCATGGTTCTCGAATAAAAAATAACCAACCTGTAGAATGTCTGAAAAATAGTTTGTCAGTAACGGTTTTACTGATTCCATCGGTTTTCCATAAGCAAGTAAGTACCCAACTTCTTGAACTCGGTCTGGAAGCTAAAACTGCCATGTCCTCCTGTCCCTAAAGATATCACGTCCTCTCACATTTGGAATACCACGTTTGGAATACCGTTTGAAAAGAACTTCAGTATACTTTAGTCCAACGTTTTTTTGAGCTATAAACTTTGAGCCAATTTTTTAAGAATCATCTCACGATATTTATTTTATTAATTTAAAGGATAATATTCTCCTTGAAGAATTCTAGCGTAGTTTATCTTTTTACTCATCCTCGCTTTGAGCAAAGAGCGTATACGTCGGTTCAACCACAAGACTGTTTCAGGTCTGAACCTGAGGGCATGTGAGTATCGTTCACAGAACAGGAACTGATTTGAATAAAAGGAAACTTCACTAATAAGAGATCATGTTTATTCCTACAAACATGAAAAAAAGGTTCAACATTTTTAAAATCTTAGCCACGAACCTTTCTTCTTCCTCGATTTAGGCAGCAGTTTGGAACCATTATACAGAGATCTGACGAAAATAAATAGACACCTTCAGTTTTTCCATAGTTTTTCATATGATAATAAAAGTCAATAAATAATAACAGAGTTATTGAATGAATATATTTAGAATGGTGTTGATTTCCCCTTTCCATTATGTAAAGGTGACACACGTTCTGACATTCCATTGATGAGCTTTGCCATTTGTTTATGAGGATAATCATCGTGGTGTTTATTTACTTTTGTCAACCCTTTGTATATTGAAAAACCTCAGCCTACTATTTCACTACCATTGGTAATTTGGTACGAATGTTTAACGCTAAAATAAGTGTAAAAATGGTGTGGAAGTTTAATTTCATTCCGAACTAACCTTCACTGTAACCTCTTTTTTTTCACCAAATTTCCGTTTCATCGGGCTAACCTACAGTGGATCTTTAAAGGGTCATTCTTAGTGCGTAGTTCTATATTTTCAATAAAGATTCGTTCTCAGTTTCTTTATCTAGTTATCTATCTATCTATCTATTCACCTATCTATCTATGAAACGAAACACGTAGCCGTGCGCCTGAAAATGTCTAAAGTAACACAAAAGTTATAATCTTTTGAGTAAAAAGTAAGTCAGATAAAATGATACCATTTCACGGGCTGTTATTCAGTAAGTGAATCTGAGGAATTTGAATATTGCGTCGATGGGCGTTTAAAGTCGCTTCCTTTCATGCTCAATTCAGGTAAAAATTTGGTTTCGGAATGAAAATGTTTATTACCGTTTTTATGCCCAAATCGCATCTGGAAAAGCTGAAAATCTGAAAGTCTGAAAGGTTTATTGTAAGGCGAAGTTCAGTTATGTATTTCTTTTAATTACTGGATTTAATTTGAACGTTGTGTGGAATTTTAGATTTTTTATAGGTTTTAAATTAATTTCAGTCGTTGTGGATGATGGATGTACAGTATATAATATGAGGTTTAGTTTGAAGTTATATTGTTAATGATGTTTGGTTATTTAATGTGATAGTTACGCTTGTATGTTGTTGATGATAGTAAGTATACAAAACATTTTTTTTTAAATACTTTGTGTTGATTAACGATTTTAATTGGTGTTTATATTTCGTTGTACGCAACTAGTAAATTTATTCATTTGTATTTTTTCTTTTAAAGAAAAATTGCGAATGAAAATAATTTACGAACTAGGATATTTACGGCCAACCTCCTATCATCTCAAGGTTATAAGGTCATTAATTAATAAATAATAATACTGTAATTCCCATATATATATATATAATATATATATATATAGGATAGAACTCAGAATGGTCCCCTGAGATCTTTTATGTTACACAGAGACCGTGCATGGAACAAGGAACTCTTCTGGGAAAATTAAATCCACTATAGTCCGAATAAGTAATGGTAAATGACAAACACGACAGTATTTTCTTTTTCATGATGTTAGCCCAACGTGGGCAACGGGTCACTCGCAAAGTGCCGTAAAATATAGCTTCCCTCACCAGCTATCTGAGAAGCAGATAGGATCCAGCTTTGGGACAGGACCTAGGATTTACAGCTACACCTAGCCTACTATATTCAGAACCTCAATATACGCAAGAAATTCGCTGCATTCACGTCGGATTGAATACATCAAAGAAAAAGGGGTAACTATTGTATTTTCAACCAAAAACCAAAACTTAAACCTCAACTGGCAAAATTGAGCGTCCACTTTTTAAAGCACTTACCATGTCCGTTTCATGGTGGGATTTAACTCAGAATGGTCCCCTGAGATCTTTCATGTTACACACAGACGGTGCATAGTACAAGGAACTCTTCTGGGAAAATTAAATCCATTTCGAATAAGTAATGGTAAATGACAAATACTATAGTTTTTCTTTTTCATGATGTTAGTCCGACGTGGGCAGCGGGTCACTCGCAAAGAGGCCTCAAAATATAGCTTCCCTCACCAGCTATCTGCGAAGCAGATAGGATCCAGCTTTGGGACAGGAC
Organism: Bathynomus jamesi; assembly: GCA_023014485.1. Taxonomy (NCBI): domain Eukaryota; kingdom Metazoa; phylum Arthropoda; class Malacostraca; order Isopoda; family Cirolanidae; genus Bathynomus; species Bathynomus jamesi. The sequence goes on along the minus strand of JAJOZX010000061.1, from coordinate 1,024,424 downwards.
CTAGGGTTTAAAGCAGCCTAGATCCATATGTGTATATATATATATATAATATATATATATATATATATTCGGATCTCAGCAGGAATAAAATGAGTACTCAATTGGCGATTAAGATACTCTTATAGACAAATTCAACAGGATTATTCATATCTGGGTTTCTTGGAACCCACCCAAGAAAGAACTTGCAACCATTTTTACTCTCTTCCAACGAGTAGTGTACTGGGAGATGTGACAGAATGCACAGTCTTCTTACAACACATGGCTGTCAAACGGGAGTTTCCCTTGATGGAACAATGGAACAAGATAGTTCTTAAGACTGAATAAGTATTCCCTGGAATTCGCGCAAATGTTCCTGAACGAATACCAGGTCCATCTTTTCAGAATCTCATACAACGCATATATTAAGCGCTCATTTTATTCCTGCTTGGTTCGTTATCTAGATAAATAAACATTGTAACATTATACGCGGAAAAAACTACAATTTACACAACTTTAACCAAATTATTCAACATATTTCATTAACTTAACTTATTAACCATTTTTTAAACTTCAAAACTGTTTATTTTATTCGACAAATATAATAAATAAATATTAAAATTAAAATTTTTCTCTGTGTGCTCTCGGTTCATGGTATCAACCCCTCAACCCAAAAAAACAAAAATGTTAATTAAATTTTCAACAATTTCCTCTGTTAACGAGTTTGTCTCGGGGAATTTTGTCTTCAAGATAATATTTTTATTCATGGTATCTTTTTATTTCGCCCCTGAAAGGTCACTGCAATTTTATCAGTATTTCGTGTAAATACATTTTAGGGCTAATGAAATTACATCCGCATTCGCTGTTTTGAATAACTTGACACTAAATGATAAGATATCATTTCACACTCTGTGACGAAAGCTGTAGCAAAGGAGATAACGGTAAATACCTTCAGTGTGAATACAAAGTTCAAAAGTTCATATATATATATTTTTTATGCGGAAGGAAGGGCTAAGGGGCAATAACGCCCCCCTCTATAGAAAGAGAAGAAGTGAGAAAGAAAACATATATTATTTTTAATAATTTTTTTAATTTTCAAAAGATTGTGTAGTGTGTAAGATGTATGTATGTGTGTAGTGAGAAACAGAGAGAGAAGTGTGTGTTTGAGAGCATGCAAACACGGAAAAAGATCAGCTAAGGAGGACAGTGACAGGAGAAGCGGGAGTTCCAGCACTCCCTGTCTCCTGCCTAATCTCCCCCGTTAGGAATACTCCTCTGGTCGATTGCTGTCTATAATCTCCTCCTTCAGGAGGTTTCTACCCCTCCCATCCTCGTAGCCAGCTCTCTCTCTCTCTCTCTCTCTCTCTCTCTCTCTCTCTCTCTCTCTCTCTCTCTCTATATATATATATATATATATATATATATATAAATAAATAATGAGATTTGTTTGTGTATTTAGTTATTACCATTAAAAAATTAACATTTTTATTGAAGAATCTGGTCTACATCTTTGCCACCTCGCAAAACCGCTGTCCGTTAGATCAGCGAAGTTTAGTGACGTTGGATTTGTTAAGAGTTTGGATGGGTGACCGTCTGAGTAACCATCTGCGTTCAGATGATGTAGTGGTCCTTAGATGGTTCGAATTCCACATACAACTGTAGTAGCTGCCCTTTGTTACATGACCTGCGTCTTTACCAATATATATATATATATATATATATATTCCCTGACGAGGTGTGCTGCTGAATTCACAAAAGACCTTGAAATAATTTTTTCTTTTGCCTTGTGGGTTTGCAAAACTCATTCATTCACGTGTTTAAGTGTGAAATTCGTCCCATATACTGATATATATATATATATATATATATATATATATATATATATATATATATATATATTACACACAGACGTGCTTGGAACAAGGAACTCTTCTGGGAAAATTAAATCCACTATAGTGTCAATAAGTATGATCATAGTAAATGACAAATACTATAGTTTTTCTTTTTCATGATGTTAGCACGACGTGGGCAACGGGTCACTCGCAAAGAGGCCCAAAATATAGCTTCCCTCGCCAGCTATCTGCGAAGCAGATAGGATCCAGCTTTGGGACAGGATCTAGGGTTTACAGCTACACCTAGCTTACTATATTCAGACCTCAATATATGCAAGAAACTCGCTGCATTCACGTCAGATTGAATACATCAAAGAAAAAGGAGTAACTATTGTATTTTCAGCCAAAAACCAAAACCTAAACTTCAACTGGCAAAATTGAGCGTCCACTTTTTAAAGCACGGACATTTTGCAAGTTGAGGTTTAAGTTTTGGTTTTTGGCTGAAAATACAATAGTTACCCCTTTTTCTTTGATGTATTCAATCCGACGTGAATGCAGCGAGTTTCTTGCGTATATTGAGGTTCTGAATATAGTAGGCTAGGTATAGTTGTAAACCCTAGATCCTTTCCAAAAGCTGGATCCTCTCTGCTTGGCGGATAGCTGTTGAGGGAAGCTATATTTTGGGCCTCTTTGCGAGTGACCCGTTGCCCACATCGTGCTAACATCATGAAAAAGAAAAACTATAGTACTTGTCATTTACCATTACTTATTCGAACTATAGTAGATTTAATTTTCCCAGAAGAGTTCCTTGTTCCATGCACGGTCTGTGTGTAACATGAAAGATCTCACGGGACCTCAGTTCTGAGTTCTATTCCATATATATATATATATGTATATATTTCCTCAGCATTTTAAAGAGGAAGAAACATTAAACGAGAGAATGAGAAATAAAAATACTTTACATGCAAATTCAGGTAACTCATAATCAAAACTTTTGAAATAAAAAAAGAAATTTAATCAAGTTTCACCTTGATAATTTCCTTTATTACAAGCGGTGAGAATGTAACTATTATCATATCGTGAAAAGAGTCGTAAATATTGAATCTTTATAAATGGAGAAACACCGTCACATTGTAACTAAAAAAGTAATAAGAAACTTTTGGAATAAATGCCAAGTTTTTACATTATAAACTTGGACAAAAGTACAGACAACTTTTTTTTTTTTTAAGTTCTTATTGTGTAGAAGTTTTGTTTAGGCTTCTCCAGGTTTCCAATTAAAGTTTTGTTTAGGTTTTATATAGGTTTTGCTTTTCGAACTTTGACTTAAAAGTCAAATGGTGATGAAAGAAGCTCTGTATCAATGTAGATTTAATTTCACAGTAAAAATAAATCTAGAGCCGGAGATAAAACAGTAAGAATTTTCTAAAAATTGCTCATTTGCTTAACGCAGAGTGGGTATCTGAGGGTCAAATGCCATTATTTAGAGATGTGGAGCTACAGGTTGCTCATTTATAAGGTCCAGTCTATGAGGTAATCGCTTTTCTAGATTATCAGCAAACAATTCTCTTCAGCCAATCAAAATTTTGAACGAAAAGTTTGAACTATCACTCATGATACTGATTCTGTTATATACTCTGGGTCGACAGAGACAATTTAGCTAAAGAATTTTGTCAAGAAGTAACTCATGCCGTCTTGGGGTTCGATCCCTAAGTGCTGAGATTGCAAACCCAATGGTTTACGTGAACCAAAGCGACTGTCCCAAAGTTTTATTTGATAAAAGAATTAGTTGACTGATCCGCTTAATACCGTTCTTCCAAGTGAGGGCACTGGGACGAGCAGTAAAACCACAACCAGGAAAAAATAACGGCATCCAGTGGGCTCGTCACTGCAACCTGCTCCCTTCCCCCCGTTTCTCAGAATGGGTTGTTGATAAAATATTGATAATGTTTACTGACATAAAATTCACAAAATATCGAAGAAATTTTTAAGAGAAATGTGCATAATATTTCAAGTGATTGACTGATTGAATGAATTGACGTAATCCTCTGGCGTCACAACACTAAGGTCATTGATTGAACCTAATCCCTCTTTCGTTACAACATCGAGGTAATTGATTGAAAGTAATTCCGCTGGCATTGCAACATCGAGCTCCTTGACTGGACGTAATCCCTATGGCGTCGCAACATCGAAGTCACTGATTGGACGCAATCCCTCTGACGTCGCAATTTTGATTTTACTGACCCCATCTCAACAGTAACTTAAGAGTATATATGTGGAGAATAAAAATTATACTCGTACATCTGTTTAAGAGTTATTCCTGAGAGATATTTTGACCTCTTTGCTAGATATATAGAGTTTTATTAGACAGACCGTTGTTATTAAGAATATGTCTGTCTTTGAATCGTTCTTCAATGTGTTTTAATAATAAAGTTTCCGTTTAGTTATATATCAAAATTATTGCCATATTGAATAACATTATTCCTAGATTTCTGTTTTCAAGGACATAAATGAAGAATACATCTAATAAGCTTCACATGTAATAAATGGGTGAATTATGAGAATATATATGATATAATATATACTCGTAATAACGAGCCAAACTGAGATCTATGGGCTTATTTAGGCTAGCAACAGTATAGGCTTATTTAGGCTATTCGTAGCTGTCACATATCGTACGAGAGTGAGCATGGCTGCGCCGCTTTCAATTTGTACTCAGGAAGAACAGAGATCCGTGGTTCGTTTTTTGTGGGCAGAAGGTGTGAAAGGAGCTGAAATTCACACGCGTTTATGTGCTCAGTATGGGAATAATGCATTACCACGGCGAAGTGTGTACGAGTGGATTCAAATGTTCAAGGAAGGTCGGACATGTGTGACAGATACTCAGCGCTCAGGACGACCGTCAACATCAATCGGTGGTGACAAGCAGGAAAAGCCAGAGCCATGCTTTTCGATGACAGAAGATTAACAATAAAAGAAATTGCATCTTCATTAGACATCAGTCAAGGGTCAGTCAATTCGATAGTTCATGACATTCTTGGCTTTCACAAGGTTTGTGCAAGATGGGTGCCCAAACAGTTGACAGAAGAGCACAAGCGTAATCGTATGGACGTCTGCTCTCGTCTTTTGGCGCGGTATCATAATGAAGGTGAAAACTTTTTGGAACGCATTATCAGTGGAGATGAAATCTAGAGCCATCACTATGAACCAGAAAGCAAACGACAGAGCATGCAATGGAAGAATCCAACATCTCCCGTTGCAAGGAAGTTCAAAGCGCAGCCGTCAGCAGGTAAAGTTATGCTAACACTGTTTTGGGATACACGAAGCCCTATCCTTGAACATTATCTAGAGCGTGGAACTTCAGTAACAAGTGCATCGTATTCTGACATGCTTTGGATTGAGTTAAAGCAAGCAATTCGCACAAAACGGAGGGAGATTGTCGGAAGGTGTTATTCTGTTACACGACAATGCGCGCTCTCATACCGCTGCACAGGCTAGAAAATGCCTTCAAGAACTTAAATTTGAAGTTCTCGACCATCCAGCCTACAGTCCAGACCTGGCACCTTCGGATTTTTACCTGCTTGGACCACTAAAAGACGCTTTGAATTTGATAGGTCAGCGATTCCAAGGCGATGATGACCTGAAGGAGGCGGTGCATGACTGGCTACGCACACAGCCAAAAACATTCTTTTGTGATGGCATTAGGAAGCTTGTAGATCGCTGGACTAAGTGTATTGAGAAACAGGGAGACTATGTTGAGAAGTGATGTGTTTATAATCTATCAGATGTGAAAATAAAATTGTGAAAATAAAAAGTGCGGATACTTATTGAATTACCTATATATATATATGAAACCTTTGGTTAGCTTCCGCCCGAATTGTTCATTCTGACGAAGGTCAAGCTTTTCACTCCACCTTAGACCTACAGTTTAACGTGAATCCGAACGACGCCCCACCAGCAGCACAGCGTCTTAACCACTAGGCCACCCAGGGTACCCATTTATCTACCAACCACTTTATTTATTGTGTGGAATGATGAACAGCTGGGTTTTGCTGCGCGCCGCCTGCCGTTACCGGGTCTCGATCCCAGGGTCGATGGATTCGTAGTCAGCGACGCTAACCACTACACCTCCGAGGCGCATTGTAATATGTTTACAATATATATATATATCGGGTGGGCAAAAAAAAAGGGAGACCTCGAACTTTGGCTCTAAAATCTAAAGTTATGGTCAGATTTCAATATTTTTTCCATACTCCACAACTACGTAAATTTCCGTTACGGTGAGCGGATTTCAAAGAAAACTAATGAAAATTACGGATTTACTGAACATTTTTTTATGCCACTGGAAATTCTTCATTTACACTACTACTGCATTGTCGGGTCGGCAAAAAAAAGGGAGACCTTTTAAATCCTTCATATCTCGGCAAATACGGTACATAGAACCATAAAATTTTAGTATGTTAATACTAGGTAATTTTATGGTTTGTATGCCATCTTTTAGCATTTAGCTGAGAAAGGATTTATGGCGAATATTCCAGAAAAATCTTGCTAACCATAGGTTCAAGTTGATAATTAAAGCGATTTTAATTAACGTAAGCCAACTGCAGGAGATTTGGACAAGCTTCTCAAGAAAATCGATAAAACAGGAGATATCAAAAGAATACCAGGTAGCGGTATTAAATTTGGCCACCAAACAGTCCTGATTTAAATTCTGTCAATTAGGCCTTTCGTAAAATTCGTCACAGAGAATTTATCGGGTCAAAGTAAGAAATGTCGTTCATTTACGACAGCTTCTTCTGGAAAAATGGGATGAGCTACCACAAGAACAAATCAATAAAGCCATAGATGAGTTCAGTCCTAGATTGAAAAAGTTTGTGGAAGTTCGTGGTAAACATATCGAGCATTTTTTTTAACATCAAGGTAGCACCATATATGAGTACTTTGTAACTTTTTATCTGCACATACAGTGCAGTAGAAGTATAAATGGAGAATTTCCAGTGGCATAAAGAAATGTTCAATAAATCCGTAATTTTCATTAGTTTTCTTTGAAATCCGCTCACCGTATAGGAAATTTACTTTGTTCTGAGGTGTGAAAAAAAAAAAATTGAAATCTGACCATAACTTTGGATTTTATAGCCAAAGTTCGAGGTCTCCCTTTTTTTTCTGTCCACCCGATATATATATATATATTATATATATATATATATATATATATATATATATATATATAATATATATATATATATATATATATCATATATATACACACCTCGGTAACCTCGTTAGGGTTCCGTGCGTCGGTCTTTCTTCACACGAAGGACAAGCTGGTGGCCCCACCTCTAGTCCTGGCTTGGTGGAGGAGCGTGTCGACTTCTTGCGCTCTTCACCGTACATAGCCAGGTACATCCGGCTCATCTTGTATCGTCCTGAGCCAGGCATCTAGTCTTCTCTGGAAGACTTCAACTTTGACCCCTGTAACGTTTCTGAGGTCCTTTGGAAGCTGACTGAAAATTCTTGGCCCCCTGACAACCAAGCTATTTTCCTTCAGAGTTGAGGGGGTCCCTTGTCGGGCCTTTAATTTTGGAACACTACACATTCTGCCTTTCCTATTTTCCAGCGTTGTTTGGATGGTAATTGGGTTTAGTTTGAGGTTTGGTACCAGTTTTGTAATCATTTTCCATATGTAGATTATGGTATACCTCTCTCTTCTTCTTTCCAGGGAGTACAGATTTAGCTTACGTAGTCTTTCCCAGTAGTTGAATTCTTTGCAGCCATCAATCTTGGCTGTGAAATGCCTTTGCGTTTCTTCTAGTCTATTAATTTCTTCCTTTTTGTATGGGGACGTCAAAACTGAGCAGTATTCAAGTTTTGGTATGATCAATGTTCTCAGCAGGGGAATCATTACTGTCTTGTCCCTCCTTTTTGAACGTTCTTAGTATCTGTCCCGCGACTCTTTTTGCTTTGTTTATTGCTATCTAATTTTGTGTCTCGAATTTGGCATCATCGGGCATTATTACCCCCAAGTCGACCGCTTTCGTGCTTCTCTGAATTTCTTGTCTATCTGGAGCATAATATGCAGTCTGTTTAAGTTCCTCATTTCTACCATATCTCAAGAGCTGAAATTTCTCGGTGTTAAATGTCATATTGTTGTCTTCTGACCATGTGTATATTTTGTTCGTGTCCCTCTGCAAGGCCTCCACTTCATTTGCATCGCTGATTTTCCTGCTGATCTTAGTATCGTCCGCAAATGATGTTACTATACTGTTGCTATTTACTCCACTTTCTATGTCTGTTAGCATGATAATGAACAGGAGTGGGGCCAGCACTGTACCTTGTGGTACTGAACTGCGTACTTCTGATTCTGATGATGAAACACCTTGAATTTTGACCACCTGTAGTCATTTTCTGAGGAAGTTGTATATCCATTTCATATATATAAATTATATATATATATATATATATATATATATATATATATATATATACAGGGTGGTGCAAAAGTCTGGACCCATAGGCAATTTACTATATAAAAAATATCTTTCGATTTTTATAATAGTTTTTATAATTTAATTTTTGTTTATAATTTTACTAAATATTTTTCAGATTGTTACCCTATGGCAGAGAAGTTAACAATAGCAGAAAGAATAGAGCTTGTGCTTTTGTACGCAAAAGAAGGAGCCACCTCACGTTCAGTCGCAGATAGTTTTAATGCTAAGCACCCCGATAGGCGACCAATTCAACAAAGAACTGTCAGCAAGACTTTCGCTCGTTTCAAAGAAACGGGAAGAACAATACAAGCGCTAAAGGATAACATCACAACAGAAATTGAAGCCATAAGAACGAATATTACTATGCTTACAAATGTGCAAAGGTCTTGTGTCGACCGAGTAGAAAAGTGTTTGGCAGAAGATGGACATCAATTCGAACACTTATTGTAAATTCTGAACTAGAAGGTTAAATTTAACATAATTTAGTCACTGGTGTATGGTTAATTAAATTTCATTTCATAAACTTCCTGCAGGCCACACTTTTTTTCCATATAAACCGCCTATGGGTCCAGACTTTTGCACCACCCTGTATATATATATAATGGGGTGCGCTGATTATATTAAATTTTAGTTATTTAAATCTTTTTTTATTTTTCCTCGTATTTCCCAGTAATTAGGGGCCTGTGGTTCCCCAATTACTGTCGGTTCAATTATTTGGTCAATAAAACTATAGAATATGAAAATCTTAAGCTCGCAAATCTTGACACAATGTGAAGCTCAAAAATTTTCTTTGCTACGTTCTTTTCTATAGTTTTACTATTGACCAAATAATTGATCCCCCAGTAATTGGGGGATTGCGGTCCCCCAATTACTGGGGGAAGCTCAAGATTTTCATGGTTGTTGTGTTCTTTCTATAGTTTAAAAAAAAAAAATATATATATATATATATATATGCTTTTTTATTTTAATGTCTTGAAACAAGCCAAAAGCGTTCAACTTCCACCCGGGCAACGCCGGGTCGCTCCGCTAGTTACAAATAAATAACAACTACTAGTTATAAGCAAAATGTATTTTAACAAAATGTGGTGCATTTTGTACGTTCCTGAACTGTTATTGAAATTATTTATAAAATAGATAAATGCACATTCTAGAATATTCTTTCAATTTTGCCTTTTTTTAAGAAGAATTTTAGAACTCTCCCAATTAATACTATGATTATATCTGTATAGTGGTCATAGGCGTATGAGGCGGGGGGGGGGGGTCTTGGGGCGGCAGTCCCCCCCCCCCGCCCAGGACTAGAGAATTGAGCATTTTCAGGGCAAATTTTCAGGGCAGATTTTTCCTGACATTCCTTTGTTTTTTTTTTAATTTCTTGAGGTGAATTAATTACTCGCTACTATACTTGTAGGTAATAATTAAAACGTAAGTTGAGGACTTACCGAATTCTATATGAACTGCAATGCCTTAGTCATTTAGAATGCTTGTCATTTAGAAATGTAGCAAAATTTTCTCTCATTTTTGTAAATTGTAATGTTTTTATATGAAAAAGGTTTTAATATATGTTACTCATACTCTAACCTTTGTGTTATTTTATGCTACGCATAGTGCTTATGCGGAAATCAGGGCACCCTGAAAATTTTTAGGGCAAATTTTTCCGCCCCCCCCCCAATAAAGTGTCATCCCATACGCCTATGTATATGGTTAAACAATGCATTACAATTATTTGCCATCCTGCACACATATTTATGCTGTTTTATTCTGACGTTTTTCCAGTTTAACCCATATAAAAAAAACTAAGTCGCATTGTTTACATCCAGTCGAGTAGACACAGCCGGCTGCATTATCTAGCTGTTCTTTATTAGATGATATTTAACAGTATTTTTATACTTAAAGACTACGTTAATGCCAATTGTTTTAAGTAAGGTCGGAAGATGTTTAAAATTTACATGACAAGGTAAGCTAAATATATTTTTATGATCAAATTTCAATTACAGTCTTATAATACCTTCTTTTAGCTTTGCTCAAAAAGAAATCTAGAAACGGAATAGGATAACGGAGTTTAATACAAATGTTCATAATATTGCATAACTCAAAATCTAAAAAATCAGGACTAACAACTCTTAATAATCTGAGAAACACAGAAGAAAACATAAAGACTTTATCGACGGTTGATTGATCAGAATAAAAATGAACATACGAATTATTAATAGTAAGGTTGCAAAAAAATTTAGATTTGAATTGATTTGCACATTTCTGAAATTTTAGATCTCGAAGTGATAAATATTCATAATTTTACTTTTCAACAGTAAATTTTATAGACGGAACTGTATTATTGAGCCTATGAAGGAATTCATCAAAGGCATAAGACATTGTCTGTATACAGATATCAAGCAATGTTGAAATTAACAATAGTGGGCAAAATTCTACCTTTAAAAACTCCTACATATAAATTAACTACAACAGGTGAGAGGGAATTTTCAGTTGCTAATCCAAAAAGACGTAACACAAAACTTATCTTGAAGCTGAAATTTAGAAGGGGAAAATCCCTCTCATCCGCGTTACCTAATTTATATAAGAAATATTTCGAAAGTAGAAAATAGTTTCGTTTTGTTTTAAAGATAAATAGAAATAATTACAGGACATTTTTTTAACTACTTTATCAACAAAATTAAGGAGTAAAATTCATCCTTGACAAAAGTAAATAGACACCTTCCCAATACTGACCGGAATGTTTCAGAATTCAGTTACCAGACGCTTCTCATTTAAATTACTGTTCATTGTAGTGTTTTAGTTTTAATATATAAATTATTGTTACTGTTTTATTTATTTACGGGTTTTCTCTATATGAAATAACGTCATCCCTATTCTAAGCACACGGCATGGCCGAGGGAAAAAAACACTGCGTTTTTCCTAAAACCGTTTATTAATTTTGGCTTTGTAATTTACGAATAGGGCTTTTAATTTATTGTTAAATTAACCTACGAGAGAGAGAGAGAGAGAGAGAGAGAGAGAGAGAGAGAGAGAGAGAGAGAGAAAACACGGGTTTGGAATGTACAAACATGACCGATATAACATTTCTGGCTTTTTATTTGTATAATTTCACGCTAGAATTTAACATATCTTTCAACTATAACACAAGGAAGGAATCTAGTTCTTGATATCAAAATGCCCCGCGAAAAGGGCACTCAACTCAACTGTTATACATTCTCTTATTGGTTTAAAGAAAATGCCGTACTGTAAGCTTTTATATGATTGATTACCTCTTTAAAACGTTCAAAATTCTCGCTCTCGCGTCTTTGTTTTGAAATACAGTAAATAATCTTTATCGAAAATGAACACCTTTTTAACTTTTTAATCAACAATCAAGTTAATTAACAAATCATATTAAAAATAATCATATTAAATTCAGTACACGACATCAGGATTACTGCACGTTTGGTGGCATTCCGACTCCCATTCGCCGTTTGTAAGTGGGACTGCTTGAAGTGGGGTTTCACGATTTGGGAAAAGAATTTCTTGATTATGGAAATGATCAAAAAGGAATTGACGGTGGCAGTTGCAGGCCTGAAGGGTATTTTCGATGAAAATTTTAACTTAAAGCGGAAGATCCTACGATAAAGACTACTCTTTCGCATCTCACTTTCGGATTTATCATTCTTGGAACAAAACTGAAGTGGAAATGATCGAGATTGAGAAGATACCACATACGAACTAGTATACTTTAAACAATGCAATATAGTAAGCGCTTTCGAGAATTAACGGATTTTCTTTGGAGTTAAATAGATGGATAGTTGAGGCAAGACGAAATCAGAGGGAAATCACCAGAACACTTGTATTCCAGTATAGTCGGTTAACAGAGTTTCTTCTTAGTTTATTTAAGATTCTTCGTTGCTGCTTTGAGAGCCCTTATTTTTTCGTGACTTTAACCGCTTTTTAAATAGCTCATTCAAGTTCTCATCCTTTGTTGTGAGTATTGTACTCTAAATTCTGTTGAGTTATTTTAACTGAAATTTGTCAGAAAAGGTTCAACCGGGGACTTCGATATACATGGATTCGACACGCGATTTTAGGGTGGGCCAGAGGAGGCCTAGGGTTCAAAATCGAAAGATTGCAAATAAGTTAAAAAATGTGTTATAATGGACTCCTACCATGTTTTTAATTTTAACCATACCTAAGAGCAAAAAACAACATTCTAGCCACTCAACATTGCTTAAGGGGGGGGGGGGTATCGAAGTCCCCGGACACACCTATGTCAATATTATTATTTTGAACTATATTGCAAAAACGGAACATTTTAACAAAAAACAATTTAAGATCACCAATTTTAATAAAAAATGCAACTTACATTTGTAATTACATTTTATCAGATTGCAATTTAGCAATCTTTTTTACACTTGGTGATTGTTTATCATCCTCAGTAGCCGGCTTTCTTTTCCGTTCTGCATGAATTTGGCTGTTCACTTCACTAACATAATTTTTTGCACCAATATTAAATATTGTTTGGGAAACTTTTTCAACACACTTTTTGAAGTTATGACCATTGTCACATTTAATATTACATAATGTTTCTGTGTTTTCATTTTCTGCCATCTTTTCAACAAAAATTTTAACAAAAACTGCTCTAGGATTTTCGAATCCTAAGATTTGTGATCTCAAAGAATTATCTTTGAAGATGAGAAGATAAAGCTCATAGGCATGGACTGCTGTTACAAACATTATGTCAGAAGGATTACATAAACCACCACCGTTTATTGCATTCAAGAAACTTTCTTTTTTAGTTGTATCACTTTCACTCACTCCTTCTGTTGGAATCTCAATATTTACTGTAGGAATTGTGTCATCTTTAACAAGAAGTTGACAGCAAGGAGAGCATTTTAGTGTCTTTTTGATTGATAAAAATAGAATTATAGATACAAAATAGAATTTCATTGTCGTCAGGTGAAACACTTTCTAATTCAATTTGAAACTCAATGCTTTTAAGAAGTACCAGAAGTACCATAGCATCAGTATCTATTTGCTGTTCCTTAGCACAATTGCTCCCTTCAAACACATCTTTTATTTCTGACATATTGAAGTTGGAGAATTTTATTAAACTTTTGAGTGTTATTGTTTTTTCCGCCTCAAGGAATTGTCTTACACTGGCATAACAATTAGTACCATTTAGTTGTCGGTACCAACCAAAACGTCTTTCAATGCAATCTGAATACACATATAAATACACACACACACACGCACACACACACGCACACACACACACACACACACACACACACATATGTTAAACATATATCGATATGTTTATGTACCATAATTAGACATGTTTTACCCATTTTTGCAAAGTATTCACATTTTGGGCTAAACGAGGCTAGGCCTCCTCTGGCCCGCCACTCTGAGCCAAAGTGTCTGCGTGCGCAGTCCATGTATATCGAAGTCTCCGGTTCAACCGACTAAATAGTTAAAATTACTCCATAACTTCAGTAGTTTTGAAATTGAGAAATTTCTTTGATTCATTTTTAAAATTACTGAAATGGTGTAATCTTAATTATTTTATTGGTTTGAGTTTATTTAACACAAAATTGGGTTAAAATAATTCAGTAGTTTCTAAAGAGTGTCATTTATTTCAAAGTTCGCAAAATACAGGGTGTACATAAAGTCAGGATCTATTTTTGTGAAGCACTTGGAAATTATATGGAATTCAATCATAAAATGATAAAGTGGTAACATTTATTAAATAATTAAGAGTAGGATTCGACGTGACGCCCATCAGTATCCCTGCACAGCTCAAATCGTTCCGCAGCATTTCTAAACACATTCTGGAGCATTTGCGGGTTATGTTATCTGCAGCAGTTCGTATACGTGTACGTAAGTTTTCAAGACTCGTAATCTTCGTCTGATAGACGTGCGACTCGATAAAGCCCCATGCAAAGAAATCTAAAGGGGTTAAATCTGGTCATCTTGCGACACAAGGTCTGTTGCTTCCGCGTCCGATCCAGCGATTTGGAAAACGTCCATTTAGATAATCCTGAACAATTTTGGCATAGTGACAAGGAGCACCATCATGTTGATAGACGACGGGGATAGGATTGTTAGTACCGTCGTCTATCAACATGATGGTACTCCTTGTCACTATGCCAAAATTTTCAGGATTATCTAAATGGACGTTTTCCAAATCGCTGGATCGGACGCGGAAGCAACAGACCTTGGCCAGCGAGATGACCAGATTTAACCCCTTTAGATTTCTTTGCATGGGGCTTTATCGAGTCGCACGTCTATCAGACGAAGATTACGAGTCTTGAAAACTTACGTACACGTATACGAACTGCTGCAGATAACATAACCCCGCAAATGCTCCAGAATGTGTTTAGAAATGCTGCGGAACGATTTGAGCTGTGCAGGGATACTGATGGGCGTCACGTCGAATCCTACTCTTAATTATTTAATAAATGTTACCACTTTATCATTTTATGATTGAATTCCATATAATTTCCAAGTGCTTCACAAAAATAGATCCTGACTTTATGTACACCCTGTACTTCCACTTTCTGTGATACCGACCTGAGAGCAGTTTTGCCTGCTCGCTACGTCACAGTTTTCATACTCAATTTAGATTCTATTTAATGTCTCTCTTTCTCTTTCCTCATCATCTAATGTAGTTTGTATTGTATTTTTTTTAGAACGTGTGCAAAAAAAGATCAGTGAATTTGTTGTTGTTTGTTATGTGTACTTTTAGTTAAGTTTTCTTTTTTGTCAAGGTCAATGCACTCTTAATAATTGAATGTCTTATACATCATAGGTAATTTTTGCCAAATGGATAATTTAGTTTAATTTTTGAAAGTTATAAATATTGTACACTTTTAGACAGGATGTATTTGTTAATTTCTAAAAATTTTAATAATTCATATATTATGTTTTCAATTTTAAAGCCATTTTGCCGTTTCTCCCTACAGTTTTTTTTTCTACCTTTCCTTAGTTTGGTCTCTGCTCGGGCAGTGAGTGTAACAAATGGGTAATTATGGTAAAATCAAAATCATTACCTCGGCTCGCTCATTTGCGGGTTTTCCTTGTACCTTCCCTAAGTGAGACAACATCTTACATATACCCTCTCCCATATGTAGCTTTTCCTTGTGTAAAACGAGAGTTCAGTATATAGTGAGGAGAGTAGTATGCTGGCAAAAACTGTCGACGGCTGATAACGTCATGCGGAGGAGGGAGAAGGGGACCTCACGTCCGTTTCCTCCTTCCGTTCCCCCGAAGGGGGAAACAAGCGGCCGACACCTGGAACCCAGGAACGCCCCACCCGTACACTGGCCCGCCAGCACACCCACGCTCGGACGCACGTACCATTTTTTAGTGCGTAACCGGTCCGGTTCTTAAAGATGAAGCTGGGTTTGGTTTGTTTATGCACGGAACCTCATTCATATGCATCATTTTTCTCATATACATATTATATATATATATATAAATATATATGTATAAAAAATGGTAATTCTCTCCTTCATCAATTTTTAACGAGTCAACGGCTCGAGCAAACGATGATTATTTATATACTTTTTAATTCCGCTTGCCATCAAACTCACTGAATAATGAATATATATATACTATACTCGTATATACATATATAAAGAGAGAGAGAGAGAGAGAGAGAGAGAGAGAGAGAGAGAGAGAGAGAGAGGCTAATACATACTTTACAGTTCGATCAGTGATGTAACGAAAAAATAAGACGAGGGAAAGAAATAAGTATTGAAAGGAAGAGAAAATGAGAATTTGAGTAAGAGAGGAGAGATGCCCGGGCTTAGGCAGACTCGCTCTGTTGGATGGCTGGTCAAATACAAGGACAAGAGAACGGCTGAACGACCTTTCGCTCCACTCGGGGAGATTCTTCTTATTAAACTATTCATATTCCTCACTATAGTTTTGGGGATCTGGACTTTTGAGGTTTACAAACCCTACAATTAATCAGGCAGAAGATACCCTAAAAAGGTGATAACGTCATTATAATTTGGGTAAACTAGATTGTGATCAGGAAAATAGTGAAATATTTAGTTATGTTTAATCAAGTAAAGTTGAATAACAACGATTTAAGTGAAAGAAGTTAAGTTATTAATGGCGTAATTCGATGATGCATAGAGCTGTATCGGGAAGTAGAATTGTAAGGTATATAACATGCCACTTATGAAATCTGATATCATAAAATTATTAATTAAAATTATATCAGTGTGATGTACAAAAAAAGTGCGGCTTTTACAAAAAAGTATGTCCCTTACACACACACAGGACTTTATAAAACAGAATATTTTAGACTGTAAATGCTCGTGGTTTTTGGTTCAGATTGTGCAGAGCAACTCCGACATTATAAAATTATAACTATGCCCGTAATTAAAAAAAATCTATATTTGTGACGCCTTAGAGAGGAAACATATGATAATGGTGCATTTTGCTCCTGAAGAATCATGCACCGGAATGTTAATAATTGGAAGTGTCTGCAATACAAATTAACGAAACTAGTATAAAACAATGGATGCAGAATTGGATAATCTTTAAACTATGATAGTCCAGAGCATGGTTGGTTTTGATGGTGATGAATTATGAACTATGAACACTGAACTACTTTATTACACTGACCCCATTTTTATTCAGCAATACTTTTGTGAGTTGCTGTATATATATATATATATATATATATATATATATATATATATATATATATTATATATATATATATAATATATATATATAACACACACACACACACACACACAGGGTGTTTCATAACATGTGGGACGCACTTTCAGGATGGATTTAGGACCTGAAAACAATGAAAAAAGTTTATATAAACATATGCCCGAAATCGCTTTGTTTCCGAGTTTTAGCCCGTTTTGTGTTCAAGCAAATCTTTCCGCAAACTGTTTAAAAACACTGCTTGCCGACAATGTTTGTGAATATGTACGAGACTTATTTCATGTATGGGCTTGCCGATTGTAATGGTTCGTACACTCTATGACATGACATGTATGATTCTATGACATGGAGAGCCATCAGTCAGTCAGAGGTGCATCGCGGTGTTTCGCTGTTCGTATTCGTAACTTCTTACCGTGAATAAGTGCAGTCCAGTGAAAAAAAACTTAAAAGTTTTTGTGCTATTCAGTGATAGGGTGTATTTGAAGTGAGAATAGAGGCTTATTCAGAGAGAGAAATGGCAGACATGCACCTTATATATGGACTTGCCGAGTGTAATGCGGCCGCAGTAAGACGTCTGTATGCGGAAAGGTTTCCGAATTGCCGTCTGCCAGATAAGATCTTTCAGAGAATAGACGAGCGTCTTGGTGATACAGAATCATTCAACAAGCGAGTTTCAGATGGTGGTAGACCAATCAGCGCCAGAACTGTTGAGTTGGAGGAGCGGGTCCTGAATCGCGCGGAGGAACATCTTGGTGTTAGCACCCGAAGGATAGCAGTAGCAGAGGGTGTAAGATACACAACTGTGTGGAGAATTTTACGGGAACAACAACTTTACCCATACCACATCCAGAGAGTACAAGGCCTTACTGAAGCTGATTTCCCACCACGAGAGACTTTTTCTACGTGGTTCTTCAACAGTGTGCTCGCGATCCTCTTTTTCTATCCTCCGTGTTGTTTTCTGATGAGGCTGCCTTCACAAGAAATGGCGTGATCAATTTTCACAACACTTATCACTGGGCCGAAGAGAATCCGCATGCCATCATCCAGTCAAGGCACCAACAACAATTTCGCATCAATGTACGGGCAGGACTTATTGCCGACAACTTAATCGGTCCTTTTGTTTTGCCTGGAAGATTAACAGGAGAATCCTATTCCAATTTTCTAAGGAATGGTTTAAGCGATTTACTAGATGAAGTTCCTCTTGGTGTCCGACGTCGTATATGGTTTATGCATGACGGCGCTCCGCCTCATTTTAGTCGAGTAGCCAGAGACTCTTTGGATAACCATTTTCCTGATAAATGGATAGGCCGTGGAGGACCCATTGCGTGGCCTGCTCTCTCCCCGGACCTGAATCCACTCGATTTTTACCTGTGGGGTCATCTGAAATCCATCGTTTACGTGACACCCATTGACAACGTTGAAATGCTTCGCCAACGTGTAGAACAAGGATGCCAGAAAATCCGAGCAATACCTGGAATGTTTGAACGCGTCCGGCAATCTATGATGAGGTGTGTTCAGGCGTGTATTCAAGCGCAAGGCGATCATTTTGAGCACTTCCTTTAAAAGTAAGGCGGATACTTGCTGGAACACATAACGGGCTGTAACTCGGAAACCAAGCGATTTTGGGCATATGTTTATGTTAGTGGTGGACCGGATGTCAGTTTTTCAACATCTGCGGATGCGGATACAGATCTTTAATTTTAATATCCGCGGATGCGGATGCGGATATTTAGTTAATCTATCAATATAATATAGAATTATGAATATATGACATAATTTTTCAAATTTCGTGATATTAGTATTATGGCAGGCAATGCATAAGAATTAAAATTAATATTAATATTTTCATTATGATAAAAATAATAACTTTCTCAAGAGTTTCAGCCACAGAAAATTCAATGAAACAAGTTTCATTCAATTTTCTGTGTTACCAGCTATTTATATTTTCAGGTTTATATATTTGTTTGTTCATCAATAATTAATTAATACTTTACATGAATGTGCATGACTGGGCCTTATAAGCTACTTTATAAGCTAATTTAATTGTAAATTGCATAATTTATTAGAGTTAGAGGTAATATCCGCAGTCAGAAGTGCGGATGCGGATGCAGATGTTAAAAATAATGCGGATGCGGATGCGGATATCCGATCCACCACTAGCTTTATACACACACACTTTTTTCATTGTTTTCAGGTTCTGAATACATCCTGAAAGTGCGTCCCACGTGTTATGTTAAACACGTGAAATGAGTGAATGATGCAAACCCACAAGGAAAAAGAAAAAATTATTCCAAGCCCTTTCGCGTATTTAGTGATTCTCTGACGAAGTGTATTGCTGAATACACGAAAGACCTTGGAGTATTTTTTCTTTTTCCTTGTGGATTTGCATCATATATATATATATATATATATATTGATTTATTTATTTATTTATTTAAGTGAGAGTTAGCTGGAAAGTTGACTGACATAAAGTTTACTTCAGAAGATGATAATGAACGCTGTCAGAAAGATGGAAATCACAGACAACAGCTGCGCCAAATTTTCAACGAGGAAAAGTCTTCATTAAAATATAAAAATGATAAAAATAAACTTCTTCATACAATAACGGGAAGTCTTTCGAAGATAAACGGACATCCAAGGATGAAAAAAAACAAGCCTCCTTAAGGTTCTAGATAATCTCTCTTAAAAGCTATTCCTTTTGTCTCTCCGTTTTTAATTGTTTGAAAATTACGTTAAAATTGAGATTAAAATTAGGACACATGTACTAATCTGCCAAAAAATAAAGTACTTAAAAGTACACTCTTAGTACATCAAATGTTTCGTTACTTGCTTCTTTGCAAGTATAATTCTATAAATTAATAATAATAATAATAATAATAATAATAATAATAAGAAAAGAACGTACTCTCCTTAGAATTAAAGAAAACATTTTACGTTCTTTATATGAGATTATTTTAACTATGAAATGTACTCTTTAAATAGTTTATATTCCGAATACATTGAATCCTATCTGCTCTCAGATTTAAAGTAGATACAACAGAGCGTTTCAACGGTATATTCCACATTGAAAATTGGAATCGCGCACATCGGAAATAAGAAGCCCTTCAGAGACAAAGATTCTGAACAGTCTGTACGTAGAAAATTGATGAAATAGAAATCACAAAAAACATACAACATTCCGTCATTGTTCTTTGAGTAGATTACTATCAATTTCGCAGTCAAACCCTTTCTTTTGAGGAATATTGTTCGCTTTTGTCTCTCGAAATAATTCCTATTTCCTTTTGTATATTTTTTTCGGGACACATTTTCCTAAAATTTCCAGCGTCTTTTCTTCAAAGGTTATTTGCATCTCTTCAGTCCTCAGTCGTCATATTCGTTGATATTTCAATAATGTTTTGGTTTGAGATAATAGTAGAAGTTATTTCCATGTTATCAGTTAAGTTGTTGCTCGTGAATACCAGAACCAGGCAGTTATTTTTCTGGTACTATATGTTGTTTCTTGTGTTAACAAGTTCATTTGTTAGATCTATGAAAATTTTTGTTTGTTGCTGGTCTTCTCTTGTACCAATTTTGTCCTGCTTTATATATAATACAGTATATTTCTTCATACTCTTTTGTATTTTAGAAATGTGAAATTAAAATCTCCGCAAAGTATTATATTTTGGGGTAGGAGTATGTATATATATATATATATATATATATATATATATATATATATATATATTATATATATGGGGCTCCAATAAACCATTAGAGGTACAGTAAAACTAAACATACCTTACAAAAGAGAATTTAATCCTGCATTTAATGAGGAACAATTAAAACTTGGTGTTCCCGCCATTGGCTTCCAAGACAGCCTGAATTCGCTTTGGGTAGTTTGCCAAAAGTGACGTGAATAGATCTTGATCGTTACGCAAATTTGCTAAAACAGTTTCAATGTATTGCGTCATTGTATCCTTCGAAAATCGATTTGCTGCTGGTTCTTGAAACAAGAGACATTCAACCTTGTCCTTTATAACTGATCCAATGTGTTCACAGACATTCAGGTCAGGAGAATTTCCTGGCCATTCTTCATTTCCAAAGAAATCGATCTCATGGTTCCGCAACAACTGTTGAGTGGCTAATGCCTTAAAGCAGGGGGCCTTATCGTGTGAAATGTGACCTGATCGACATCCATAACATTGTTTGGGTTTCTTAGAAAAGGAATGACATGCTGGGATAGAATAATATCACGAAAATACTGTCCATCCCAACTCTGACCATTTGGCTTCAGCACCCACATGAGCTTCTTTGCAGTGAACAAAACAAACACACCAACACAGTCTGGACTTTTTAGTAATTCGCGATAATGTTCATTGTCATCGATTTTATCTGGTGTTGTGGCCCACACTCGATCATTTTGGTAGTTAGGCCGACGTGTTACGTAAACAAAAAATTCATCGGAGACAGCTAAATGCATGAAATCATCCACATCCCAATCTTCAAGATAATGGGCAAACCACATTCTGTCATCGATGTTAAGTTGAGTTTTTCTTGGCTTTGGAAGTTCATGCCAACGCGAATGATCTCACCACTAACGATCTTTCCTCTCAACACTTCGATCTCTCTAGAAAGTTTAGCACAGCTGTTTTTCCGCTTACGCGTACCGCTTTCAATGATGTCCTTTGTTTCCTGAGAGAGCTGAGAGAGAGGCAAATTTGGGCACCCAGATTTGGTTGTATCCATTTCACATTCATCCAAAGTTTTATTCCAATTTCTTTTGACGAAGTCTTCACTTCTTCGCAACTTTTTGGCAACCCATGAACGTGTTATAAAGGTAGCTCCAGCATCACGAGCTTCCCGAAATGTTATTGCTCGTATGCGATCTATCGCGCGTTGCTTCTCCGAATCACCAATTAATTGATAAGCCATTATATTATCACTTTATCAGCTAGAGTAATTTTAATACCTGCAATAAATAAAGAATTTTATATATTTTTATATTCACTAAAAACTATTTCGATATAAGTAAACATGTAAGCTGCAAACGGGGGAGCTAAGGTTTTTTGGAACCCCTTATACAATATATATATATATATGTGTGTGTGTGTGTGTGTGTGTGTGTGTGTGTGTATTTTTTCACTTCCTTCCTTCCTCTTTCTCGCATATTGTTCTTTGAACCTCCATTTTAATACCCGCCCATACAATTATTTGACAAAGTTTACACTAAAATAAATCTCAACGTTGATAACGTTTTCTTTATGTAAATTTAATCCTATACTTAATCTTATACAAGAATAAAAACTGCGTTTGAGAGGCAAAAGTCAAAGTTCTCAACTGTGAACGAAACAGCTCAGATAAGAAAGTCAATGCATTTAAATGCTTACATTTTTCTCTATTGAAAATAATTCCGTAATTCACAAGGAAAATTGGACAACTTGCTGAAGAGTGCTTTTAATATAAGAGATAAATAGTCTTTTTCCACTGAGAATAATATTAAGAATATTTTACCCCTTTTTCTTATTCCCTCATTGTATTTAGACGTTTAAAAAAAAAATCTTTAAGAAGTGAGAATATATATATATATATATATATATATATATGGCAGTTGGAATTGTTTTGTGTTTGTAAGTTATATCTCGATATATACATATATATATATATATATATATATATATATATATATATATATATATATATATATATATATATACAGGGTGGTGCAAAAGTCTGGACCCATAGGCAATTTACTATATAAAAATATCTTTCGATTTTATAATAGTTTTTATAATTTAATTTTTGTTTATAATTTTACTAAATATTTTTCAGATTGTTACCCTATGGCAGAGAAGTTAACAATAGCAGAAAGAATAGAGCTTGTGCTTTTGTACGCAAAAGGAGTGTTTGGAAAAGATGGACATCAATTCGAACACTTATTGTAAATTCTGAACTACGTAGAACGTTAAATTTAACATAATTTAGTCACTGGTGTATGGTTAATTAAATTTCATTTCATAATAAACTTCCTGCAGGCCACACTTTTTTTCCATATAAACCGCCTATGGGTCCAGACTTTTGCACCACCCTGTGTATATATATATATATATATATATATATATATATATATATATTAGGGTTGTCCTTATTTTCGAAGTTTCGAAATGTTATGCTCCCAACCTTTAAAAGTGTTCCATTTGATGAAAAAAACATTCCATGGTAAAATTGATTAATATTTAAATGTGGCACAAACTGCTTGAAGTTTCCTTCTTATGAGCAATATCTGCAGTTTTAACGTTTGGCCCCAAGAGATTATGTGTGTGGCTGTGTTAACAAATACTCTATTGGTTCAGGTTAGGTTATCCCACTGTCTGGTTGCCTAATCCATAGTTTACTCAAGTGGTGTTTTGATTAAAAAAATCCAACAGTCTTGAATAAGCCTTCTCGAAGAATAGATTAACTCAGCCTAACCCAATGACTACATTTGCAGTCACAGTACTGAAATGTCTACCCAATCAATACCCTCAATTAAAATGTAATAAAAATTGTATCAAAGCTTTATTTAGGGTGTGAACAACACGTTAATGCTATTGAAAAGAAAATATTAAGTCCATAAGTGTGAGTTTATGTCTAGCAAAAACTTTCCATTACACAGGCCTGCGATGGTTTTGTTGTCCGAAATTTTATCACTTATATAGTAATTTTTGCACGCTGATTCCGAAAATAATATTCATTTTTCGCCATCACATATAGATCTTTCACAAAATATCATACTTCATATTACATATGTAGGTAATTATCATTAAATTTTGATTAAAAACTACTGCCTATAAATGCTTATAAATACTTGGTTTCACCAAGACATCAAAGAAATGGAAAAGAGATATCAGGGAAGGTGGGACATCAGCATGATGGCTGATTACTGCTGGATGTTGAAACGGGATACTCCAGAATTACTAAATAAAAGAAAAGGAACAGGGCGTACATTTGAGACTAAAAGGCATAGATCTCGCAAGAAAACTCAGGACAAATAAAGATGAATATGTAATTGACGTTAATAGTCTTCTTTCTTTTTAAATTTGTTTGCATTTGTAATTAGTATAACAAAGCGAAAAAGGTATCTAATGTAAATTGAAATAAATAATATTTATTTATGTTGTTTTTTCCCTTCCAGTTTGCAGAAAATCCTTACGTGATAGAAAAAATGGACACCTTATTCGAAATCAGCGTAGTTGAATTATATAAAATCAGTTATTAGTAAGAAAACAACTCTTACAAAGTTCTCATTCGCAGGACTGTGATATCACAAATTTGGCAACAAGTCACCCATGCATGTTCAAACATAGATGGCGTTAGTGCGCCGAGACACAGATTCATAAAACCTCGTCAGTTTTTTGCCGAAGGTTATAGGAAATGGATAGAGCAATTTGCTGTGATATTTTCAAATTCAAATTTGAGCAAGGTAAATTTATTGTTTGTTGACTACAAATGTTACTTGAAATGTAGTCATTGGGCTTATGATTGCACAGTTTTCGTGTCTTTAGTAGCCTAGTGAGGTAAAATTACTTTTAGCTTATTATAATAAATAATGAATTTTATTAAGCTTTTCTTAACTTCTTATTAATCTTAGTCACTGGAATTCATTGAGTGGGTAGGTTGGTGGTAGGTTATTGGGGGGTGGGGATAGGGGTAGGGTGTCATGGGGTGGGGTGGCCGTAGCAGCAAAAGTGCAGAGATATCACGTCACCTCAGCTGTTATTTCTTCAGAACTTTGCTCAGGACAATGTAACGGAAGAGTGTAGCAGATATGACGAAATTAGAACGAGGTTCATATGATTATGCAGTACAGGGTGTCCCGTAAGTCTGGACCCATAGGGAAAAATAATAAAATTACAAAATAGTCCAAAAATTTATTTATAATATATTTTTTTATTATTTTTATTATTATTTTTATTATTTTTTTATTATGATCTTACTCCGCTGGAGTTTTATTTGTGGGGCCACTTGAAAGCCAAAGTGTACGAGGTCAAACTTCAGAACATTTTCCACCTTAAAGCACGCATTGTGGAGGCGTGTCAAGAAATTTCTGCGACTGTGATTCAGAAAGTGCTGTCGCAGTGGAGATTACGTCTTCAACTATGTGTGCGACACAACGGCGGACACTTTGAACAGATTATGTAATAAATTTTTGGACTATTTTGTAATTTTATTATTTTTCCCTATGGGTCCAGACTTACGGGACACCCTGTAGATCAGATGGATGGAGATGGTTAGCTGGAACGACAATTCGGTCGTATCTTTGTAGTAAAGCATATGGAGTGGAACCAGTTGGACAAGTATAACAGTGGGTAAAGGGAAAAGGATTAGTTAATGCCCCTCAGCCAGCAGTCATTAAATCTTATAATAACGGAATGGGTGGGGTTGATCTCATGGATAGACCTCAAGCAGACTATAGGCCAAGAATTCATGGTAAAAAATTGGGAGCAAGTGTAGTTTACGTCCCCCTGTGGTGCCTAGTGTAGTTTAGGTTTCCCTACATTATCCTAGTGTAGTTTACGCGACCCTACATTAACCTAGTGTAGTTTGCGTTCCCGAACTTTGTCCGCGTATACCTAATCAAATAAAACGTTAAAACTAACGAAAATATTAAGACTTAACCTAACCAATCGTCAATTTATATATATATATATATATATATATATATATATATATATATATATATATATATATATATAATATGTGTGTGTGTGTAAAAATTAACAATGAATAATTCCTATATAATCTTTATAATTCAAATATCCATTTTCACATAAGAACCAAAATCGCCTAACGCGAGTTTAGATAAAATTTTGATTTGCTTTCTATTTTTGCAATGTCACAACCATGCTATCTACCATTTCTATGGTTAAGTCGTATCCATATTTGTGTCATTGGAGGTTCGTTGTGAGAAGCGAATGTCTTAATTTCATTCCCTTAAAGTACAAACAAGACACTCGACGGTTTAGATCGTTTAACATTTCCATCACACTATTACCCATATCCCCATTTGCCATTTATTATAGACTTCATGATAATTAATTATTGTTGTCTTGCATCTAACCGTCATCCCTACACATTGCATGTGACATGATGTGAACCCTTGTTTGTACTACTTCATTCATTTACTTAATTCTTCCTCAAATGTACCCAATTCCTTAATATTTACTGTATATTCGTATAAGTATATATATATATTTAATTAATAGTTTCACTCACTCTTTATACAATGACTATAAACCTTTCATTACTATATTGCTCTAATTCATCTCTTCTAAATTCTCCCAATAATTTCTTGTACTGTACGTACGAATTAAATAACTATGGCGTATTAATTATGAATTGACGTATGACATAATTTGAAAAACTATGACGTCATAAAGTAACTTAATTCTCCACGTTTTCCATACCTTGAATACTGAATCACGTGTTTAGTATGTGGATATCTTTCGTATTCAATGTATGGTTAATTCCTTAATAATAATAAACACTTCATTCTCTATAAGTCATTATTTATATGTTGTGTCCTGTCTGGTGTTATGCAGTAAAAATATTATTCGACCATATTCATCCATACGTCCATATCTTAGCTTGACCGTTATCCTTTATTAATTTTATTACTTATTCATTCATCTATCTATGCCCTATCAACCTATCAGTCCATGTTTACTCCTGTCCGTCTATGTTACGCACACAACCTACGTGTATAATACTTATGCACTCGTACATGTCCCCTGTTGATCATGATTACGTACATAGTTACGTACATGTAAATACGTCCACATGTATTCCTTTTACTTTTTCTTTTAATTATTTCACTTCTCGCAAGATATTCGTTCATGCTGACGCAAGTGTTCGAATTCCGCTAACCACAGCGGAAGCGAGAGCTTCTGAAATGAAAATCTCCTCTCGCTTGCTTCTAATCATAAAACATTATTATGAGTGTTATGTTTTATATATATATATAGTATGTGCCCGCCGATGTACTTTATGTTATACTCCTAACATCTTAATTGTCTATAAATATGAAACACTGTAAAAAAAAACTGTAGTTAACTGTTTAGTTGTAATTAACTGTAATACTTTAATATAATGTAATTGATGTACTTTAATGAAACTATAATTAACGATAATAATTTAATATAATGTAATTAATGTACTTTAATGAAACTGTAATTAATGATAACAAGCGAATGTGAATTAATTGGTAATTATAATCATAGTTTAATAAACCAAAATTACAATGTACTCAGTGATGTACTTGGAATTGTACTCAATGTACGACCCGACATTATGTTGCCATTTAGGAATGTATACGCGGCGTTATTTATTATTTTTCATTATTATTATTTTTTCGTTGGGATAAATTTTGGAGTTGCTTCCTACTTTGCCAAATAATTGATGAATTGTTCTTTTAAATTTTCTTAATCATTTTTAGATTTAGCTTAATAATGAATCCTGAGTAACTTTTGCAATGTTCATGTTTTGTATACGTTCTCTCTTCGTTATAAAAGATGAAGTCATGTCTTGCCTAAGCATTTAATTGTAAATCTTAAACCTTTAATTTTTGCTCATATGCATATCTTTGTATAAAGATGCATAGTTCAATTTCCACTTTAATTAACTCGGCGGATCAGGAAAACATCAGATCTGAAAATAAGCGATGTAAGATAGAAATATGGCTTCCTCTTCCTATATTCTGTTTATCTGTTTAAACATTGTCACAGCAAAAAAGTTCACTTTATTTTTAACTATTGTGCAAAAAATAATACAGCCTTTTCAACATTTAATAATAATGTTAGCAGAAAAGGGGTATATAAACCCACAAAATTTCTTCCATTTTCATTCGAATTAGACTACGAGGCTGAGCATTACCTGTAACATTTTAGCAGTAAATTACAGTAAGAAAAAGTCTTTATCTTCTCCTTCGAGCCGTGCTCTCTTCAGAGAACCTAGTCATTAGAATTTCCCGATACGTTACAAGAAGAATCGGGGGAAACCCTCAGAGAATTTAATAAGCCTCTTAGAATCCTCCGAGCCACTGTAGAAGAACTCGGAGAGTAGTATACAAGAAACTACTGCAAGTAACAAATCCGTTGCGGCCTCCTAACCAGAACCCCCGTCGACTTCGAACCAACCCAGGCCATAGACGGAGGGGTTAACATATATATATATATATATAAATATATAAATTGACGATTGGTTAGGTTAAGTCGTAATATTTTCGTTAGTTTTAACGTTTCATTTGATGGATTCATTTAAAAAATGTCTCCTAAAGATCCTAGTGTAGTTTACGTTCCCCAACTTTAACCTAGTGTAGTTTGTGTCCCCTTTTACGTCAGGGGACGTAAACTACACTTGCTCCAAAAATTGTTTTGGCCACTGCTTGTCAATGCTTTGAATGTTGCAGTTGTTTTTAGTTTGGAAACTGTATTAGCTGTGTTTCAATAGTCAGACAAAACAAAAAGACTTTTGAAGAACTTTAGTAACAGTATTGCTGAAGTAGTCAAGGCCAAGGCCAATGATCGATTGTAGGCCGGGTCCTTCAACGCCAGTCCTTACGGATGTTAGAACAGACAATCGCGATCATTACCCAGTGGGCTGTCCTGTTAGACGTTGCATTGTCTGTAAAAAGAAATGTATTCGATGCGAGAAATGTGAAAAATCAATGCATGCAAAGAATTGTTTCCAAAGATACCATGAAAAATAATATATACGAAGTTGCGAATGACTTGTTTGGCTTCAATTTTTATTTGTTTCCATTTTTTTTTTATACATAATGCAAAATTTGTCTATTTGAAGTTTATCAAATGTGTTGTGAAAAGGAATAAAAAGTGTTTGACAAAATTAATATTTGTTTGTTCAAACATTTTATGAAACTTGGAGTACAAGTACTGGTGCAGACGATAATTGCCAAGTGAAGAGGGGAGACAGCACCCCACTACTACCCGATATTTCTTTTTTGATAATGTTGTGCCTTCTTCAAAAATGTGTATATCCAAGAAAATTTTATTTTTAAGATTTTTGCTGAAAGAAATGAAATAAATTGACAATGAAAAAACCACTTTAGACCAAAAACTACCCCTTATAGCGCTAATAACTACATTTGTAGTCATGCAATTTACTAATTGATAATATTAATTAATCTTTATAAATCTTTATGATTACTTACATAGAGT
Source organism: Bathynomus jamesi (assembly GCA_023014485.1). Lineage (NCBI taxonomy): Eukaryota > Metazoa > Arthropoda > Malacostraca > Isopoda > Cirolanidae > Bathynomus > Bathynomus jamesi. The sequence continues at coordinate 995,261 of JAJOZX010000061.1, read as the reverse complement.
CAATGAGACTAAGATAATAAAATTTCCAAAGATTTTAAAAAGCATTCGTATTGCATATCTTGGTTCTCCCACAGTAATATACAAATATGGCATATAAAACAAAATTTCAAGTCACTTGTGCCACACCTAAATATCAATGGATTCTAATGAAACTTTATACAAGTTTCCACACCAAACGGCACAACGTTCAGGGTTGGGAGCAGGGAAATACTATAAAAATTTTTACCCCCAAATAAGGACCATCCTAATATACAGTATATATATGTGTATATATACATATATATATACAGGGTGTTCAAAAATAAACGCAACACATTGGAGAATGCACATATCATTGTAACCTAACCCTTTTCTTTCTGTTTCGGGTTGCGTTTCTTTTTGAACACCCTGTATATATATATATATATATATATATATATATATATATATATATATATATATATAATACCTACCAGGTTACAAAAAAAATTCAGAAATTAATAAAGTTAAACATTTGATTGGAAGAATATTTCTCACCATACACATGAAGGCAAAAGATTTATATAAAATATAATAGTGCTTGTCCTGAAAGTAATACTAATAATTAACGAGGAAGGCAAGCACATGACACAGGGTTCAGGCCAGACTGATACGCCTATCGCCTTAACTCATGTGTTATTATTGCCAGCACCATCGGGAGTCGAATTCCGGACCTTAGTGTCTCCACTTAACTTAGAGAAACTGTGCCACCCACTGAACTGCGGCGGTGCCGGTAGTTGTGAAAATTCGAAACGTTTTGGAAATCCAAATATTTTTTCGAGTATGTATCTACGTACTGAAATCTGGAGATAAAGGACGATCCTTCCATACAACTACTATCTAGACCTAATGTCGCTTAACTTCACTGGTCGACGGGAAATGGTGTTAAACACTGTCCACGACGTAACCCATGCAGCGACAAAAGCCCAAACATACCATCGACTAAAACTAGCTAGAAAAAATCAATATTTAGCCACACGAACACACAAATTCAAACCTATAATGAGTTCATATTTGGCAAACCCACACATATGAATCGACTCGATACACGAGAGCTTCGTAAAACGCTTATGGGGAAACTGGAGAAAGTTTTAAAGATAAGTTAAAGAATATAAGTTGATGTATATGTTTACCTGAAAAGTTTAACTATACTCGTTAATTAAGAAGGTAACATGAAGTCCTTAAGGATATAAAAGGTGTACTTCTCTAGAAGGCTTTACTTGTCCTTAATTTAAATTTGAAAGCCTCTTCCCAGTGGACCTAATGACGGAAGTTTGGCTCAATAATGCGCTTTTCCACCCAAAGTCTTATTATTAATTCAAATAAAATGTATAAACAAGTCTAAAAGTTGTTAGAAGTAAATGTGTTATTAAGATTAGTTTGTATGATAATAATAGTCAATTATTGGTTCTTAAATTCTTCTCTCTCTCTCTCTCTCTAGAGAGAGAGGTAGGATAGGAGAGTGGTCCGAAAAATGGCAAATGCCGTTTAACTTGGGTAAATGCAAAGTGATGCACATTGGCTACGCCAATCCCAAGTCGGACTACTCGATGTTGGGTAGTAATATCGAGGTGACTGATTTAGAAAAGGACTTGGGTGTGCTAATTAGCAGCGACCTTAAGTTTACGAAACAGTGTGTAGAGGTGGAAAAGAAAGCCCAGAAAATATTGGGTTATATCAGGAGGCAATTTCAGTTTCGGAACAAGGAGATTGTGCTCTCTCTGTACTAGTGATGTAGCGGATGTCATTTTTTCCACATCCGCGGATGCGGATGCGGATGAGGATGTTTGATTTCAACATCCGCGGATGCGGATGCGGATGTCTACATTTTCGTTATTTTTTAGGATATATTCGAGATTTGTTGTGTTTAACGTATATAATAAGTTATTATATGGAGAGAGCTGTAGCTATAATGTAGTATAATTGATTAATTTGTACTTTTCTCTGAACATATAAAATAATATCAAGCATCTAACTAATATAGAAATCAATTAGTGAATTCGTCTGCAAATAAATTCGTTATATTTTGTTGAGTTTCAGCCACAATTAGAAACCATAATTGTGTTACCAAGATGCGGGACGTGAACCCAACTCAAATGCACCCCACCGACCTCTTTCCCCAACCTCCACCCTTATAGAAAGAGATCTTTAATTAGCTTGATAACTATTTATATTAAGTTTAAAGTTTTATTAGGCATATTTATAAATGAGTAATTAAAATAAAGTAAACTAAGATGTTCATCGTTTAATGTTCAAACTTAATTATAGGAAGGTTATGCTTAAGGAACATTAATTTTTCTGCCTTTTCTGCTGCCAGTCTGTTTCTCTTTTCATCATATATTAATCCAGCACTGCTAAATAATCTCTCGCTTGGTACGTTTGTTGGAGGACAGGCTAAATGTTTCCTTGCAAGTTTACTCAAGTATGGATAGATATTCTGCGTATTTTTCCACCAACTAATAGGATTGTCACATGCAGCCAGGCATTTTTCTTGGTGATAGCTCTCGATCATTTTTACTACATCTTTTGACATCGCGTAGGTCTCGTCATTGCTGCTTGACTCAGAAACTGAGAGACAGATTCTGTGATAGATTTGCTTGTTGAAGGTGTTGGTTCTGTCACTGAAACTTTTATTCTTTTGGTGGGTGGCGAAGCGACAGATTCAAGAGATTGAAGCTCTTCAACTGCTTTGCCAAGTGATGATTTAACTCGTTCTAATGTACTAGGTGAAAATAACTTAGCTTTGTAACGTGGATCTAAGTAGGTTGCAAGAGAGTAACTTCATACAAGAACAGCCTCTCGTCTTGTCGCTTGCATCACTTTTGCGCACAATGAACTAGTTCTATTATATAGTAGAATTTGATAATTTCCGCTTATTAATGACATTTTATCTCAACGGTCCACATCCGCACGACATCCGCAGTCCAAAGTGCGGATGCGGGTGCGGATGCGGATGCGAGAAAATGTGCGGATGTTCCGCGGATGCGGATGCGGATGTGACCTACATCACTACTCTGTACAATTCCCTGTTCGGCCGCACCTGGAGTATGCTGTGCAGTTCTGGTCGCCCACCCTCAGGAAAGATATTGAGAGGCTGGAGCGAGTGCAGGCGAGGGCCACAAAGTTAATCCCTTCCGTTAGGCATATGGGCTACAATCGACGGTTACGCGCCCTGAACTCGTTTTCGCTTGAAACTCGGAGGCTGCGCGGTCAACTGATCGAGGTTTTCAAGTTCTTACGCGGGTTCAACGATGTCGATTTTAGAAGTATGTTTAGTTTAAATGATAACCCAACTCGCAACAATGGTTGGAAGTTGGATTTGAAACGGTTTAGGACTAGTGTGTGTGGGAATTACTTTACGTATAAGATCTGTAACACATGGAACAGGTTACCTTCAGAAGTTGTGAACAGTTCCTCTGTGGATCAGTTCAAGAAAAGGTTAGACCAAATCTTGCACACTATTTGAGTGTGGACAAAATTTTCCCTGGCACCCGTTGCCATTGGTACCTCCTCGGTATGGGCCGCAAGGCCTTTTGAGGTACTTCTTTTCCTTGTAACTCCTTGTAACTCTCTCTCTCTCTCTCTCTCTCTCTCACACACACACACACACACACACACACACACAGACAGAGAGGAATTCAATAAACAATAAATGCCTTTTATCAAAAAAAAATTGTGTGTGTGTGTGTGTGTGTGTATATCTCTCTCTCTCCCTTACACACACACACACACACACACTCCCTGCGTTTAACAAAATATTACACTCTTTTGGTGACTGAAAATATTGAGCAAAATTAAAAATAGCTTATTATATATACACACGCATGACAGATAAACTTAATTTATTATAAACAATTTTTGTAGCCAAGTTTAACGAATATTTTGCAATTGGGTATAGATAAACAAAAGCAAACTTAAGCAAAGAAAGAAAGATAGCAGAAAATAAAATGAGAGAGAGAGAGAGAGAGAGAGAGAGAGAGAGAGAGAGAGTGTGTGTTGCTATTACAAACGGAATATATTTTTCTCTTAAAATAAAAAGTAACATCTTCTGTGACAAGTTCAACAGCTCGGCGGAGAGAATAGCAATTTTGAATTCACCAAATGGAGAGTTGAAATTGAAAACACTTTTTTTTTTTTGTAAATAAGAAATAAAAAAAAAATCTTCAAAATGTGAAAGAATGTCACAGAAATTATTAACGATTCATGTGGAAAATGTCTCTCGTAATTCATATTTTGTTTAATATTATATGGAGAAAAATGTTTGGTTATACAATAAACAAATGTGCGGTTACGTAGTGTCAACTATGCTTGCTTTTCTGGTAACAGGTTTAATGGTTCGGTTAACCACGTGAAAAACTTGGTAAGTAATTTGGTTAATGCAACTAAGTATTTTATCTGCGCATGTATGCGGCTGTTGTACTAGTGAATTACGTGTTTTCAGGCCCTAGTTCAAACGTCACACCCTTTCAATGAACAGTAAGTGGGTTAAGCGAATTAAGGTAGTTAAATGAATTATACACGTTAAGCGGATAAAGGAGGTTAAATGAGTTAAGCAGGTTGAGCTGTTAATTGGATTTAGGACTTTGAGTTAAGAGGGTTTGTGTATGGGGGAACTCGGGGGGGGTTAATGGATTTGTAATAATGCAGATATTTTAAACCAGTGTAGAGGAACGACGCCATATTCGCTAAAATAAAACGAAGTTTTCATCCTTAATAGCTCTCTTTTTAGCGAAGAACAAATTTCGCGTTTCTACTTCGAAGCGCATTAATCCTCGTTCGAACCGGGGAATAAAGCTTTAAGTGACGAATTAAAATGCCGTTAGGGAAGACGATAGAAAAGTCGCTTCGTTATTTCATTAACGTCCTTTGACGCCCTTCTCTTCGTCAGTAGGATTAAGTCAAATAAAAAAAAAGGGATAAAAAACATGTTGAAACAAGTCCCTTAAGACGCATTTGCCAGACGCTTTTCTTAAACTTTGAATGAAGGAACGACCGTTAATTTTATGACGCTGACGATTGTTTTGAATTAAAGATCTTTTTTTAAGCGTTCTTTTTAAGAGGTATTTAAAGACTTGTAAAGACCGTTTCTATCTCCCTTTAGTCAGACCTTCTCTTCAAAATTTTAGATTCAAAAGGGACACACACACACACACATACACACACACACACACACACACACACACACACACATATAATATATATATATATATGATGAATTAAACATCGTGGGTATATATATATACACATTATATAACGTTTTATTTACACATGATAGAAACAAACTGTAAACGGCCTATGAAAGCATAATTATTAATGTTTCTAACACAGTAGGCCTACATTACAAATTTTTAGGCCTCAAGATAACTGCCATCTTTCTCGATACATCGTTCGATCCGATTTTCCAAAGACCTGAAAACATTCTCCAGTTGCTGTCGAGTGATTTCATCAGTTGCATTTGTGATTCTAGCTATAGGTTCATCCACCAGAATTGCCGCATTTGGGGTATAGAGAAACGTATACCCCTATGAAAACATATTCCTAATTATATACAACTTAGCCAGGGCCATAGCTCAGTGGATAATGTCGTTTCCACGTAAATGAAGCGAAGACAATGAGGTCGGGAACTCGAATCCCGATGGTGCTAGCTAATTAATTCTGGAATGAGCGTAATGAACCGAGTTCGCTAGTTTGAACTCTGCCCTGGTTTCTGCTCCTCTTCCTTGTTAATTATTACAACTTACAAGTTATACCAAAAGTAAGGGAGGTGATTGAAAAAATTATACTTTTATTGCTTTTAAATGTAATTTTTTGTCAACTCATAAAATTTACATTTTAACAGTAACTTTTTTGTTTTTTATTTTTTAAATATATTTTATTTTATAAATGGGAAAATTAGTTTACAGTTACGAGAAAAAGTCTGGAATTTTTAAAAAAAAATCATAAAATATTACTAATTAGTACGATTTTGTTTTTCTTTATTTTATTATTTTTGGTGACAGTAATAACATTTGAAGGATGAAACCGTATCATTAGGGATTAGTAGTTGTTTATGCTTCTCTTATGAAATTTTATTTTTCTAGTCGAACTTTTTTCCGAAACTGTATATTTTATTTTTTTTAAATTTTTAACTTTGAGGATGGTTCATCTTTAAATATATTATTAAAAACACTGATAATAATGGTGAACACAAAGATAATGAGGAGATAATAAAGTGTGAGTGCTTGTTTCTAATTTTACGGAATTCAGTATGAAACCATGGAAAAAGGCTTGCAATTCATATTTGCCTGACTGACAATGCCTCAGGATATAAATCCAATATTTTTGAGATGCACGGGAAAAATCACATTTTTCTTCTACAGAGGAGCAATTTCACAACTTTTCCAATTTATTCCTCGTGAGACGATAGTTCTTGAATAACCCCATCAACTTTGACTGTTAGTATAACCCCACTTTGAGGGCTGGGAATTTTTTTATTTTTTATTTTTTTAACTTTTTCCTTACTCGTAATTTATCACGAGTTTCAAGAGATAGAATGAGCCTTGGCATATGAAAATGCCCCTCACAGTTGCCATAAATGTGGGGAAGGTCTGCGCGTTCGCAAATGATTATATATCAAAGTGATTCCACACGTGCTTAGTGGGACTTAAGAGAATGTCTGGGCTTGGTAGGTGTTCACGGAAATCCTGAAACCATTTTCGTCTCTTCCAATGAGTGGTGATTTTGAAGGTATGACGTATGGGATAGTCATCTTGCAGTATGGGTGTAACAAAAGACCGTTCTCATCGGGAAATAAGATATAACAGAATTGATCGTGATGAGTTTGTACGTATTACGTGGAATTGCATGGAATGCAATTTGAGCATGTATTGGATTAATTGGTAAGTTGATTGTATTGTTTATAATGTAATGTTAAAACTATTTTCTCGTTCAATTCTGTTATATCTTATTTCCCGATGAGAATGGACTTTTGTTACACCCTGTTTATATATATATATATATATATATATATATATGATTCTCGAGAATGGATATGCATTTGGCGGGATTGATACATATCTTGATGAATACCGTTCAGGCCGGTCTTCTCTGCATTCTAAATCAGTGCCAATACAATACATTAAATCCACCTGGTTAAACTGTGGGCTGCTGCAAACAAGATTCCTGAGATACTTGAGCAACCCTTCTCCATACATGTACGTTCATTCAATATGAATTGATTAAAGTAAAACCCGTCCGAAAAAAGGATACACATCCAAAATGCCATGAGTCTATGTTTCATCTCCTTGAGTCATCTTAAGCTTCGTTTTGCAGTGGCGGCTGTAAGCAGGGTTTTTTGTTCAATTACGCATCCACTATGGTCCGGTTCATACGAGTAACAATGAGCTGTTCTTCGTAATCAAGGGTCAGTGTTCGCTCTGTCTACGAGTTTAATACGTGGATTGGATGTCAAGGGGTGAGCAAGATCTCTTGGAAGCCATTCTATCAGCACAGATCTACAAACATGGTCTCGGTCATGCCTAGTTTCTCTTGTTTCTCTGGTAAATATTTGGGAGAATGTCATGATTTGTTCCATCTACAGTCAGAGATTTTGAGCTGTGTGTATATCGTCAAAGTATAAGTATTCAATAATGCGACTAAGGGCAAAAGGTACGTATATCAACAACGTTAACTGAACAGTTTCTTCCCACGTACAACAGTAATTTGTGCACACACTAAACACACACACACACACACACACACACACACACACACATCATACAGGAATGACATGTTGAACTGGCTATTCCATTAATTTTTCTAGAGGTTCATTTCATCTTGCCCGGTCTCTCTCTCTCTCTCTCTCTTTCTCTCTCTCTCTCTCTCTCTCTCTCTCTATATATATATATATATATATATGTGTGTGTGTGTGTGTGTGTATATATACTGTATATATATGTTGTGGAGTGGTAGCAGGTTTTTAAAGTTCTTAAAGTAACTGTGAGTTAGTGTTTATACTGACAACAATTTATCACTGGAGGCAAATTCTAAATTTTGTTTTTATTTTCTTGCTGGAAAATTTTTCTTCCAAAAATTGAAATTCGCGAAAGAAAATTTTTCTGAAGAAAAACTCAACGAATAATAAAATGTTTTATAATTATTTAGAAAGGTTTATATATATATATATATATATATATATATATATATATATATATATATATATATATATATATATATATATATATATATATATGAACAGAGAGAGAGAGAGAGAGAGAGAGAGAATACAAAAACGTATGAAATACTATTAATCATTGCTTGCAATCTTTTTTTTAAAATATTATTTCAAACAAAGGAAACCAATAACGTTCCGCAGTCTTCCAAGCAAGACAAATGCATTCTGACAGATTCTGCGTTCTCTTCCTGGTTGTGTTTACCAAACTCATTCAACGATGTTTGTGTATATATACACATAGATATGAGAGAGAGAGAGAGAGAGAGAGAGAGAGAGAGAGAGAGAGAGAGAGAAAATAAAGACGAAAGATGCTTTAGTAAGAGCAAAATTTTCATGTATGCATTTCCCTTTGGTGTTTAATTTACTCAGAGAGAGGTAAAACGGTCTTGTTGGGATTTTGTTGGGATGTTCAGTTCATACGTTTCAAAACGTATGGCTGTGCAAGATCGATGTTCAAATTCAATTGCAAATGATGAGTGGTGACGGCAGATTTGCAATCTGGTGTTGGTAAATTGAATTCAGTTCGATGGATACGAATTGCCAATATTTTGCTATTAAATCCGACGAACATTTTCAAAATTAACGGAAATCACATCAAAGAAGGGATGGAAGCCATTTTTTACAAATTTCTACCGTTCTAATTTTAAATTTTGTGAAACTGAAATAATATATATAATATATATAAGTCCCGCAAATGAGGCGGGATGCTGTAGAGGGGTCGGCCGCAGGTCGATCCTGAACCGTCGCTCGAACTCACATAAAGTAAGTATATATATATATATATATATATATATATATATATATATATATATATATATATATAACCTTGGTTTACCTTGGTTTTGCTTCCGCCCGAATTGTTCATTCTGACGAAGGTCAAGCTTGTCGTTACACCGCAGACCTATAGTTTAACGGGGAATCCGAACCACGCCCAGCAGCAGCCCAGCGTCTTAACTACTACAGTAGGATACCCAGGGTCCCCGTTTATCTACCCAACCAATTCTTTATTACGGGGAAGGCTGAACAGCTGGGCCCCGGGTCTGGATCCCGGGGCCGATGAATTCACAGTAAGCGAAACAATCCACTACACTACCGAGGCGCATATATACAGTATATATATATATATATATATATATATATATATACACACACACGAGGGCCATTCAATATATTTTGCCCCACCTTTTTTTTTCTTTCCAAGTTTCCTTGGAAGTCCCAGAAATTTTGTGCACAAGTAGTTACATACCTTTTTTACAAGTTTTTATTTTTCCACATAGTCTTCATCCTTTTCTACGGCTTTCCTCCACCTCGAAACGAGGGCTTTTATTCCTTGCTGGTAAAAGTCCGCTGGGTTCCGCTGGAGCCACCTCTTAACCTCAACAACCTCATCGTCACTTTGAAACTTTCTTCCACGAATAGCATACTTCATTGGCCCAAACAAATGGAAGTGTGAAGTGCCAGATCCGGGCTGTATGGAGGGTGGGGTAACACAGTCAAGCGCATTTTTTTGATGGCCTCTCTTGTTTGTAAACTGTTGTGTGATCTTGCGTTATCGTGCAAAAACAGGACGTCTTCTAGTTTTCTCTCCGGTCGAACTCGCTTTATACGTCTCTGGAGTCTCTGTAGGGTAGCAATATATGCCTCTGAGTTGATTGTTTGTCCTTTCTTCATAATGTCCACCAGAATCATCCCTTTCATGTACCAGAAGATGGTGGCCATAACCTTTCCTGCAGAGGGAGCCATTTTGAACTTTTTCTTGCGTGGGGAGTCTGCGTGATGTCACTCCATGGATTGGGGTTTTGTTTCAGGTTCAAAATGGTGTACGCAAGTCTCATCCCTAGTCACAATTCGTGAAAGGAAGTCATTCCTTTCTCTCTCGTATCGAACCAACGACTCAGAAGCAATTTCTTTTCTTTGAGCTTTGTGATCTTCAGTCAGTTCGCGAGGAACAAACCGTGAACACACTTTTGAGTATCCCAGTTGTTGAATTATCGTATTCACACTTCCTTCACTAATTCCTAGCTCCAGTGATAGCTCCTTGTATGTGACGCGCCGATTTGATCGAATGATGCTGTTAGCACGTGGCACAGTGTAAGATGTCACCGCCGATGCCGGACGACCGCTGCATGGCTCATCATCGAGACTGGCTCTCCCTCTCTCCGATGATCTCACACGTTTAGACCAGCGTACAACTGTGCTTCGATCAAGAACAGCATCTCCGTAAACGTTTTGTAGACGTTTGTGAATATTTCCAACTGTTTCCTTCTCTGCGGTTAAGAACTCGATAACAGCTCTCAGTTTACGACCCACATCACTGTAAGAAGCCATTTTCGAAAGTGCATTAACCATCGGTTTTATACAAGGAGGGGAGGTTGAAACTGGAAAAATCCGGTTACGTGAAGCGCAGAAAGTTCAAACTTACGGCCCAAAAGACATTTCAGCCCCATGGCCTATTATTTAGCTAAGAAAAAAAGGAGGGGCAAAATATATTGAGTGCCCTTAGTATATTTATATATATATATATGGGATTGAACTCAGAATGGTCCCCTGAGGTTTTTCATGATACCCACAGACCATGCATGAAACAAGGAACTCTTCTCCGAAAATTAAATCCACTATAGTCCGAATAAGTAATGGTACATGACAAACACTATAGTTTTTCTTTTTCATGATGTTAGCCCAACGTGGGCAACGGGTCACTTGCAAAGAGGCCCCAAAAATATACAGTAGCTTCCCTCACCAGCTATCTACAAAGCAGATAGGATTCAGCTTTGGGACAGGATCTAGGGGTTACAGCTACGCCTAGTCTACTATATTCAGGACCTCAATATAAGCAAAAGACTCGTTGCATTCACGTCGGATTGAATACATCAAAGAAAAAGGGTGTAACTACTGTATTTTTAGCCAAAAACCAAAACTTAAACCTCAACTGGCAAAATTGAGCGTCCACTTTTCAAGGCATACAACATGTGCGTAGCTGTAACCACTAGATCCTGTTCCAAAGCTGGATCCTATCTGCTTTGCAGATAGCTGGTGAGGGAAGCTATATTTTTTGGGCCTCTTTGTGAGTGACCCGTTGCCCACGTTGAGCTAACATCATGAAAAAGAAAAACTATAGTGTTTGTCATTTACCATTACTTATTCGGACTATAGTGGATTTAATTTTCCCAGAAGAGTTCCTTGTTCCATGCACGGTCTGTGTGTATCATATATGAGGGTAATTGAATAAGTATCCGCACTTTTTATTTTCACATCTGATAGATTATAAACACATCACTTCTCAACATAGTCTCCCTGTTTCTCAATACACTTAGTCCAGCAATCTACAAGCTTCCTAATGCCATTACAAAATAATGTTTTTGGCTGTGTGCGTAGCCAGTCATGCACCGCCTCCTTCAGGTCATCATCGCCTTGGAATCGCTAACCTCTCAAAGCGTCTTTTAGTGCTCCAAACAGGTAAAAATCCGAAGGTGCCAGGTCTGGACTGCAGGCGGGATGGTCGAGAACTTCAAATTTAAGTTCTTGAAGTCATTTTCTAGTCTGTGCAGCGGTATGAGGGCGCGCATTGTCGTGTAACAGAATAGCACCTTCCGATAATCTCCCTCTCCGTTTTGTGGGAGGAAGAAGGAAGGAAGGAAGGAAGGAAGGAAGGAAGGAAGAAGCCAGAGCCATCATTTTCGATGACAGAAGATTAACAATAAAAGAAATTGCATCTGCATTAGACATCAGTCAAGGGTCAGCCTATTCGATAGTTCATGACATTTTTGGCTTTCACAAGGTTTGTACAAGATGGGTGCCCAAACAGTTGACAGAAGAGCACAAGCGTAATCGTATGGACGTCTGCTCTCGTCTTTTGGCGCGGTATCATAATGAAGGTGAACACTTTTTGGAGATGAAACCTGGATCCATCACAATGAACTAGAAAGCAAACGACAGAGCATGCAATGGAAGCATCCAACATCTCCCGTTGCAAGGGATACACGAGGCCCCATCCTTGAACATTATCTAGACTGCAGGGGTTCCCAAACTTTTACCACCAAGGACCCCTAAATATTAATTCCGTACGGACATAGACCCCCCACAAAAAAAATTATGAATTTTGGTATAAGGAAAAAAGATTAATGGAAATTTATTGTAATATAGTTAATGTTACTATTTTTCCAAAAGCTTAGAGACCCCCTGGAAGCTTCCTACAGACCGCTGGGGGTCTGTACAGACCACTTTGGGAATCCCTGATTATTCTAGAGCGTGGAACTACAGTAACAAGGTCATCATAATCTGACATGCTTCGGAATGAGTTAAAGCAAGCAATTATCCACAAAACGGAGAGGGAGATTGTCGGAAGGTGTTATTCTGTTACACGACAATGCGCGCCCTCATACCGTTGCACAGGCTAGAAAATGCCTTCAAGAACTTAAATTTGAAGTTCTTGACCATCCAGCCTACAGTCCAGACCTGGCAACTTTGGATTTTTACCTGTTTGGAGCACTAAAAGACGCTTTGAGAGGTCAGCGATTCCAACGATATGATGACCTTAGAAGAGAATCTCTAGCCAGGAAATTAGGCAATAGCAATACTTCCAGTAGGGAATTCTGGAAGGAGGTTAATAAAATTAACAATAGTAATCTTACCTTGCCAAATGTAATAGAGGGTGTACATGGTGCAGAAAACATTGCACAACTGTGTAAAAATCATTATGAAACCCTATTTAATTGTCTCAGGGGGGATAGACTAAATATATGCCTAAATTTAGAACACTCTGAGGAACTACTAATTAATGACTCAGAAAACTGGCAGGCTATTCATAAGTTAGATGATAACAAAAGTTGTGGCCTAGATGGCATACAAGCAGAACATTTAAAATGTTGTAGCCCTCGTATAATACCTATGCTTGCGATGTGTTTCACAAGCTGTATGATACATGGGTACTTGCCACAGTCCATTTTGTCAGTTGTATTGTTGCCAGTTGTTAAAAATAAGGGTGCTAGTATCTGTGATAAGAATAATTATAGGCCAATAGCACTTGCCAGTATACTTTCTAAAGTGTTAGAATATGTCATTTATAATAGGATAAGCACTTACTTGCAGACTTATGACAATCAATTTGGCTTTAGCGTGAAACATGGTACTAACATGTGTATTTATATGCTAAAGGAAGCCGCCCTAAAGTACAAGATGTCAAACAGCAATGTATATTCCTATTTTTTGGATGCATCAAAAGCATTTAGTAGAGTTAACCATCACAAACTTTTCAAGAAACTCTTGTGTCGAGGGGTACCTAAATATATACTTAGAATACTTGCATTCTGGTATACAGAGCAGACCATGTTTGTAAGATGGAAAAGCAATATATCACCAGGTTTTAAGGTGACTAATGGTGTTAGGCAAGGAGGTATATTATCACCCTATCTTTTCTGTATATACATGGATGACCTTACCAATGAACTAAAAACTGCACGTACTGGCTGTGTCATTGGAAAGGATAAAATTAATCATTTAATGTATGCTGATGACCTTGTTCCTCTGTCACCCTCTCCCCATGGGCTGAGAGTACTATTAGAGGTCTGTGAACAATATGGTATAGAAAATGACATCACCTATAATGCGGCAAAGAGCTGTATTGTGATTTTTAGGTGTAATCTACTGAAACATGTATCATGTGGGTCTTTTGAAATGAATGGTCAGACTATACCTGTCAAAGACACATGTAAATACTTAGGTCATGTAATTACTCACGAGCTGAGAGATGAACTTGATATTGAGAGGCAACACAAAACGCTGTATGTACAGGGTAACATGCTAGTAAGGAAATTTGGTATGTGTTCAGAATCAGTTAAAATGTATCTTTTTAGAACTTACTGTACTGCATTGTATACATCCCATCTGTGGTGGAATTACACAAAAACTGCTCTGAATAAACTCTCTGTTGCTTATAATAATATTTTTCGTATGCTATGTAGGGAATCAAAATGGTGCAGTGCCAGTTTTATGTTTACTACGCGTAACCTACCTACCAGCCAAATGTTAAGCCGGAAGAATATATATAATTTCATTACTAGGGTCCAAAACAGCTCTAATGTGTTATTGTACAATGTCCTGTCTTCAGATACTGTGTGCCTCTCACCTATATGGCAGTCTTGGTTCAGACCACTGCTGGTTTACAATAACTTATTTTTGTAATGTAGCAAAGATTATATATGCATATTAAGTTGTGTTATAATAAGTGTTGTAGCAAGTGGCTATGTTATAATAAGTGTTATAAGATATCTCAGGTAATAACAATATACATAAATTGTCAGATAATTAATCAAATAGTATGCCAGTATGCTAGGTTAAGTGGCTATGCGGGCCTCATTTTTATATTATTTTTGTTTTAAGTTCAATGTATACGTAAGATTGTACTTGTATGTTAGATTAAGTGGCTATGGATTGTGAATGATCCGCAATAAAGATGTTTTGTTTGTTTGTTTGTTTTGTTTATGAACACCCCTACCTCTCTCTCTCTCTCTCTCTCGCTCGCTCGAATATTAATGTTTGTGGTTGTTTAACCTCCTTCGTGACGGCAAAATGTTTTTAATTGTTTGAAAGATGTTTTCAATTGTTTAACTGTTTTAAGTTGTTTTAAAATTAGTTTAAGTTTTTTGGAATTTATTTTAAATGATTTTAAGCCTTTTTAAAAGTTATTTTAAGTTAGTTTAAAGTTGTTAATTTAAATCGTTTTGAAGTTATTTTAAAGGTGACCAAAAGTTGTTTGAAATTAACAAAATTTTTTAAAATTTATTTTAAAAAGTTTCAAAATTGTTTTAAATCATTTTAAAGTTATTTTAAAATTATTTAAAATTTAGTTTAAAGAAGTTGTTTACAGTTTTAAAAATTGTTTTTTTTAGAAGTTTTTAGAAATTATTCAAAGTTGTTTTATACCCTTTTCATTTTCTCCTCATAACATAGAGTTTCTATTCATATAAAATTTCCTCTTTGGTGAGTATTATAAAGATTTCTCTATCCTCTCTTTTTACACATGAATTGTGAAT
>JAJOZX010000061.1:780000-975000 GCA_023014485.1 Bathynomus jamesi | reverse complement strand
ACGAAACATTTCGTTTGGTATTTGTGTGCATTCTCGTTCAATGGCTGCTCTCAATTCAGCGACTGTTGCAGGTTTTATAGCGTAGACTTTGTCTTTTAAGTATCCCCATAAAAAAGTCTAGTGGTGTGAGGTATGGTGAACGCGGAGGGTATTCTACGAAACCCCTTCGTCCAATCCACATCCACATCGTGCCAAGTACCACTCGCAATACTCCACTCTTCGGTCCGGATCATCTTCATTAATAGCATGGACTAATCTTGGAATGTAACTTTTCCATTGACAGCGCTTCAAAATGCGTTGGACAGACGATTCTGAAATTCCTACCTCACGACTCGTTTGCCGCACAGATTTTCTTTGACTTTGGTGATACGTTTCCAGTACTCTTTCTTGCTTTGTGGGGCTTGTCGATGTCCGTGGTCTTCCGGAACGCTTCTTGTGGACATTCTGAACAGTTCCATCGGCTTCAAACTTATCTCTAATTCGAGTGATGGTAAGTCGCGTTGGTGGATCTGTTTGAAACTCCCTCCTAAACTGTCTTTGCACTTTAACTGCGTTTTCACACTTCCAGTAGCATTTTAGAATGAATTTCCTTTGTTCAAAGTTTAGTCTGACTGCCATTATTAATTCTAATGGGTTTAACTTGGAAAGAAAGAAACATCAATTGAGCTATCAGCTGTTAAAGTGTGTATACATATTTTTTGGGACGCCCTGTATATATTATATATATATATACACATTAGGGTGGTTTGTTGCCATAAGTAAAAAAAAAATCATAATTTTTCGATGGAACACTGTGTGGTTTTTTTCCTTTTCATAAAAGAACGCTCAGTGAAATCAATTCATATTTAAAGATTGACACCGATGGTTGAAGTTCTATATAGCTGTACCTGTACGCTACTACCCTTCCTTACGTTACGTTAGAAAACCGACGCGACGGCTTGGTCAGTGGTCACCCTCAAGCTTAAGGCGAGTATTATCCCCTCAGAGAGGGGTTTTTTGGTGACCAGCCACCTATTGTTGCCTGGAAGATCCTGCCAATGTCGTCGTTCTGAAGACTGAATACTTCCTTTGGTACGCCTTCACCACCTGAAGAGGGAACTGCTTCTATTCCTCGTTGCAGAGGTGAAGTTTATTATAGTCCTCTATTAAGGCGACTTCTCGTTCTTCCATGTTGTCCACAACCTTGAGGGCTCGAACGATGGTATCCTAAGGCAGAAAGTCATCGTCAGCGTACGAATTGTCGGGATCTTTGCCCAAAAGAGAGAGAGTGAAATTTCCAAAATGTTGCAGAAGTTTCTCGTATTCGCGAAGACAAAGTCCGCCAGACTCTTTCCCTGGATCGCATCAACATTCAACCTTCTAATTATTTTCCTCTTCTCCGATGGTAGGTCCCTGTCGAAGAAGGCCAGGGCGACTAACTCTTCTGACAAGTACTAGATTTGTCCTCGAATTTCTCTCAGGTTCTCAGCAGCAACACTGGCATAGTCCGCTTTGTAGAGGTTCAGACTCTTCAGGAACTAAAGATCATTGGCTGGGGCAGAAGAAGCACAGGGATCCAAGAACTAAGCTTGAAAGTACAGACGGCGACGAAGATTGAGATATCCCTCGACCCCTTCTCTTCTTTTGTGGCAACCTTGAAGGAGTAAATAGTCTTTGCCATTCATCGGGGACGATGTAACCAACCAGCTGCCATGAACCGAATTCCGTGGGAAGGCGTGCGTTCATAATAAACAATGATGATCTCCAGGAGTTGCCTGTAATCATCGAGAGGCTGGTGCATCTTGAATTAATCTTCGTCGAACTTGATGACAGCGTTTATGATGTCCACGAGAACAGTGGCTGTGAATTCGTCATCCAGAGTTGTCTCGTATCTGTTGTAATCAATGATCAATGGAAGCCTACTTTGCTTGAAAATGCTTGAAGATTTGATTCTCAGGGCCGGACGAAGGCCCTGAGATGAATGCTGCCCCAATGAATGCTGCCCCAATGAATGCTGCCCCGATTACAATTTCGTTAATGTGGTGTCGAATCTACAGCATGGAGGCCACTGGGTCGACGATTAGTGCATTTGGCTAGCTGATCTCTGATTGGTCGCTGGTTGTATGTCTCACTCTTTGGCGGCTCGTGGGGTTGCACTTGGAAAATTTTAATCTTCGGTAGCGACCTCTAAATATTGTCCCCCCCCCTTTCCATCCGTTTAAAATGAATGTTCCTTTTCTTAATTAATTTTTTTCAATCGATTATTCTGTTTCGCTCGTTCATGACGTGAGCCATTCCAAATACCGTGGCGGGTTACTTTGTGGCCCCTGGGCCTTGGGTTCGTCACCCCTGCCCTAAAACACCACCACACACACACACACACACACATATATATATATATATATATATATATATATATGTAAAAAGTGGGCCACCCTTTTCACCAGACCAGTAAAACCACAATTCAAAGGATAACCAAATAAAACAGAAATCATATTAAACCCTTTATATCGTCTTTAAAATGAGAGGTAGTTGATTTCAGTATACACAAACTGCATCCTGTTCGTTTTCTCTCAAAGTACATTTATACGGAAGATGTCACATAAGGGGACAGTGCATGCATGCATGAAAACACATAGTTTTGTTGATTGATTTTTCCTACTTCGTTATATTCTCTCTCTCTCTCTCTCTCTCTCTCTCTCTCTCTCTGTTTACTTTATCTGCATCAACTACCCATTCACACAACATTGTTCAATAAGTTCTGTAAATACGAGCGCAGAGGGAGGAAAACGCAAAATTTACCAGACTATATTTGTTTTGCTTGCTTGGAAGGTTGCGATGTGTTATTGATATCCTTTTTACCAAATGGTATGTATAAAATGTGCTTGCAAGCAATCCTTGGTAAACCTTGTAAAGAAAGAACGTTTTTACAATACTGTTTTCCCCCCCGACAATTGTTTATATATTTACACTTAACCTTTCATCTTCATATTTATTTACAATTTACAGTTTAACTTTGCAGATGCAATATATATATATATATTATATATATATATATATATATATATATATATATATTATATATATATATAATTTTTTTTTTTACTTCCGATTTATTTCTGACTTACTTTCTTCGAAGCGGAACTACTTTTAGGGTAATCCTCGGATATTTGCATGGATATAAGGTTTCTCCTGAGGTCTCTTCATTCTTACTTGATAAAGAACCTCTCCTGGGTAACCGCATGCTATAATTTGAATAAATAAATGAAGTATTATGTACTGATCTATATATATATATATATATATATATATATATATATATATATATATATATGTAAAGAACGACGCTTGTGTAGAAGAGCGTTCCGCACAAGATGAGGAGGGAGAACGAACAAATGAAAAATGAGGTACCACCCGGGAATCGAACCAGGGATCATCCGATAGATATGCCATCCACTACACCATGGACCTCGATCAATCAGAAGTCGTAATTCTCCTACATACGAGCAGAAACCAATGCCCTGAGGGGGCACCTTTGCATGCCGTACATACATACATTTTAACTGCAAGCAGCATACAGTATAATTAATGTAAAGAACGACGCTTGTGTAGAAGAGCGTTCCGCACAAGATGAGGAGGGGAAACAAACAAATGAAAAATGAAGTACCACCCGGGAATCGAACCCGGGATCATCCGATAGATATGCTATCCACTACACCATGGACCTCGATCTTGTGCGGAACGCTCTTCTACACAAGCGTCGTTCTTTACATTAATTATACTGTGTGTTGTTTGCAGTTACTGTAAAATGTATGTATGTACGGCATGCGAAGGTGCCCCCTCAGTGCATTGGTTTATGCTCGTATGTAGGAGAATTACGACTTCTGATTGATCGAGGTCCATGGTGTAGTGGATAGCATATCTATCGGATGATCCCGGGTTCGATTCCCGGGTGGTACCTCATTTTTCATTTGTTCGTTCTCCCTCCTCATCTTGTGCGGAACGCTCTTCTACACAAGCGTCGTTCTTTACATTAATTATACTGTGTTGTTTTGCAGTTAAATATATATATGTATGTATATATATATATATATATATATATATATATACGCAGCGTTGGGACAGTTTTCAGCAAGACAAAATTGTAATTACGCACTGCACTTAGATTCGACTTTGGTATATTAAAAATTATGTTGAATTTTGAAATTTTGTAATGAGATTTTAAATCTCGACAAATTTTCTCGATATTTTGAGATAATTTGTCGAATTCTGCAGAAGGGGTAATCCAAAACTTGCGATTCCCAAATTTATGAATGTGAAGAAGGCTTTTGATGTGATAGACAATAATATTCTGCTTAACACAATATATTGTTATAGGTTTTGTGGAGCTATCAGTGATTAGTTTAAAAGTTATTTGTCCACTAGATATCAGTATGTATCACTAAATAAATATATAACGTTTGTTCAACTAAATTGATTGTAAAACGTGGTGTACCCCAAGGCTCAGTCTTTGGTCTACTGCTATTTCTATTGTACATAAATGACCTTCTTCCTGATATACTCAACTTCATAACGTTTGTAGACCATACAATTGTGCCTTTTTCTTGCAAAAATGTTAATACAGGGAAGTTCACATTTAAGACAAAATACAGCAAAGTTGATCTTGATGAAATGAATGTTGGAGAAGTCGATGTAAAAGAATGTACTGTGACAAAATTTTTTGGTGTAATGGTAGAAAAGAACTTGCAGAAAAAGGACCGTGTAAACTATACAGATTTTATTTATTCTGTAGAGCGTTCCGTGGCTCGATCAGTTAGGACGCCGCTCAGTAGTGCTGAGACCCCTCTGAGTCGTGGGTTCGAACCCCAGAGCTGGGCGGTTGTCTTTCCTGTATCTTACATCGCAGCGAGGTGGCGAACCAGTCATCCCACTTTAACTGACCCTGGTTAAGATAGTCATGGCTCAGTCACCCAACCCCCACTTCTTGGGGATATGGGACATTCGATGTTGCTTTTATTAACTCTGTATCGTACTCTTGTTCTTCTTTATGTGATGTATTGCAACCTTGCTTGGGAAAATTCTGCTGACAAGCTTATAACAGGATCTTTATTATTAAAAAAAAAGAGCTATACAGGGTGGCCCATAAGTCCCAATCGGTTATAATTAAAGCAAAAATCCATCTAGCGGAGCTCACACTGACGTAATCAATTACTAAGGAAAGGATATTTGTCGAGATTCTTATATTTTCCACTTTAAATAATCACTAAATATTTCTAAACTTATTAGAAGCTTTTTACTTTGTTTGATTTTTTTGTATTTTCGCTTTAATTATAACCGAATGAGATTTATGGACTATATATATATATATATATAATGTAAAACAACGCACTGTCGCAACGAAGTATAAGGAAGGAAACCACTCTTCAGGAAGACTTAAATTTTTATTTCTTTAACACCAATACAGTTTCGCCTCATCGCGAGCCCTTGTCAATTGGTAATGACCGCATAAACAGAGAACAGGGTTCATATACACCTAGAAGTTAATTATCAGTGATTAGCTGACTAAACCGTCCCATCCTCTTACCAGGGGATAGTTAAGTGATCTTTTCGACCCAGTTTTGACCTGACATTGACCTGACCTGATAATTAACTTCTGGGTGTATATAAACTCTGTTTCGTTTATGCGGTCATTACCAATTGACAAGGGTCGCGATGAGACGAAACTGTATTGGTGTTAAAGAAATAAAAATATGAGTCCTTCGGAAGAGTGGTGTGTGTATATATATATATATATTAGGGTGTCACTTAAATGCAGAGTTTGAAATTTTCATGCTGACACCCCGCGAATCTATTCCATTGGTAAAAAAAACATGGTGACTGAAAAATCTTTTTATTTGAATAACTATAAAAGGTCGCCCCCGCCTTCCAAAGTTTAATGCTTGCGCGGCGTCTCCATAATCGTTCATTAGATATCTATATATCTCTATATATGTGTGTGTGTGTATCTGTGTGTGTCTGAATATCTGAGAAATAAAGTGAACAATACTTAACGATTCACCGTTTCTCATTTCAGCTACGTGATTTCTGGTGATGGAAACCCGGAAGTGTATATACCTATTAGGGGCAGCGGTTGATGAGGTGAAAGGATGCAATCTTCCTTCCTACAGGCAAGCATTCGGTTACTTCCTTTACCTTCACCATGAAAAGAAAATGACAATACGTGACGCGTTGAGGAAGTCACTTCGAGCAGTGATGTCCTTCTGGGAGAAAGCTCACATTCCAACCAGACTCGAGACACACTGCGTCAGCAAACTGGATAAAGTCTTCGAGGAGTGGAAAGGACTCAAAAAACACGCCTCAAGGACGAGCGATTCACACAAGACGAGAGAAAAAGAATTCATTGAACGCCTCGATCGTCTCTTTGACATCGCCCACGCTGATTGTGAGAAATTGGTCAAGTACCCAGAGGATTGGGAGTTCCTTCAGCAGCAGCGCCAGAAAGGACGTCCAGGTTCAATGGCAGGTTTGGACATGACCCATCAGCGCCAAGTCAAAGATTGTACTCGACGTAGTGATGTAAAAAAAACCGTTTTTTTTGTTTTTTGTTGTTTTTTTTTGTTGTTTTTGTCGTTTTTTTTGTTTTTTTTTTGTTTTTTTTTGTTTTTTTAATAATTAATATAGATATTGCCAATTTAATTATAAGGTATATTTTTGCAATGATATATATTATAAAAATAAATAAATAAATAATAAAATAGGCCATATGGTACCAGTATAGAATGTCCTTTTCAGCCTATTTACAGAAAAAACTGGCCTCTCTCTTGCACTGAAAGTCTTGTATCTTGAGATCCATTAAACTTGCGAGAACACTGGCTGGGAGCTGACTGCCCATTGTCCAACCTTCCCAGGACTCTCCCATCCATGCCTCAGATTTTGAATCTCCCACTTAACTATCCTTTAGACCCGCGATGACATATTCCCCCCCCCCACGAGACCATCCATATATATATACATACACATACACCCATATACATATATACCAATATATACATAAATACTTATATACACATTTATATCTATTGTATACCCCATACACATGCATACATCCAGAATTCCAGATACATACGCATGCATACTCACATATATACCTACACAAACTCATACACCTCTATTTCGCCCTTTCATTACCTCCGAGATCATTTAGCACATACAGTAATATCCATACAGCCAAAAGAAACCAATTAAGCACAGACAGAGCAGCAAAGCTAGTATTTATATCCCAAAATGCAAAATTCCAAGAAAGTGAAGTAAAACATGGTGCTACATTGGCTTCGTCAACATCCAAATCTGCAATAAATACCAGTACCTGTGATATTGAAACTATTTGCTTTAATCAATCTAGTGATAATGATTCTTCAATGGAAATAGAATCAGATAATGAAAGTTAAACAGCATTAGGTTAACACAAAGGTTAAAGAAAGAGATGAATATTTATATTTTTATTTTTCTATTTGGAATATATATATATATATATATATATATATATATATATATATATATATATATATATATATATATATATATATATATATATATACACACTGGTATTCTTGCCAATCACAATTATATCTATTGTTTTATACCAGTATTATGGATATTATACCAGTACCTGTGATATTGAAACTAGCATATATGCTCTACCCAATCTAGTGATGATTCTTCCATGGAAATGTAGGTTAACAAAAAGGTTAAAAAAAAGGTGAATATTTTCCTTTTCTATCTGGAATATATATACTGGTACTCTTGCCAATCACAATTATGTATATTGTTTGAAACGAGGAAGAATGTTTTATGTTCTAGTTAAAAAATATATATACATATAAAAAATGAGGGTTTGTTTTTCCTTTCTATTATATACTTTTTGCGTGATTCAATTTTTCTAAAAGATGCCTATATAGTATATATACTAGGTATAACCGTATATGCATGGTAGTATAGTAAATTATAGGTAATACTAATATACTTATTAGATTAAAGGAAAAAAAATATGGAATAAGTTTAAAACAATAAAAAACAAAAAAAACAAAAAAAACAGACTACCTTCGTTTTAAACAAAAAAAACGACAAAAAAAACAAAAAAAACGACACAATAAAAAACGACTCACATCACTAACTCGACGTCGGGAGGAAGAGGAGAAACGAAGAAAGCGATCAGCAGCTGAAATGGAGGCAGTATCCAACGAAGCGGTTTTGGAGTCCTCATCCTCCAGCTCAGATGATAGCGAAGAAAAAGGAGCATGTGGTGGTTCGTTAGCGTCTAAACAAAGAGCAACGAAGAACATCATGACATCGGAATTGGCGGCAGCGCTTGATCGCACGCAACTCTCGTCAAGAAAGGCCACATATCTGCTGTTTGAGGCAGCTTCCAGCTTAGGGCATGATGCTAGCGACTACAACATCAATCGTGGATCCATTCATCGTCAGCGTGAAAAATTCCGTACCCTTAAGGCTCGGCAACTGAAGAGCGAGTTCCAAGGCAATAGTCCGTTGACTGTTCACTGGGACGGAAAACTCATGCAAGATCTGACGTCACGAGAATATGTTGACCGCTTACCTATTCTTGTATCTGGCTCCGGGACAGAGCAACTCCTCGGGGTGCCAAAACTTCTGTCAGGAACCGCGCTGGCACAAACAAATGCCATCATAGATTGCCTGAATGAATGGGGAGTGACCGATCATGTCAAATCTATGTGTTTCGACACAACCGCGACAAACACAGGCCACCGTGGAGGAACTTGTGTTCTTCTGGAAGAAAAAGTTGGACGTGACCTGTTACACTGCGCGTGCAGACACCATGTACTGGAGTTGGTGCTACAGGCGGCATTCGCAGCATCGCTAGATTCAGTATCTACCGGTCCAGAAATTCTGCTTTTCAAGCGCTTCCATGATTATTGGACCCGCATTGACCAGCAACAGTTCCAAACTGCGGACACAGATGCGTTCACCAAAGCAGCTATTTTTAAGCATAGAACGGAGCTCATTGAGTTTGCAAAATCACAAGCACTTCAAGTTCGTGATGACTATCAGGAATTCCTCGATCTTTCCGTCATCTTTCTTGGAGGAGTTCCATACAAGGGACTAAACTTCCGCGCCCCTGGTGCTATGCACCGGGCGAGATGGATGGCTAAGGGGCTCTATGCCATCAAGATCTGGCTCTTCCGAAGACAGTTTAAACTGACGAACACTGAGGAACGCGGAATTCGAGATATCTGCCTCTTTTCTGTTCTAGTTTACATGAAAGCGTGGGCAACAGCTCATCTGTCCATCGAAGCTCCGCTGAATGATTGGGAATTGATGAGGACGCTCCTTCGATACCCGCACAAGAAGATCTCTGATGGTACCACCAAGAAGCTGTCTGCGCACCTGTGGTACCATTCGGAGGAGGCAGTGGGTCTGGCGTTCTTTGATGAGAGGATATCGATGGAAGTGAAGCGCAGCATGGTTGCAGCGTTAGATCAAGAAGCCCCTCACATGCCGCCAAAACGACCTTTGGTTCTTGATACTATGTTCCTCAGTGACAGCAAAGGACTGGAGCAACTGATCACAAAGAACACCCGAGGATTCTTCTCAAAACTTCAGTTGCCAGATTGCTTTCTGCTCCACCATCCCAGTTCATGGACGTCAAACTCTGAATACGTGCAAGCTCGGGATGTGGTCTCCAAACTTGCAGTGGTGAACGACAGAGCAGAACAGGCCGTGGCTCTGGTGAAGGAGCTGAACGGAAAGTTGACAGTGAAAGAAGAACAGCTCCAGTTCCTCGTTCAAGTTGTCACTGACCACAGAAAGCAACACCCAGCTCCGAACAAATCAGCATTAGTGAGGACGCGAAAGAACTAATCACTGATCAGCGTATGCGCACCAATTATTCTGCTACTGTATATGTATTTTATTTCTCAAAGTTTTGCTTTTGTTGCTTCTCCATTTTGTACCATTATTCGCCAAATTATGTCTTCTATTTTGATTATATAATAAACTGTTTGTATTCTTTGCGTTTTTAAGTGTCTTACTTTCGTTATTTCACCAAATTGCCTTGTTTTTTATTATCTGGTTCGGCCCAAGCTGTGAACACTGAACAGCTTGTTGACGTCAACAAATGGGTCTTGTTTTCAGTGACGAGGGCGACCTTTAAATGATGACCAATCAGGACCAAATTTCTCTTCCGTATGTTTTACACCAAATGGAACAACTTTAGGGGGTGTCATAGGAAAATATCCATCGTTTAATTTTCCCCCTATTACCTAGTGACACCCTAATATATATATATACACACATATGTGTGTGTGTGTGTGTGTGTGTGTGTGTGTGTGTGTGTGTGTGTGTGTGTGATTTGTGCGCTTATTTCATAATTTTATTTCCATACCCTCCATCCATACATTCCTCAATCCTCTTCATAAACTCTGTAACTGTAAACTTTACGTAAAAAGTAAGCAAAAGTTGGCTGCTCCTCCAGTCACAACTAAAATTTCGAACTATTCTGGATGGAAAAAGAGCAAAAACGATATATCTTTTTTCCGATTGAATATAGGAGCATTTCCTGTTATACAAAATATAAATTTATATTCTAAAATTTTATTCAAAATACGACCCAAAAAAAAAAAAAATTACATTCAACACAAAAACTTTTACTTTCGTTAATGTCTCTTCTCCCTGTTCGGTATTGTTCTATTTCTATTTTTATTTATTTGTTCCAATTTTTATTTATTTATTTCCCCTTTTTCTTACTTGGATTTTTATTTATTTATTTCCAATGTTTTATTTATTTACTATTTGTTTTACGTATTTCTAATGTTTTATTTTTCCAGTTTTATTTATTTATTTGTTGCGTTGTTTTCTCCAATTTTATTCATTTATTTATTTATTTCCACTCTTATTTATTTTTATTTTTATTTGTTTTATTTCCAGTGTTTTTATTTATTTATATTCGCTTTTTACGTATTTTAATTTTTTATTATTTATTTTCATTGTTTTATTTTTGCTTTTTTATTTATTTATTTACATCGTTTTATTTATTTATTATTTTATTTACTTATTTATTCCGACCTTTTTTATTTACTTATTCTTTTATTACTTGAATTGTATTTAGTATAATTTTACTTTAAAAAGCAAATTTGCACCAAACTTTTGACAAAGTTTAAGAAACAAGAAATCCAGAAATCATTTCGAGAGGCGAAGTTGACGTCGAGTTTTTCTCTACTCATTTTAAAAGTGTCATTTACTATTTCGGCGAACCTGAATTGTATTCGACATTTGTAAATCGTTTTACGAATGTTGCAATAATTTTACAGATTTTGCAAATTTACCCTGTGATTAATATTAATATTTCTCTGCATTTTATATGCAAAAGTAACAAATAAATGTATTGTATATGGTGATCCAAAAAAAGTGTCCCCAAAAATATTTATGTAACAAGTTATTGCTAGAAACACCTTTTTGGGTTACCCTGTATTTTATCACAGACTGTCACAATATAGGGCCTTAAGAAAACTTAAAAATCTGTTCCAAAAGTAAATACTACTATTACTACTACTACTACTACTACTACTACTGATAATAATAATAAAAATAATAAAACATACGAGTACATTTTCTAGAGATGTGCTCTTCTGTCCGAATTCTTTAGCTAAATCGACAATTTAGGCGATCTAATGTCGTTCAAATTAAAATAGTTTCGCAGGTTAGATTGTATCGGTAAAACCAGGCTGAGTTAGGGTAGGTTAAGCTGGGTTGGATTAATTTGATAGGATATTCTATTCTTATTGATGCAGAAGAATCTGGTCAGATGAGTATTGCGTCTGTTTAGTGTCATCAGCGAAGGGAAAGGGAAATTACGTTGAGAACAATCGTGGAAGAGTATCGCAGTGTTTGACGCCCAAATTATTTAATATTCTACAGAAGAAACTAAAAAATCTACAAAGTATTCAGTTCAGAACAATAAAAAAAATCGACTTGATGAATTCCTGTGTCCCTTACCAGCTTTGATTGGCAGGTTACGATGGCAGCATGGGAGTAGAAAATAACACGCTTCTTCATCAAATTAATTGAAATTCAGCAAATAAAGAGGGATGCTGCACGACAAACTCTATAGATCTACTGAAAAGCCCCCCCCCTCCCACACACACATAAACAGACACGGATCTATATATATATATATATATAGGGTGGTCCAAAAAGTTAAAGCATCGACTAAGTTCTCTCCACAAGGTTGGTTTTATGCCTCTTGGTGTGGACAGTATTTGTGCAAAGTTTCACGTTATTCGGTTAATATTTAGGGGTCGCCCCACTTTCCCCCTTTTTGAAAATTTGGGAAAATATATAGACAACTGAATAACTAAATTTTTTTTTGGTTCTCAAAGAATATGAAAGAAAACAGTAAGACAATAGGACATGATAATGGGTGTATCTTCATTATTTCTTCTGCATCAGAGTCGCCTTGGATGGTATTGGTATCTGTTTTCGGTGGGCGGCTACGAGTTGTAGGAGGTGCTGCTTCTGGTCCTCGTTTCGTGTCAAAGTATCATTGTAGCGTTGTGCGAGAGCAATACCTCGCTCGGCAGCATCATTGACGACTTTCATCTTTAAGGGCGATCTCTAAGTTCCCTGTAGTTCTTGTCATTTGGCCATTCCCGTGGATCTTTTTGAAGTAACTGGCGCGCTTCCTCCTTACCTCCAACTTTCAAGGCATCAAAGAGGGTCAATGTCCTTTTCGTGACGAAGGATGCCACATCATTTTCAACACCAGCTTCCGCCATGTCGATTCGTCGGGGGCAGCCATTCTTTTGGGGATGTTGGAGGTGTTGAACCATTCTCCTTTTGGTATCAGGATCGATCCTATTATCGAAGAAGGCCAGTCCAATCAGATGCTCCGACAAGTACCACAGGTGGCGTCTTAGAGCTGTCTTCGCCGCTTGTGCAGCTCCTCCGTGTGGATATTTTTCCAGAAGATGCAGCATTTTGAGATCATTGAGAGGAGCTTGTGTCCCCATTGGCGCTTCATGCCAGTACTTGACGTAAATCAGACTGACAAATAAAGCCAGCTGAGTCACGTTTCGTTCTTCGCGTGCTGTGAGCTTGAATTGATAGTGAAAGAGGTAGATTTTGAGCGCATAAATCGCCTTCGCCATCCATCTCGCGTGGTGCATGGGACCCGGAGCTCGGATAAAGAGTTGACCACCAGTCTTTCCCCCCAGGAAGAGCAAAGATAGTTCAAGGAACTCCTTGTAGTCGTCACGAGGTTGGCTTGCCTGAAGAGCGTTAGGTAAGTAAGTGAGCATCTCTTTTCTCATCTCTTGGAGTTGAGGGTTCTCGAACAAGCTGTCCGATGCTGAGACAAATGCTTCGTGGGAGAGAGATGGCCATTCCTTTTGAAATCGCTTAAAAAGGCCTGTTTCAGGACTTCCTGTTGAGCCAAATATTGAGGCAAAGACATCAGCAAGTACGACTTCAAGTATATGATGTCGACAACCGATCCAAACTAGCTCGTGACCCAATGCTTCTTCAATCCTGACACAGGCTCCGCGATGTAAACCCGTGTTTGACGCAGTGGTATCGAAGACGAGACCTCTCACATGCTGTTCCACGTTCCATAATTTCATAGTTTGAAGGCATGCCTGGGCCTGTGCTTCTCCAGTTCCTTGTTTCATCTTTGGGACACCAAGCAGCTTCTCCTGTCCATTGAATGTTATAAGGATTGCTATCCGATGCACATTCGTCTTCTTCCCTTCAATGCCGGGGAGAAGCTTTCCGTCCCAATGGAGAAGGACAGGGTCTTCTAGAGAGAATGATTCTAGGTCTTCTCGAGCTGCCTGTTCTCGCCCACTTTCTCTGTAGCGATGAATAGAGCTCCGAGAGCACGTCATCCCAGACAGATCATGCCCCGCGGCCTGTAATACAGCTCCAGTTACGAAAACAGCATTCCGGTCAGAAAGATTGGTGCGATCCATTGCTCCAATGACTTCTGGAGATTGGAAAATGTTCGTAACCTTGTTCTTGGGACGCTTTGGTGCCGGAGCTTCAGACGAAGAAGGAATCGGAACCGATGGTCTATAGTCGTCGTCGTCTTGCGAAAAAAGGGAAGAAGAAGAAGAGGAAAGATCAATTGATGACACTCCTGCTTCTTCCAAATCTTTCTGTGTTGCTTCATGCCTTGCCTTCCTCTTGGCTTCCTTCTCCATTCTGGATCGCTTTCTGTCCTCTTGTGTAGTCGTTTCCTTATCAATGCCAGCCATGCTGCAAGAATTGACGTCCTTGCGCTGCATGGACAGGAAATTTCGGTCCTCAACGTTGACGATTGTGCTCATGGCATCACTGGTTGCGATGTCAAACAGTTCCTAGATGTCCGCTTTGAAGATGTCTTCATTCATTCTATCGCTGGCACGTTGCCTGGTCCTGTGCTTCTTGAGTGTTTTGTAGCGGTCTAAAAGCTTTGAAAGCTTACGGACACAGGAGTCGATCCGTTGAGTTGGGATCCGCGCTCGGGTCCAGACTTCAATCACCCTCTGGCATGCCTGGTTCAGACTGTCGGAGGTGGTTTGCTTTTGATTGATGTGGTGGTATTGCCCCAAGAGGAGGGCGTCAAGGCATGTAGGGAGCCTTGACGTGGATAAAGTTCCAGTTGCCATCCCTAGAAGCCAAACTTTTGGAATTGATCGAGTTTGAGCCATCGGACCTACGGAAGAAAAGTACATTATATAATATATATATCAGAGTGGGGCGACCTCTAAATATTCACCAATCACGCTGCAAGTTTGCACAGACCATGTGGACACTAAATGGACAAAAACCACACTTGTGGAGACTATCTAAGACAATTTTGAAATTTCCCCCTATGGATTTGGACCACCCTAATATATATATATAAGCAACATTGTAAATCACTATAAAACTACCTACGTATTGTACATCGAAATTTTCTACGTTAAGTTAATAAATTTATATATACATTTTTCTATTAAAGAAAGCTTTAAAAAATGATGATATATAAAATCAATAAAGAAAAAAAAATAAAGGGGAAAAATATATATCTTAAGGTAAAGTTAGGCTTATGCTGATGCTATTTTAACGTGAACCAACTTTCCAAATTGGTTTCTTAAACGTTTTTAGATAAATTGGATTTTGATTTCCTGAGTTTTCATTTTTTTTTTTTTAGGGAGTGTGGGGGGAGTGGGGACCGGGTTATTTTGATTTTTAAATTACGTTCTGAGATGATATACTTCTCGCTTGAATATACAGTATATATATATATATATAAATAAATAAATAAAGGTATTTGCGACTGACGTAGATCCTTAAAATCTTATTTCTCTTTTTCTACCTTCCGGAGCGTATTTCTGTATGCAAATGGAAGTAACATGAACTTCAACCTTTTATTTTAAGAGGATCTGCTTAAGGAATGAATTCATAATGAGAAAGAGCTTTGCACATCTCAATTCTTTAATCTTGGTGAACTGATATCGTAATTAGACTAAGAATCAGCTCCCCATTTTTAGGTCAGATTTTTTTATTTTTATTTTATTTTTTTATTATTATTATTCTCTTTTATCGTGTTTTTTCTTTGTGTCGTTGTCGCTGTCGTCTTCGTCATTTGTCACTGTTTTGTTGTCGATCTTACTTTCGACGTTGTTGTTGTGGTGGTGGTGGTGGTAGTGGTGGTTTTCATCGTTGTCGTCGATATTTCTTTGTCACCTTTGTCGTCATTGTTGTCGTGTTTCATCGTCGTTGTCGTGTTTCATCGTCGTTGTCGTCGATATTTCTTTGTCTCCTTCGTCGTCATTGTCGTCGATATTTCTTTGCCGCCTTCGTCGTCATTGTCGTTGTTGTCGTTGTCGTCGTTGTTGTTGTTGTTTTTGTTGTCGTCGTCCTTAGTGTCGTCGTTCTTGTTGTCGTTTTGCTGTAGTTTTTATAGTTAAACTGTACAAATTGAAGAAGTTTCCCTGTTACCAAATTAGTATCATAAGAGAATATTAGACTTTTAATGGCGTAAATTTAATTTAATTTCCAAAGAAAAATGAAATTGACTGTTGTACAAGCTCCCTTTTTCATTCTAAATTAAGTTTAATTTAGTTCATTACGAGTGTAATATTTTCATATGATATCAAAGAAATAACTACAACGTGTAATTTGGTGGCAGATGAGATACCGCCTAAATATTAAGAAAGCTTTCCTTTAATTTTTACAGTGTAAAAAGTTACTGTCGTCAACTCACATCCGATCGCAATTGTTGGCAGAGGTAAAGTATGAGAGTTACGATATGTTAGTTTTGGCAGAGTACAGAATTTATTTCCATTTATTAACTGAAATTTGTGTATAATATTTTTCACATTAAAATAGAGAAAAACTTATATATTTAATATTAAAAATAGAGTACAATAAAATTAATATATTATTTGCACAGATGTCTTTATACGAGTAAAATTAAAATTTCAATTTAACAGGCTTTTTTTTTAATATATATATATAATATATATATATATATATATATATATATATATATATGATGGGAAAATGTAGAACAAATATTTGAATTTGGGGATACGTTGAATTTCATTATAGGAATAGTCATATACGGAGTAAATAGAGATAATATAATAGCCAATTTGAATGGCAAACTTTGTCCTAATGAATGTAGTGTACGAGTAAAGTGCTTGGGAGACAAATGAGGAGAAACCTAGTTTCCAACTAAGAAAGAAGAAGACCAAAATGATGAAAGAGGAAAGCGTAGAAGGGCAAACCTAAAGAAGATTAATTCCCTGATGAAGCTAACCGCGCATCAAGAAGAGAAGATAGATTACTGCGCTTAGATCTGACACGAAAACGCTTACCTCCTGACCGCGGCATAGGAGTTCCCGATGGAACCGTAAACAAAAATAACAAGGGAATTACGAGTGAAATAAACAGGGGAAGGAAGCTATTCTGTAAACATGAAATTGAGTTATTTTCACAATATATGCTTGAGTTTGGTTGATTCGTTACGACATGGTAACAAGTTGTACAAGAATCCCAACGATATCGTGTATCGTGTTTGCGTGGAAGCTCAACTTCAAAATCCAGGTGATTCGTTGGAAGGTCAACTTCAAACTCCAGGTGATCACTGAGAAGGTCAACTTCAAAATCCAGGTGATCATTTAAGTTTGAAAGACAGGAGACAAGTATCAAGCAGGAAAAAGGAGTACTCTGTTTAAATTCACTAACGAAACTGAAACAAGCTTTCAAAGCATATGACAAAGGACATAATGAACTCGTTGCCTGGAGTATCATGTACATTTAAAATTCAAGCAAAAGAGACTTCCATTATAACCTCAGAAAGATAATTATAGCAGTAATATGGTGCTAAGTACAGTACTGTCACAAGTTGACCTCAGAGATGTTATAATGACTCATACCTGAGCGCAGGAACGAGCAGAAGATATTTGGAAAGGTTTTTGAATATATCTTATACAGAACAACTGTTCCATGGTGTACTTCAAGGCTCCTTTCTAGGCCCTCTTCTTCCTATAATTTAGGTTAAGCTTTTCAGGCGTTGACAAAGTGTAATCAACTTTCAATATGCCGATGGCACATCTCACACGAATGTGTGAACACTCAAAAATGTAGTAGGGAATGAAATGTTAACAATTCCAGTCAATAAATTAATAAATGAATCAGTAATACCAGGTATATTCTCCGATAGTCTAAAGGAAGCCAGAATATGCACTGTATTTAAGTCGGAAAACGAAATCACTCCATCAGTTATCGCCCCATTTCCGTATTGCAACTTTAAGTTAAGTAAATGCAAAACACTTCACTTTTTTCTACGTGAAGGTCAAAATATGATAATTAAAACCCACTCTAATAGACAGAGTTTATTTCCACAACAGTTTCGATACCCACTGACATCCTCTTCGGGTTTTTTTGTATCCACCCGAAGAGGATGCCAGTGGGCATCAAACTGTTGTGGAAATAAACTCTGTCTATTAGAGTGGGTTTTAATTATCTTAAGTTAAGTATTTGAAAAATCGAATACAACGAACTTAATCTAATTGCAAAACGTTATGTAAATTTTATTCTTTTTCTCAATGGAGGTCATTTGTTTGTTAATGGTAGTTTCACATGTAATAAAGAGGTTATCCTTGAAAGAAAAGCAGCTCATCTTGAATTTAAATTTTGTAAATGACGTTAAATTAATTCTCCAAAAAACACTTCCCAAAAGAGCACATCACTCTTAAAATCATATTTTTGTTCTCAGATTTTGGACGTACTCGACGAGATATTTCCTATATATATTTATTTTAGTACACACACACACACACACACACACACACTACATACTACGAGTATATAGTGGGTGATTCTCATAACAACATATAAAATATGTGCGTGTATGACTGTAAAAAGTAATTTATGTCGCGAGAATATTTCAGTTACATTCAAAGAACCGAACCAACATGAAACCAAGGATAAGGTTTCCAATTATAACATATATATACACACACACACAGTATATATATATATATATATATATATATATAAAACAGGGTATAATGATGTGGACAGTGATAAATGAGGGATTCACACACACACACACATATATATATATATATATATGCAAATAACTGCAATGACCGCGCAGTATATAAATGAATAGAACGACATAAGTATTAAGGAACGTTTCCGCACACGAGGAGGAGAGATAACGAAATAATGAAAAATGAGGCGAACCGCCTGGGAATCGAACCCAGGGCCTTCCAATTGCCGGTCGGACGCTCTACCATTATGCTACGGTCCTCACTCAATCACAAATCGAAATTCTCCCAAATAGGGCAGAAACCAATGCCCTCAGAGAGCACCCTCGCAAATCGTGAATATGCGCAAATAACTGCAATGACCGCGCAGTATATAAATGAATAGAAACGACATAAGTATTAAGGAACGTTTCCGCACACGAGGAGGAGAGATAACGAAATAATGAAAAATGAGGCGAACCGCCTGGGAATCGAACCCAGGGCCTTCCAATTGCCGGTCGGACGCTCTACCATTATGCTACGGTCCTCACTCAATCACAAATCGAAATTCTCCCAAATAGGGCAGAAACCAATGCCCTCAGAGAGCACCCTCGCAAATCGTGAATATGCGCAAATAACTGCAATGACCGCGCAGTATATAAATGAATAGAAACGACATAAGTATTAAGGAACGTTTCCGCACACGAGGAGGAGAGATAACGAAATAATGAAAAATGAGGCGAACCGCCTGGGAATCGAACCCAGGGCCTTCCAATTGCCGGTCGGACGCTCTACCATTATGCTACGGTCCTCACGGTTCGCCTCATTTTTCATTATTTCGTTATCTCTCCTCCTCGTGTGCGGAAACGTTCCTTAATACTTATGTCGTTTCTATTCATTTATATACTGCGCGGTCATTGCAGTTATTTGCGCATATTCACGATTTGCGAGGGTGCTCTCTGAGGGCATTGGTTTCTGCCCTATTTGGGAGAATTTCGATTTGTGATTGAGTGAGGACCGTAGCATAATGGTAGAGCGTCCGACCGGCAATTGGAAGGCCCTGGGTTCGATTCCCAGCGGTTCGCCTCATTTTTCATTATTTCGTTATCTCTCCTCCTCGTGTGCGGAAACGTTCCTTAATACTTATGTCGTTTCTATTCATTTATATACTGCGCGGTCATTGCAGTTATTTGCGCATATTCACGATTTGCGAGGGTGCTCTCTGAGGGCATTGGTTTCTGCCCTATTTGGGAGAATTTCGATTTGTGATTGAGTGAGGACCGTAGCATAATGGTAGAGCGTCCGACCGGCAATTGGAAGGCCCTGGGTTCGATTCCCAGGCGGTTCGCCTCATTTTTCATTATTTCGTTATCTCTCCTCCTCGTGTGCGGAAACGTTCCTTAATACTTATGTCGTTTCTATTCATTTATATACTGCGCGGTCATTGCAGTTATTTGCGCATATTCACGATTTGCGAGGGTGCTCTCTGAGGGCATTGGTTTCTGCCCTATTTGGGAGAATTTCGATTTGTGATGAGTGAGGTACCGTAGCATAATGGTAGAGCGTCCGACCGGCAATTGGAAGGCCCTGGGTTCGATTCCAGGCGGTTCGCCTCATTTTTCATTATTTCGTTATCTCTCCTCCTCGTGTGCGGAAACGTTCCTTAATACTTATGTCGTTTCTATTCATATATATATATGTTGTATTCAAAACCCGAAATCAGTCAAAATCAGTTTTTACTAGGCAAAACTAGAAGCTACGAAGGTTGTTATTATTATCTGTATTACCTAGTCAAAACTACTTCCAATTAAGTAGGTTAGGTTAGGTTAGGTTAGGTTAGGGTTAGTTCATTATGTTACATGTATATATGTTAAATGTTATATGATAAAAGGCGAACTCAGTCATTTCGGCTTTTGACTTCTCAATATGGGTAACAACTATAACGACTGTAACAACCTTCGTGACTTCTAGCTTTAACTGATTTTGGGTT
Source organism: Bathynomus jamesi (assembly GCA_023014485.1). Classification (NCBI taxonomy): domain Eukaryota; kingdom Metazoa; phylum Arthropoda; class Malacostraca; order Isopoda; family Cirolanidae; genus Bathynomus; species Bathynomus jamesi. The sequence goes on along the minus strand of JAJOZX010000061.1, from coordinate 954,495 downwards.
TTGACTGCAACACACACACACACACACACACACACACACACACACACATATATATATATATATATATATATATATATATATGTATGTTGGATTTTGATTGTAGTAGCAAATATAATCTTATCTGAATATACCGTTGGGAAGCATGAGGGCTTATACCATTTACATACAGGCAGTTCCGCGCCGTTTTGCCAATGAAATCTGACAAGCGTCTCGACAGTTTTTTAAAAGTAAGTTAAAATAAAGTTTCTCTCTCTCTCTCTCTCTCTCTCTCTCTCTCTCTCTCTCTCTCTGTATATATATATATATATATATATATTATATATATATATACAGGGTAGGCCACAATGATGTGCCACATTTGAAAAGGGTGTTACATATAATATTTGTTTGTGAATTCATAATATTTTATTTTGAACTCAAGAAAAAACAAAAACGCCAAAGTTTTTATTGCAGTTAAAGTAGTGTTATTCCATGAATGGTATTGCATATATTGTCAGTAGTTAATAATACAGTATATTCAATCCAAGCCCCTCGCCTCTGCATGACAGAGACTACGCGGACGGTGACGTTTTCGATCGTTCTGCCAAGAATCTCTGCTGGGATGAGTTTGATCTCCTTTCTAGTGTTGTTCTTCGAGTCATGGCGATGAAATGTCACGCTCAGGAAATGACATTATCCCAGAAAATAATCACCCTAACTGTCAAAACACACACACACACACAGAGCTGGGCAGTATTTAAGTACATTTGTATTTAAATACGTATTTAAATACATTTGTGTATTTAGAACTGTATTTATAAATACATTGTTTTTCATGTATTTAAATATAGTATTTAAATACTTTAATGAGTATTTAAATACAATGTATTTAAATACTCAAAATATAAAAATGTAAATACTTTTACTGGTTTAATACACGTTCTGTACTAGCACAGTACGACGCGTCGACAGTTTAGTACAGCATGGTTCATGTTTCAACGTGTCAGTTCAATCAGTTGTGTGCCACTCTTAGTCGAAAGCGGTTGATTTCTTTATCGTGTGCGTGTCATGGCTTCAACAAGCAAATCCGGTGAATCAAACAGTGATATATCTGCAGATAACAATTTAGTGCACCCTCTGTTTGATGGAAAATACTTTAAAATTAAATCTAAAGACGGTAATAAGGTAAAGTGCACCTGCTTGCTGTGTAAACACGAAGTCTCTGCTGCAAGCAATGCTACAACGAATCTGTACACTCATCTGAAGGTAAGTGTTTTTTTAGACATCAAAAAATATCTTGAAATTGACCGAATAATCGTACAAAACGGCTCTGCCTTAAGTGGGCCTGTGTAACTAACTCGTTGCAATCAATCCAATTTGCGATGGAAAATTCATTGATGAAAAAGCTTTTAAAATCGTCTGATCTATCGAGTGGTGTATTTATTTCGAAATTCACCGTGTCCCCTAAAGTAGAAATTTATCAAAACATGAATTAGTGAATGCATATGTTAAAATTTGTATGTATTTAAAATGTATTTACAAATGTATTTAAATACAATTGATGTATTTTGTATTTAGTATCTAAATACATTCTTAAAATGTATTTAGTATTTAGTATTTAAATACATTTCTCCCATGTATTTAGTATTTAAATACATTCAATGTATTTATTGCCCAGCTCTGCACACACACACACACACACACACACACACACAAACACACACACACACACACACCAAAGAAAATTCTATAAAAATGAGCATGACAAGGGAGAAAATCATACTTTCTTCACTATCTCAACCGTGATATAAATATTAAGATTCGAATTTCGACCTTCTCGCCATCTTAAGTCTCTATATCTACCTGGTAAGTATCATGTGCCCGCCCTCCGCGAGACGCGGAGCACTGCAGGGATTTTCAGAACTTGTGGAAACACGCATATAGTGTTCAAGAGAAAAGAACATTTCGAAGGAAACACAATCCAGGGACCAGCAAAAGATGTGTCACTGGCAAAGTACGTGCAGTAATCGAGGGAGTACATTATAGTTGAATTTAAATGTACTAGAAGTGTTTTGTCTAAGAACAGACATGTTATATACGGGCGAATGAACCAATGTCACATCTGTGTTTATCGACCGCAAATAACCACATTTTAAAAACTGTGGTTATCTGAATAAATATTAAATAAAAATATATTGCTGCACATATGAACTGAATGTTAAAAAATACTGTTATTTCAATATCCAATCTCATATGTATATAGTACTGTACAGTATGTATATATATATATATATATATATATATATTATATATATATATATATATATATATATATATATACATACATTAGGGTGGCTCTTATTTTTTTAATTTTTTAATTTTCCGTGTTGCACCCCTTGAATTGGTTTGATTCCGTGTAAAACTGCGACACATGAAATAGGAAAGAATTTGAAGAATTTTTAGAGGTAGCTCAATGTGCTCAAATCCTATTTATTTTTATTTTTTATTATATTTAATTAATTTTAATTTTATTATTATATTTAATCCTATTTGTTTCATTTCAGAAAAAGTATGGCTTCTAGTATAATACCAAATACGCGCTCTAAAACTGATGTTTATCTACTTGGAAGTGAAATTACTGAAATTACTGGATCCAAGCTACCATCAATCAGACAAGCTCTTGGTGTTTTTCTCTATCGTAAACGAGATGCGTCAACATGTAATTCAGAAAATTCTGCCATTCTGGGAGAAAGCTAGAATACCGACCAAAGAAATACATCATTGCAAGGAAAAGCCTGAGGAAGTGTTCGAAAATTGGAGGCTGCCGAAAAAGAACAAGGGACGAACATCAGCTACTCAGAAGTCTAATGAAGAGAAGTTTATTAGTGCACTCGATGATCTCTTCGACAGTGCACATGCGGACGCCTTAAAGAGGATTACTATCCCGAAGGTCGTGAATTTTTGATAGCTCAACGAGAAAAAGGGCGACGCGGCTGCATGACTGGGTTTGATGTCAGCTTGCACAAGAAAGAACAGAGAGCTGCTAAGAGAAAAATGGAAGAGGATCAAAGACGCACACGTGAAACTTCAAGGATTAGTGCTTAGCTTTATATAAAATCTAATGCTGTCATTTATTATTTACATGGTTCTATATACAGGGTGTACATAAAGTCAGGATCTATTTTTGTGAAATAATTATTTTTTCTATTTTTCTTTTCAGAAGCCCTTAGAATGAATACAGAAGAGCGTGTGGCAATAGTAATTTGGCGAATCGAGGGAAAGAAATACAATGACATCAGAGAGAAGTTTAGAAGGAGATTTCATAAGCCGGGGCCAATAGACAAGACAATACGAAAATTGGTGAACAAATTTAAACGAACGGGATCTGTAAATGATGAAGCAAGATCAGGACGACCGTGTATGTCAGATCTTACCGTGAATGCAGTAGGCGAAATTATCACTGAGGAGCCACGTACGTCCGTTCGTGCTGCATCACACAGACTCGGCCTCCCGACGTCATCTGTGCACAAAATTCTGAAAGTTAATTTGCAGAAGAAAAGCTATCATTTGCAGGTTTTACATGATTTACATGAGGAAGATTTCCCTCGACGAAGTGCTGTGCGTGCTGATCTCGTAGAACAAATCTGGAGTGATAATTTAATGGAAAACATTCTCTTTAGTGATGAAGCCACTTTCCATACGTGTGGAAAAGTAAATCGCTATAACTGTCGAATTTGGGCAGATGAAAGACCGAATGATTTCGTCCAAAATTGGGAAAGAGACTCACCTAAAGTTAATGTCTGGATGGGTTTAACAAAATCTAAGGTTTATGGTCCTTTTTTCTTTGCTGAAGCTACAGTTACGGGGCTTATTTATTTGGACATGTTGCAGCAATTCCTTGAACCTCAGCTGATTGGGGATAGGATTGTTAGTACCGTCGTCTAACAACATGATGGTGCTCCTTGTCACTATGCCAAAATTGTTCAGGATTATCTAAATGGACGTTTTCGAAATCGCTGGATCGGACGCGGAAGCAACAGACCTTGGCCAGCGAGATCAGCAGATTTAACCCCTTTAGATTTCTTTGCATGGGGCTTTATCAAATCGCACGTCTATCAGACGAAGATTACGAGTCTTGAAAACTTACGTACACGTATACGAACTGCTGCAGATAACATAACCCCGCAAATGCTCCAGAATGTGTTTAGAAATGCTGCGGAACGATTTGAGCTGTGCAGGGATACTGATGGGCGTCACGTCGAATCCTACTCTTAATTATTTAATAAATGTTACCACTTTATCATTTTATGATTGAATTCCATATAATTTCCAAGTGCTTCACAAAAATAGATCCTGACTTTATGTACACCCTGTATTTTACTATATATACATTATTCTATTCTTCATTGTTCTGTTCTATATTATTCTGTTCTATATATACACATTATTTTCATGGTTCTATATATTTATTTACTGCTGATTTTACTTCATAAAAGCACAAAACTAATCTGGTCCTTCTTTTCCTTTCACAGAAGAAGGCGGCTACTAAAGTAATAAAGGCTTCATCAAGCAGTGAATTAGATCCTGAAGTCAAACCCGAAGAGCCTGAGTGGACTGCTGAGCCAGGACCTAGCACAAGCGATCAGCCTCGTCAGCGTGGTCGAAAGATGGTCTTACCTCAACCTTATCTGCTGTTTTCAACCGCTCGACCGTACCAAACTCTCTGACAGAAAGGCAACAATGGTAATGATTGAAACAGCTAAGAGCCTGGGCCATAATGTCGGTGCTAGGACAGTTTGTTACCGGACAGTTCGCTACCGGACAGTTCGCTACCGGACATCTCGCTACTGGACATTTCGCTACTAGGTCTGTTCGTTACTAGGTCGCTTCGCTACCATATTCAAAAAAGTTTGTTAGTTAGTTGGTTAGTTGGTTAGTCCACGTGGTATAAAATAAACATTAACAAATATGTTTTATGAGACCTAGTATGTTTCATGGCCTGCTTTCGATTTTCCTACAAAGTTGCAAACAAGGGCAGTCAATGACCCTGATTTTGTTTCTGCAATCGTTTTTTTTGAGAAACCTAACCTAACCTAACCTGACCTAACATTTTTCTAGGTTAGGTTAGGTCAGGTTAGGTTAGGTTAGGTTTCTAAAAAAAAACGATTGCAGAAACAAAATCAGGGCCATCGACTGCCCTTGTTTGCAATTTTGTAGGAAAATCGAGAGCAGTCCATGAAACATACTAGTCCCGTTTTGTCTTAGTAAACATCAACAAATGAACCTCAGTTTATTTACCTATGTAAATATTGTTAACACAGCTTTATGTATAAAATAATATAACAATGATTTTAACCTTCAATGATAGCGAAGTGACCTAGTAACGAACAGACCTAGTAGCGAAATGTCCAGTAGCGAAATGTCCAGTAGCGAAATGTCCGGTAGCGAACTGCCCGGTAGCGAACTGTCCAGTAGCGAACTGTCCGGCCACCCATAATGTCACAGATTTGGCACTCAACCGGCAGACAATTTAGCGTTCTCGTCAACAACACCGAGAGACAATGTTTCATCTATTCAAAGAAACTTTTCAGGCGGAAGGTCCTCTCGTAGTGCACTGGAACGGAAAAATACTGCCCAATATTACTGGAAAAGAGTATTCTGATCGTTTGCCAGTTCTCGTCTCAGGAAGCGGTATCTCTCAATTACTAACAGTGGCGAAACTACCTTCTACAACTGGACAAGCTCAATCTACTGCAGTCTGTAATGCACTCAGAGAGTGAGGAATAGAAGAAAAGGTTCAAGGTATGAGTTTCGACACAACTAGCTCGAACACAGGAAGAATAAATGGCTCTTGTATCTCGATTGAGCAGAATCTCGGACCCAACCTTCTCTTCTTCGCCTGCCGTCACCATATTTATGAGCTTGTAATAGCAGCGGTTTTCAAACATTGTATGGGAGAATCGAGTGCGCCCCAAGTACCCCTCTTCAAACGATTTGCAGCTAAATGTCAATGTCTTGACAAACAAAATTTCCAGAACGGTTTCACCGATCCCTTCATATGCCAATCTCTTTCAGAGGAAAAAGGGGAGCTTTTGATATTCATCAACTCACAGCTTTCTGAAGCTCAACCGAGAGACGATTATAGAGAGCTGCTGGAACTGGCAAGCATCTTCCTCGGAGCAGTGCCAGCAAAAGGCACCCGTTTTATGACTCCAGGGTCCATGCACCATGCCTGTTGGATGTCGAAAGTCATCTACAGTCTGAAAGTATGGATGTTTCGTGGCCAGTTCCACCTCTCTTCTCGCGAGGAGAAGGGTCTACGAGATATCTACCTTTTTGCAGTACGTCTCTACATTAAAGCCTGGATCACTTGTCCCAGCGCACCCTGTGCTCCAGCGAATGATCTTCAGTTCCTCAAAGATTTGCTGGGTTACTCGTCAATACATCCAGGCATTTCGCAAGTCGCCTTGGCCAAAATGTCCAGCCATTTCTGGTACATTTCGGAAGAATTGGTTGCTCTGGCCTTTTTTGATGACAAGACCTCGGCTTCGACAAAGATTCAGATGATTCACACGCTGAATGTTAACAGTAGTGCGGAGGACGATGAAGCACCCAACCCCCAAAAAGTTCAAGTTGATCTGAAAACTTTCGGAGATAAGTCACTACAGGATATCGTCACAAACAGATCCCGCACTCTATTCACAACGTTTAATCTATCGGAACACTTTCTCAAGGAAGATCCAACAACCTGGAGCGAACTGGAGGAGTACAAACGAGCGAAAGAGAAGGTGAGAGTCATCAACGTTGTGAATGACTATGCAGAGAGAGCGGTTGCTCTCATTCAAGAATTCAGCAATCATCTTACGAAGGATGAAGAACAGTTACAGTTTCTTCTACAAGTTGTCAACAAACATCGCCGTCTCTTCCCAGATAGCTTGAAAAAAACTCTTTGTATGGCTGTATAAGTTTCGTTTTTCATGTGTATTCATTATAGTTATATATTATTCAATATGTTAAAACTTCATGTTTCTTTCTTTCCAAGTTAAACCCATTAGAATTAATAATGGCAGTCAGACTAAGCTTTGAACAAAGGAAATTCATTCTAAAATGCTACTGGAAGTGTGAAAACGCAGTTAAAGTGCAAAGACAGTTTAGGAGGGAGTTTCAAACAGATCCACCAACGCGACTTACCATCACTCGAATTAGAGATAAGTTTGAAGCCGATGGAACTGTTCAGAATGTCCACAAGAAGCGTTCCGGAAGACCACGGACATCGACAAGCCTCACAAAGCAAGAAAGAGTACTGGAAACGTATCACCAAAGTCAAAGAAAATCTGTGCGGCAAGCGAGTCGTGAGGTAGGAATTTCAGAATCGCCTGTCCAACGCATTTTGAGCGCTGTCAATGGAAAAGTTACATTCCAAGATTAGTCCATGCTATTAATGAAGATGATCCGGACCGAAGAGTGGAGTATTGCGAGTGGTACTTGGCACGATGTGGATGTGGATTGGACGAAGGGTTTCGTAGAATACCCTCCGCGTTCACCAGACCTCACACCACTAGACTTTTTTTTATGGGGATACTTAAAAGACAAAGTCTACGCTATAAAACCTGCAACAGTCGCTGAATTTAGAGCAGCCATTGAACGAGAATGCACACAAATACCAAACGAAATGTTTCGTGATGTTTGCGATTCCATTGCTTCGCGTTATCAGCAGTGCCTGGACCAGAACGGACGTCAGTTTGAAAACAGGCGTTGACAAAACAATTAAATAATGTCTGTAGATTCTATTACATTTTGAAAATGAAATGTATTTTAATAAACACTGCCTTTATAAGTATTTAAAGTGTGTATACATTTTTTTGGGACGCCCTGTATATATACTTTCTTAAGCAGGAAAAAGGGACCAAGGGCAAATGCCCGCAAAAGCCCCTCCCCCCACAACACAACACAACACAGAAGAAGAAGAGAGCCAAAATCAAGGTCTGGGGTTTTCAAAATCCTTAGACACTTTACGTTTGAAAGATGGGAGGTCATAGACAGGAGGAAAGATGGATTGAGGAAGATTGTTCCAGTGTTCATAGGTTGAGTAGAGGAAAGATTGAAAATACCGATTAACCCTTGCGTGAGAGAGTTGGACAGAAAAGGAATGAGAAAATGTTGAAGGTCTGGTGCTGCGTGCTCTCCTTAAAGGAGGAGGTATGCAGTTAGAGAGTTATAATAGCGATACTAAAGAGAGAGTGAGGCAATATTACGGTGAAGAGAGAGAGATTGATGACAGTCAGTAAGAGGCGGGGAAATGATAAGAAGAAAAGCCTTTGATTCCACCCGGTCAAGTACGGTTATGTGGGTTGAGCCACCCCATACATGAGAAGCATACTCCATACAGGGGCGGACAGGACCCCTGTACAGAGACAGCAACTGAGCAGGGGTGAAGAAACTGCGGAGGCGGTATAGCACACCTAACCTCTTAGAAACTACTTTGGAAAAAGAGTATACGTGATCACGCGAAAGGAAACGCGAAGACCGTTAAGAGAAGAGGAAGTATTGACAGTAATTTTATTTATATGTGTCGGGAATAATGATTTACAGATCTACAGAAGCTAAGGCTAACAAAGACCCTAAGATCCACTCTAAGGTTAGCCCGAGAGAAAGAAGAGAGTAGGGGGTTTAAAGAAGAGAATAAGGGGTTAAGTAAGTAGCAAAACCTATCATTCGTGAGTCAATATTCATTCAGAAAAAGAGAGAGAAAGACTCACCATCATCATCCGCCGGCCACTGCCGACAAGTCGGAAAAATAGTCGAAGAGAATAGGAAAGGGGTGAAAGATAAAAAGAAGTAAAATAAGAACGCTTACAAACCATGCAAACACAGTCTTAACTCAAATACTCTCATACCATGGAAATTACAGACATGCAAGTAAAGAGAGGATAAGAAAAGAACAAAAAAATGTATGAAGAGTTAACAAAAATTGGGTTAGTTTACGCTACGCGCTACATCTAAGTTCGTGTTAGTCTATTTTTTTTTAAATATAATTTTGTTGCTGGCATATCACACGCTGGCATGTCACAAGCTGGCATTAATCGTCAACAGACTCAAAACTCGACCATTACCCCCAGAGCTCCTGTTGCTAATTGTTTCATTATTTTAAACAACGTTAATATTTTTAAAATGTCTATCAAAACGGTTTTTAAACATATTAACGCTGGTAGAGTTCACGACGGACGCGGGAAGATTATTCCATTTATCAATTACTTTAAACGTAAAAAGTTTTTAGCGATGTTAGTAATGAAATGTCTGCCACGAAATTTAAATCCATTATTACGAGTATTGCATTTATCGAAAATGAACAATTTGTCAAAATTTACGTTATCGATTTTATTAACGATTTTGAAACTTCAATAAGCTCCTCCCTTAATCTCCTAGTTTCGAGTGAATGTAAGTCTAACTCTTTAATCCTATCTTCGTAAGACTTGTTGTGTAGTGACGGAATTAGTTTCGTGGCGCATCGCTGAACCCTTTCCAACCCATCAATATCCTCACGCAAATACGCAATATTCTCACGCAAATCATCATCATCATCATCATTACTAATGATGATGATGTCTGTCTGTCTGTCTGTTCTATGTTTGTTTATACATGCCTCAACGGATAGGGTATTCTGCACCAAATTTAGTACACGCATTAAGGGAGAACCAGGGAAGGTGTTAGTAACACACTTGACCCTCTCAGGTTGTTTCTGTTTCGGGGGTTTTTGCTGCGCAAGGGGCAGTGGGCATTTTAGTATGTATTTGTACTTAAAATACGTGGAAACTACATTACGAGCAAGAGAGAGAGAGAGAGAGAGAGAGAGAGAGAGAGAGAGAGAGAGAGAGAGAGAGAGAGAGAGAGAGAGAGAGAGAGAGAGAGAAATTGCTTAAGACTGCTCAAGTAGGTAATTAAGTTATGCAAATGAACTTGCATTTCTCGCAAAAAGCCTGCAGGATAAAACGGCTTTACTTTTTCCTTGCCTTGCAATTTGCACACCTATTCTTAGCAATACAACCCAATTTTTGTGCATAGGAATTTGTAATTACAGAATCACGAAACGAAACTAAGAAAATACAGGGCGAAAAGCCTATTTTTACAGAGACAATCAGGTCACACTCTTGTAATAAATGTCCGGTCGAGACTTTAATAAGGAACCACTGTGATGAAAAATTTAATATACGTTTCGGTTAATTTATTTGATATTATAAATGGATGAACTGTTTCATGAACGCCTGATTTTAAAACAGTTATTTTCTATTTTGTTTACAAAGTACTTTAATAATGATAGGAACTGTTTAATATTACTTCCACTTATTTATTTATTTGTTTAATTATTATTATTATTATTATTATTATAACAGAAATACCTTAGCACAAACATAGATGTACTTTAGTTTAATTTCTTCTAACGATTTGCGGTTAACCCCTCTTCAGCATGCTGCCTCATTTGAGGGATTTAATGGAGGGGAGAGTGGCTTTCTATTGTCATCCTGCTCTCTTAGCCAGGTATGAATGGCTGGTCAGGGACTACTAAATCATATATTCAAACGGAGTCAAGTTGTTGATTAACTATGAGGGGGTCGTTCCTATACTTCCCTCAGTGGCAGGGCATTCTTTCAACACTGATGAGCTAACGTAACTTACAGATTGACTTCCAACCTAACCTAATCTAACCTAACCTAACCCAATTAAGCGCCAGCGCCTGTAGTTCAGTGGGTAACACCGTTTCCTCATAACTCATAAGCGAAGTGAAGACACTGAGGTCGAGGGTTCGACTCTTAATAATAATTTAGAAGGGCCAGAAACTGGCAAAATGCCCAACTGAAGCGGTTTCTACCCTTTCTGATTCGAGTCTGTGAATAAATAGGTTGTGTTTAATACACAGTCCATTATGTTTACAATTTGAATAACGATTAGCCAAGCGTTTCTAATAACTTAACTAAATTGAGCCTAGCAGCCTAAGTGTGGGTACCCTCACTGTCTCGGGGTTACTATGATACATCTAAGACTGACGTGCCCCATACGACAGTCAACCCTCAATAACAGCTTCCGCTGTGTTAAGCAGTTAGTAATACCGCCACGCTCCCGGGCCTAATGTTCCTAGTAAAAATTAGGAACTTTTCCATTATAGCACCCCCAATTTCTTCTTTTCAGTTAGTAACAATTTTGATACAGACAACCAAAAAAACGAACAATTAAAACTAACGGAAATATCACGACTTAACCTAACCAATCGTCAAGGGCGTATAGTTGACCTAACCGGGCTTTTCATTTATAGCACCCCTATTGTTTTATTTTCCTTTATAGCATCCCCGTTGTTTTACTGTGTTCGTTTATAGCACCCACATGCGTATATTAAATTGTGTGGTAAACTTAGATTTAAAATATTCGAGCAGAGAACCCACCCTTCGTGCGGGTAGCAAAAGTATCCCGCCCTACAACTTTAGAATGAGACGTGAATGTAAACATTAACCAACTAGTTAGGTTAATTGAGTTCCCGGTTAGGTCAACTGTACGCCCTTGACTATTGGTTAGGTTAAGTCGTCATATTTTTGTTAGTTTTAATTATTCGTTTTTGTTGTTGTCTGTGTCAAAATTGTTACTGAAAAGAAGAAATTCGGGTGCTAAAGTATAAAGGAAAAGATCCAAAAATTGTTAGCACCTCAAGTTTAAACCAAACGACACCATATCATTAATTGGAACATCACAAATTTACTCATACTTTGGCGAACGCTGTCGAGTGATGACGTCATCGAGTGTCTTTTCTATTAAAGAAATTATTCATCTAATGCCTTACCAGTGAAGACGTGTGTTTTGCTTTATGTGAACCCCTCATAAACATGGCGGTATCAGAGGAGCATATCAGGCATATAATGCTTTGCGAGTTCAAAAAAGGGAATAGTGCTACTGAAGCAACGCGAAACATTCAGGACGTTCATGGCAACGATATTCTGCATGTGAGGAAATGTCAAAGATGGTTTCAAAAGTTTAGGAATGGTGACTGCTGTTTGACAGATGCAGCACGCTCTGGACGCCCTGCTGAGTTTGATGATGACCTGCTGTTAGCCGCACTTGAAGAAGGCTGTTCAACAACTGTCGAAGAATTGGCCCAGAAACTCAATTCATCCCCGTCCACCATCCATCGACATTTGCTCCAAGATCCGTTTTTGTACCGTTTAGTGACTGGTGATGAAAAGTGGATACTGTACCAGACTGTTAAGCGCCGTCGACAGTGGGTCTGTGCCGGAGAACCAGCGACACCACAGCCAAAACCAAATCTTCACCCTCGGAAGGTGTTGCTTAGTGTTTGGTGGGATAAAGATGGTGTAATACACTTTGAAACCTTACCACACAACCAAACAATCACCGCTCAAGTCTACTGTCAACAACTGGATCGATTGAACACCACTAAAAGAAAAGATACCTTCTTTGGTTAATCGGAAAGGAATCGTGTTCTACCACGACAATGCACGTCCTCATACCGCTCGGATCACTTCTGCAAAAATTGAGGAGCTTGGGTGGGAAAAACTTCCACATCCTTCATATTCTCCAGACCTTGCGCCTTCAGATTATCATCTCTTCAGGAGTCTGCAAAACTATCTTGACGAGAAACAGTATACTTCTTTAGATGACCTGCACACCAGTCTTTGTACGTTTTTTGCCTTAAAACCGCCTGAATTGAGGAGCTTGGGTGGGAAAAACTTCCACATCCTTCATATTCTCCAGACCTTGCGCCTTCAGATTATCATCTCTTCAGGAGTCTGCAAAACTATCTTGACGAGAAACAGTATACTTCTTTAGATGACCTGCACACCAGTCTTTGTACGTTTTTTGCCTCAAAACCGCCTGAATTTTATAAACATGGAAAATATATACTAGATTAAAAAGTTTCGGTTGAGTTTTTTTTTGTCCTTCAAATTCCGATCTAAAAAACGACATTACTTATGGGATGACCTGATAAATTTTACTTTTTAATTCAAGTAGTTCAGTTCCACAAGGTATTCTTAATCACAATTGGGTATGAAAAATAAATAAGTAACTTGAATTACACGTAAAAACATGTTAAAGTTTAAATAACTTTCAAAGTTAGGTTATGACTTGATAAACAGCTAAATATAAAATTTACGACAATTAATTTTTTAAGGGTTCAAAACCCCACTTTTAAAGCCGACATGGCTTTCCAAATGTCACGTGACATTTGGAATAGCCAATCTCGGCTTTTTAAGTTATTTTAAGTCGGCTTTAGAGGCGGGGTTTTGAATTAAAAAAAAGTTTATTGTCGCGAATCTTAAATTTTACCGAGAAGCACAATAAATAATTTCAAGTCAGATCAAATTGTTTAATTTAGGGAAGGTTATTACATGACGACTCGGAAATTAATCTTGAGGCGTCCTAACTTATGTTTTTATTTCAAACACAAGAAAACGAGATGAAATCAACTAAGTTCACAGTGCGCGTACGTGCACCTTCCTCCTTTGACACAATCCAGTTCACTCTGCTCTCTTTTCCAATGTCAACTTTCTGTAGTTGCTGGCGAGACCAACTTTCTCCTGTTCTCGTTTTGCCTCTCTATTCAACATTTTTGTTCCTTTTATCGGAAGCATCCTGTTGGGCTACTGCGCAGTCACGTGGCGCCCTTTTACTTTGGGTGTCCAGATTTGTGCTTGGAAAAACCGGGACAGTGGCGGATCTATGCCCTATACCCTATAGGCTTATTTTGAAGACACTTTTTAACACAGTAAATGAATACTAAATATAATAATACACACCTTAGTCATTTTTTGTCCCGAAAACGTTTTTTCTAAAGACCGGGACAGCTCTCTGAAAACCAGGACATGTCCCGGAAAACCGGGACGTATGGACACCCTACCTTTTACTGGATGCGCAGTAGTAGTTAGATCGACTGACATCATGACGCAACATGGCCTATAATGTTCCCTAAGTTCTTGAAGATGTTATTTCGTAATAATTAATAACTGAGTTATAAATTTTTTTATCTACTGTACACTCTTAACTCAACTAAGGTGACCTATTGCTCTAGCTCGTCTATTATTATTACTAACATCATCGGGATTCGAACCCCGGACTTCAGTGTCTTCACTTCGTTTATAAGGAAACGGTATTACAGACTGAGTTACGGGCGCTGGCGTTTTCGATTCCTGATGATGCTAGCAATAATAATAATAATAATAATAATGAAAATAATAATAGAGGAATTAGAGCAAATGACCGTATTAGTTGGCTTGAGCTCTGTGCCAGTTTCTGCTCCTCTTCACTAATTATTAACTAACCTAAACATAACCTATATACTAACTAAACATAACCTAACCTACCTAATTTAACCCCTCCAAAAAACTTGTCGAAAGAATAACGTCAGGCCGGAGAAGCCCGGTGGTTTATTGCGAACTCTTTAAAATGATTTTATTTAATACAGGGTGACTCACTAGTTGGTTCCCCCAGCGGATAAATTAACGATACTGTGGGGCAACCAACGAGTGAATCACCCTGTAGAATATAGATAAATTGATGTATTAGTTTAATCCCATACCTATTAATTATTTTTAGTTATGGTCATGAATTTAACAAAAAGGTTTCATTACATATTAATGTAAACTGTCGGAAATAATTGAATGCGATGTAATGGTATATTGACTAATTCTGATACATCAATTAAACTCTGTGAAATATTGAACAGACTCATTTTTCATGGCAAGAAAGGGAGGGAATCTAGTTTTTTTGTATTGATAATGGATATGCATTTTTATCTCTCTCTCTCTCTCTCTCTCTCTCTCTCTCTCTCTCTCTCTCTCTCTCTCTCTCATCCTGTACAGCGTAAACTAAATAGTTTGGATGGATTAGCAAAACATTAACAAGTGCTAATTAAAGGTAAAAGATATTTTAACAAGCTGTGGTCCATTTTATACGTTCCCGAACTGTTATTGAAATTATTTTTAAAGCATATAAATGCACCTGCTCGTAATTCCTTGACGAGGTGTACTGCTGAATAACAAAAGGCCTTAGAATCGCCTTCCATTTTACCTTGTGGGTGTGCATCATTTATTTATTTCATATATTTAATTGTAAAATTCATCTCATATACAATATATATATATACCTCAGAAACGTAACGGGGGTCAAAGTTGAAGTCTTTAAAAGAAGACTGGATGCCTGGCTCAGGACGGTACCAGATGAGCCGGGCGTGCCTGGCTATGTACGGTGAAGAGCGCAAGAAAGCAACTCGCTCCTCCACCAAGCCAGACCTAGAGGCGGGGCCACCAGCTTGACCTTCGTGTGAAGAGAGACCAACGCACGAAACAACATAAGGTTCATAAGGTATATATATGTTATATTCTCCTCCTTCATTTCCAATTTAATTTATTTCGTTACAACCAGACAAAGTCCGAAGCTATAAAAACTCAAAGCCGCTTCACGGCCGCTCCCCTAGCAGACAAGAAATTATTTAAATTTACATAATTGACGTACTTCGTGTGCTTAGATGCATTTTTAAAACATGAAAAGGATTGGCTCTCCCGGATGCGAGGGGCAAAATTAAGGGTTTCGAATATTTTCATGACCATACATCCTGCATTTAGTAATTCTCGTGACTATAAATCATGCATTTCGTATTTCCTTTCAAACGGAAATCACACGCTAAGTGACGTAAGCACCTCGCGTTGGTGAATCCTTCCTTCTAAACGGAAGTCACACGAGCTGAGGTATAACGTGGCCACCTCGTGCTGTGACGTCACTACCTCGTGCGAATGACGCAGAGAAGGTTCCGGTTTTCCTAATATATAAGGAGGCGCTTCACGCCCTTAAATCAGATTTCGGCAGATTTCCGCACGCGTCGGTTCAACGCGGAATCTCCGGAGTGGGAAGAACATCCAATCCATTATTATTCCCTTCAGGAGAAGCGAACAGACAACATTAGATTAAGCAACTTCAGATTAGCCCGGCGGTAAGAAAGGGCGAGAATTTGAGAACTTTGATTTAAAGTCGAACCAGAAACGACTGGACATTCAATTAATTTTATTTCAAATATTAAGGCACTCTGATTCAAGTAAATTAAACGAAAAACTTTACCAAGCATTTTCTTGTCCCCATGTTCCCGTAATATATATATATATATATATATATATATATATACACACACAACACACACATACACACACACACACACACTCTCTTTCACTATCTATTTCTCTTTGAAGGACAAAACAGAAGAACGAATTCCGTTTGCTGGACCAAGATCAAACCATACCAAATGAAGTAAGACGGAGCTGTCCGCTGCCGTACTCTTCTTTTTTTTTCTTTTAAGAAAGACGGTCAATGTATGGCATACGTTTCTACAGACATAAAATCTGTTTCATATAGCGTCTCCATTTTCTCCTTCTGCGTCGTGAAACGAAACAGATTTCCCATTTATATTTTAACATGCCAATTTGACCCTCGTTCGAAAACCTCGCAAAGGAAATCTTAATTGTATCTGGAATGTGATTTCTTTGATGGGAAATAACTTCTCCGTTGGAGAGATGACGCATTACTACTCTTCACAGTTTATCGTATATTGCATTTAATTTGAGGAGAATGGAGGATTGTATGATAAATTCCAATAAACGAGTGGAAGTGTAAATTTCGGGGCAAGGTCAAAATGGGGGAGTTTTGGTACAAATTTTTACGTCGTTTTTACGCGGAGTGTCTAGGCATCTCGAAAACCTTGGACCTTGATTTTGACTCTTTTCTTCTTCTACGGTGGGTGGGGTGGGGGGGGGAGCTTTTGCGGGCATTCACCTTTGGCTCCTCCTTCCTGCATAAAAAATAAAGCATAAGGCCATAGCGTTTAAATTTTCAGTAGTTAATTTATAAAAATATAGATTACATTGGCTATAATTTTCTTTTTGAGAATTTATGTGCGGGGGAGGGGTTTCTACCTGAGTTAATCCGGTATTAGATCTAAGCACGATTTATGTATAAGGTTTATGGATTAATTTCAAATCTTAGATCTAATCCTCTTGTTAGCATTTTCATATATATACGAGATCAAACCATACCAAATGAAGTAAGACGGAGCTTCCCGCTGCCCTACTCTTTTTTTTTCCTTTAAGAAAGACCGTCAAGGTACGGCATACGCTTCTACAGCCATAAAATGGGTGCTCCTTTAGTATGCGGTCTACAGACAAATTCACACTTTAGTATGCGGTCTACACCAATTTGTTTTTTAAATGTAGTTAAAGAAGGTTGAAATGACAATCTTACTTGAAAAAAATTTATTGAAAAGCTAAAAACATAAAAAGTTTAAATGTAGGTATACCTTCTTAGCTTGTTTACTAATTGCTTGTTTACATCCCAATGTCAGTCGCCCTTGAAGATTGGTTAGGTTTAGTCATGATATTTTCGTTAGTTTTAACAAAAATATCTTCACTAAACCTAACCAATCGTAGGTAGACCGCATACTATAGTAGCACCGGCAATTGAATTGTTTACAACTTTACTGCTTCAAATTTCTCAAGCTACTGATGTTAAACAATCATTTTCAATTTCAAGGTCAAATAGGGTCTAAGTCATGTGAGTGAGTCATTTAGCGGAAAAAAAAGAGCGGCAGAATGCGTGAGCAGGCACAAATTTAACGAAAAAAACCTGTAGACTGCACTTTGAAAAAAGTAGAGCGCGGCAGAATTTGTAGACCGCATACTAAAGGAGCACCATAAAATGTGTTTCATATAGCGTCTCCATTTTCTCTTTCGCTTTCTGGGATTAGATTAAATTCTGGGATGGAAATAAAATATAAATTAATAAACATCTGTTCGTACTCATTGCCGTGCAAATCTCAACTTCAATATATTTTATGTAAGAGTACCAGCGCGCGAAAATCTACTGTTAATGTAGAATCGAACGTTCCAATAAAAACACACGAATCCTTAGTATAGAGGGTTGACAAAAGTAAATAGACACCGCGACGATTACCGTATTTCCCGGCGTATAACGCGCACCCTAATTTTGAAGAGAAAATTATTTTGGAGAAAATTTAGGACAAAAAAAATTTAGGAAAAAATATACCTCCTACCTCACTTCACATGTACAATTTTAACGAATTAATTTCAACGCAGGGTGATTTTTGGAGTATTTTAGGGGGAAAAAAAGTGCGCGTTATACGCCGGGAAATATGGTATACTCAAAAACAAATGGCATAACAATATACGAGCAATATAATAGAAATCATTATCTTACTAATATTTGTGACGGTCGAAGAACTTTGTTGCTTATGGTCGGCCAAACCACTGGCCAGATTTGGATAAGACTTGGGAGAAGGAGTAACTGAGGCCGGGGAAGAACATAGACTATGCGGCATCAGCCTCTGAGGTCATCTGAGGCTGCTGGAGGCCTCTGTATTCCTGATTGGTTGAAAGATAGTGACATCATAGACACGTCATAAAATGGCGAAGCTCGCGATGCATTCACGATTCAGCAAAAAATTTTTTTTTTTTAATGCGACAAAAATTAAATTTGAATTTTTAAAAATCTCCATATATATATATATATATATACTGTGTATATATATATATATATATATATATATATATATATATGTGTGTGTGTGTGTGTGTGTGTGTATATATATATATATATATATATGTGTGTGTGTGTGTGTGTGTATATATATATATATATATATATATATATATATATATATATCGGGTCGGCTAGAAAAAGGGGAGCGCTCGAACTTTGGCTGTAAAATCCAAAGTTATGGTCAGATTTCAATATTTTTTCGCACCCCACAACTAAGTAAATTTCCTATACGGTGAGCAGATTTCAAATAAAACTAATGAAAATTACGGATTTATTGAACATTTCTTTATGCCACTGGAAATTCTCCATTTACACTACTACTGCATTGTCGGGTCGGCAAAAAAAAAAAGGGAGATCTTTTAAATCCTTCATATCTCGGCAAATACGGTACAGAGAACCATGAAATTTTAGTATGTTAGAACTAGGTAATTTTATGGTTTGTATGCCATCTATTAGCATTTTAGCTGAGAAATTGGATTTATGGCGAATATTCCAGATAATTAAAGCGATTTTAATTAACGTATGCCAGCTGAAGGAGGTTTGGAGAAGCTTCTCAAGAAAATCGATAAAACAGGAGATATCAAAAGAATACCAGGTAGCGGTATTAAATTTGGACACCAAACAGTCCTGATTTAAATCCTGTCGATTACGACCGGCCTTTGGGAAAATTTGTCACAGAGAATTTATCGGGTCAAAGTGAAAAATGTCGCTCATTTACAACAGCTTCTTCTGGAAAAATGGGATGAGCTACCACAAGAACAAATCAATAAAGCCATAGATGAGTTCCGTCCTAGACTGAAAAAGTTGTAGACGTTCGTGGTAAACATATCGAGCATTTTTTTTTAACATCAAGGTAGCACATATGTGAGTACTTTGTAACTTTTTATCTGCACATACAGTGCAGTAGAAGTATAAATGGAGAATTTCCAGTGGCATAAAGAAATGTTCAATAAATCCGTAATTTCCATTAGTTTTCTTTGAAATTCGCTCACCGTATAAAAAATTTACTTAGTTGTGAGGTGTGAAAAAAATATTGAAATCTGACCATAACTTTGGATTTTACAGCCAAAGTTCGAGCTCTCCCTTTTTTTTTTGCCGACCCGATATATATGCTGTCTGTCTGTGTGTGTGTGTGTGTGTGTCACCCTAAAACACGGAAACGGCTCCTCGAGAGAAAAAATTATTAGGTAAAAGTTACGTAGAATTGATCGAAACCTACGGAAAAATTATTGAATGCCCGATTAGGTTAATTGAATGCCCGGTTAGGCCAACTGTATGCCGTTGACGATTAGTTAGGTTAAGTCGTGATATTTTCGTTAGTTTTAACGAAAATATCATGACTTAACCTAACCAATCGTCAAGGGCGTACAGTTGACTTAACCGGGCATTCAATTAACCTAACCGGGCATTCAATTAATCTAATCGGGCTTTCAATTGACCTAACCGGGCATTCAATTAACCGAACCGGGCATATTATATATATATATGTATGTGTGTGTGTGTGTGTGTATATAGGCTACATATACACACACATAGTATATATATATATATATATATTTAACTGCAATGACCGCGCAGTATATTAACGTATAGAAACGACGTAAGTATAGAGGAGTGTTCTGCACACGAGGAAGAGAAATAACAAACAAATGAAAAATAAGGCACCCGCCCGGGAATCAAACCCAGGATCTTCCAATTGCCGATCAGACGTGCTAACCACTACACCACGGAGCCACGATAGTCAGAAGTTGTAATTCTCCTACATAGGGCAGAAACCAATGCCTTGAGAGGGCACCCTCGCAAATCGTGAATATGTACATTTAACTGCAATGACCGCGCAGTATATTAACGTATAGAAACGACGTAAGTATAGAGGAGTGTTCTGCACACGAGGAAGGGAAATAACAAACAAATGAAAAATAAGGCACCCGCCCGGGAATCGAACACAGGATCTCCCAATTGCCGGTCAGACGTTTGTTTGTTATTTCTCTTCCTCGTGTGCAGAACACTCCTCTATACTTACGTCGTTTCTATACGTTAATATACTGCGCGGTCATTGCAGTTAAATGTACATATTCACGATTTGCGAGGGTGCCCTCTCAAGGCATTGGTTTCTGCCCTATGTAGGAGAATTACAACTTCTGACTATCGTGGCTCCGTGGTGTAGTGGTTAGCACGTCTGACCGGCAATTGGAAGATCCTGGGTTCGATTCCCGGGCGGGTGCCTTATTTTTCATTTGTTTGTTATTTCTCTTCCTCGTGTGCAGAACACTCCTCTATACTTACGTCGTTTCTATACATATATATATATATACATTCAACTGCAAAGAACACGCAGTATAAATAACGTAAAGAACGACGCTTGTATAGGAGATATTCCGCGCAAGACGAGAGAGAGAAACGGAACAAATGAAAAAATGAGGTAACCACCTGGGAATCGAACCCGGGATCTTCCGATTGCCGTCAGACGCGAACGCGATACCATTACACCATGGACCTCACTCTTCCAAATGCCGTAATTCTTCTACATACTCGCAGAAACCAATGCCCCAAGGGGGCACCTCCCGCATGCCGTAACATTATATACATTCAACTGCAAAGAACACGCAGTATAAATAACGTAAAGAACGACGCTTGTATAGGAGATATTCCGCGCAAGACGAGAGAGAGAGAACGGAACAAATGAAAAAATGAGGTAACCACCTGGGAATCGAACCGGGATCTTCCGATTGCCGGTCAGACGCGATACCATTACACCATGGACCTCACTCTTCCAAATGCCGTAATTCTTCTACATACTCGCAGAAACCAATGCCCCAAGGGGGCACCTCCCGCATGCCGTAACATTATATACATTCAACTGCAAAGAACACGCAGTATAAATAACGTAAAGAACGACGCTTGTATAGGAGATATTCCGCGCAAGACGAGAGAGAGAGAACGGAACAAATGAAAAAATGAGGTAACCACCTGGGAATCGAACCCGGGATCTTCCGATTGCCGGTCAGACGCGATACCATTACACCATGGACCTCACTCTTCCAAATGCCGTAATTCTTCTACATACTCGCAGAAACCAATGCCCCAAGGGGGCACCTCCCGCATGCCGTAACATTATATACATTCAACTGCAAAGAACACGCAGTATAAATAACGTAAAGAACGACGCTTGTATAGGAGATATTCCGCGCAAGACGGAATATCTCCTATACAAGCGTCGTTCTTTACCATATATATATATATATATATATATATATATATAATATATATATATATATATATCGAAACCTGGGGTAAAATTACTGAATGCCCGGTTAGGTCAACTGTACGTCCTTGACGATTGGTTAGGTTAAGTCATGATATTTTCGTTAAAACTAACAAAAATATCACGACTTAGCCTAACCAATCGTGATGGGCATACAAATAACCTAAACGGGCATTGAATTAATCTAACATGGCACTCATTTGACCTAACCTGGCATTCAATGTTTCTTAGAGCATTGAGAGTTGTCAGTCCTGAATTTTTAGATTCTGAGTTATGCAATATCATGAATATTGGTACTAAATTATATTATCCTATTTCATTTCTAAATAACTGCCTTAGGAAAGCCAAGAATAGGTATTATAATAATGTAACTGTAAAGGAATTTGAGCGTAAAAATATCCTTAGCCTACCTTAACATGTTAATTTTCAATATCTTCCGACTTTACTTAAAGCAATTGGTATCAACGTAGTCTTTAATTATAATAATACTGTTAAATCACGCCTAATAAAGAATAGCCCGGATAATGCGGTTGGCTGTGTGTATGAGATCGGATGTACACAATGTAACTCAGTATCATCGGCCAAACGGGTGAAACATTAGATATTCGGGTAAAACAGCATAAATATGTGTGCAAATAATTCTAATGCATTATATAGTTTAACCATATGTATAGATGTAATCATAGTATGAAGTGGGATAGTTCTAAAGCCCTCGTTAAAAAACAGTTATAATTGAAAGGAATATTCTAGAATGTGTATTCATTCATTTTAAAAATAATTTCAGTAATAGTGCGGGAATGTAAAAAATTGACAGTATTCTGTTAAAATACCTTTTGCCTTTAATTAACTCTTGTTAATCATGTGCTAATCTTTTTATTTTTCTGTCCCGTTGTACATATGTACTGTATATATTTTCGTCATCTCGCCTTCTCCATTCATTCCCTGACGAGGTGTACTCTGAATACACGAAAGGCATTGGAATCATTTTTCTTTTTCCTTGTGGTTTGCATCAAAAATATATGTATATACGAGTATATGTATGTATGTAGTTTGTGCAAATGTTGTTTTGGTACTGCACATTATATAAAATATTATACCGTAGTTTAGTAGTATATTAGTAAGTAGAACACAGTGAATAAAATAATAATAATATGATAATAATAATAATAATAATAATTGAAATTAAAACTGCAGATAATTAAATAATAGTAGTAGTTATAACACATTAAATTACATTGTGAAAATCAACACACACACACACACACACATACATATATAATATATACACACACACACACACACATATATATATATATATATATATATATAATATAATATATATATATATATATACACACAGGCTTAAACTGTTATGACTTGCGGGGAGATTTAATTAAAAATACGGTAAAGGTTCATTATTAAATTTTGAATTTAATCCAATTTGCATAAATGTATAGGATTATTCCCACTCGACATTCTAGATATACAATACAAACAAAAGAACTTAAGCTTCATCGCTGTATTTAACTTCATTTAACATTTAAATGTTTAGGCTCATTATTAAACTCTCTCTCTCTCTCTCTCTCTCTCTCTCTCTCTCTCTCTCTCTCTATATATATATATATATATATAATATATATATATATACACACAGTATATACTGCATATACTGGGTGTTTTAAAACCACGTAGTAAATTTTTACATGGACTCAATATCTTAACAAAAATTATGCGATATTTAACTATTTAAATTTCAAATATAGCAACAGTAAGAAATGTAAGAATAATTGTTAATTTTAGATGTTCAAAGTGTCTTTCTTCAACTTCAACACATTGTTCACAACGTCCCACTACTGATCGAGAGACATATAAAAGTTTACTAGGCATATTTTAATAATTTGTGTTTTAATATGTGTTTTGTTGTTTTCAGATTTGTTGTTGAACCTATGGCACAGAAATTGACAGATGAACGGGTGGAGATAGTTTTAATGAGTGCAAAGCGTGGTAACACACACCGATCAGTTGCTACTGCTTTTAATAACAAACACCTTGAGAGGCCGCCAGTTGTTCAGGCATCAGTTGGAAAACTGTTCATTCGCTTCAAAGAAACGGGAAGTGTTCATGATCGGCCGCGTAGTGGCCAGCCAAAAAGTTCAACCGATGCAGCAACGTCACTAACAGTACTCAATCACCTCGAAAACAGCCCACGTAAGTCCTTAAGAAAGTTATCCCAGGAAACGGGTGTCTCCAAAAGATCCACTCAACGAATTCTGACAACAAATCTTTTCCACCCCTACAAAGTCGAACTCGTTCAGGAACTGCACGGTGACGACACAGACCGTCGTGTAGAGGTCTGCCAGTGGTTTCTACAACATCGACAGCTTCAACGAAGGATCATGTTCAGCGACGAAGCGATATTTCACCTCAGCGGTCGTGTCAATAGGCATAATGCACGCTACTGGGCCAGTGAGAACCCTCACTGGATGGAGGAATGACATGTGCAATTCGATCCACGAATTATGGTGTGGGCTGCGCTCTGGGGGGATCAGTTAATTGGTCCGTACTTTTTCGACAGCAATGCAACAGGTGAAACATATTTGCATATGCTGCAAACATTTCTAATGCCCAGACTGGACGACATTCCGTTGGCAAAACGGGCGGAGATGTGGTTTCAGCAGGATGGTGCACCACCACATTTCGCAACTATGGTCCGGAGCAATTTAGATGAAACATTCCCAAACAAGTGGATCGGACGGCGAGGGCCCGTCGAATGGCCACCTAGGTCTCCAGACCTCACGTCTCTTGACTTTTTCTTGTGGGGCCATCTCAAGTCGATCAGCATAGACTATGCTAATCGACCCAGAACCATACGTTCTCTAAAGGATAAAATCACATCTGAGTGTGCCAAAATCAGTACCAATGTGTTAAGGAATGTTCAAACATCATGCATTTAACGCGTCAGAAAGTGTCTCCAAGTGGAAGGCCACCAATTCGAACATTTTTTATAATTTGATAAAATGTGCCTGACTTTTGCGCCACCCTGTGTATATATATATATATATATATATATATCCCCTCACGATAGCTTATGATCCCGTCTCATTTGCAGATTTGTTGGAGGAGAGAATTGGTTTCCGCTATCCTCCTGCCCTCATAGCCACCCACGCATGGATGGTTAGGGACTTTGCACAAGGAGGGACCAAGGGCGAATACCCACAAAAACGCCCACCTCCCCATAAAGGAAGAAGATAGCCAAAATCAAGGTCCAAGGTTTTCGAGATTCCTGGACACTCTGTGTTTGAAAGATTGAAGGTCATAGACAGGGGAAAAGATGGATTGAAGCAGATTGTTCCTGAGTTGACCGATTGAGTAGATGAAAGATTGAGAATACCGATTAACCCTTGCGTTAGAGAGTTGGGCAGAAAAAGAATGAGAATGTATCGAAAGTCTCTCCTTAAAGGAGGTGGTATGCAGTTAGAGAGTTCAGAAGAGCATTGTCCGTTATAATAGCGATAGTAAAGAGAGAGTGAAGCAACACTGCGGCGAAGAGAGAGAGAGATGAAAGAAAGTCAGTAAGAGGCAGGGAATTGATGAGACGAAAAGCTTTTGATTCCATCCGGTTAAGTAGAGTTGTGTGGGTTGAGCCACCTTACACATGAGAAGCGTATTCCATATAAGGGCGAACAAGACCCCTGTACAGAGACAGCAAATGAGTAGAGGTGAAGAAACCACGGAGCCCGTACAGCATACCTAACCTCTTAGAAACTGTTTGGAAAAGAGGGTATATGTGATCTTTCCAGGAAAGATCACGAGAAAAGGAAATACGAAGATGTTAAGAGAAGAGGAAGGAGTGAGTTGTGTTTGTTGAAGGTAAGGGGATAGTCGTGTGGAAGATTGTGGCGAGTAGACAGATGAAGGAACTGAGTTTTTGAGGCAATGAAAGCCACGTTTTCTCTGCCCCAATCAGAGATGGTAGAAAGGTCACAGGTCAGGTGTACCTTAGCCGTCCTACGCGAATCATATGGAGTGGCTGTTGAGAGGGACGCTTTGTAAAGCGGGTGGAGAAGTAAAGAGTGGAATCATCGGCAAAGGAGTAGATAGGACAGGAAGTGCGATTTAAGAGATCAAATTCAAATTCAGAACTTTATTAAAAAAGTATAAAAGAGACAGATTTTAAAGTTTTTAGATATTCATTATAACATTAATATATTCACAGTACTCTATCTGAATACGCCCTTGAAAGCATGGAGCCTTTTAATGCAAAATTAATGGCATTTAGCTTATTTATTACATAAAATGATGAAAGTGGCAAGTAATAGTAATAGAGACAACAAAAATAATATGTTATTATTTTTTCTCTAACACCCACCATTTTTCCACAAAACTACGTTGATTTTTCACAAAAATTATCCAAATTATATAATGTCAAACCCCTGCTAAGCAAAGGAACAGCCCTACGGCTATTGGTCATTATTGTGACACGTGTTGCTCACTGATTGGTTATTCGAAATGTTGTGTTGTTCTGTGATTGGTCTAAAGGTGGTCAGATGATTTCACAGCGGCTACCAAGTGGAAAATTGTTATTTTCTTTTATTGTTTCAGGTGCTCTGTTCATGTTTGGTGTTAAGATACTTTTCTGTTGGATCTACTGTGTTTATTAACTTCGTTTGTCAAAAACATTCATTGCTTTCGCGTTTTAACTTCAGTAATGTCTAGAAAATGTGTAAACAGTACCAATTTATTTTGTTATGTGTGTGTGGCGAACTAACATTGAAATCCACCAAAACAAACATTTAACCCTCTGGTTAAAAAGATAATATCTATACTAATATTTGTGACGGTTGAACTGCCTGCCTGCGAACTTTCTTTCTTTCTTTCTTTCTTTCTTATGACCGGCCAAACCACTAGCCAGATTTGGATGATACTTGGGGGATAGGGGTAACTGAGGCCTGGGAAGAACATAGGCTATGTGGCGTCGGCCTTCGAAGCCAGCTGAGGCCGCTGGAGGCCTCTGTATTCCGGACTGGTTGAAAGATAGTGACATCATAGACACGTCATAAAATGGGCGGAGCTCTAGCATTATATATATATATATATATATATATAAGAACATAGGCTATGTGGCGTCGGCCTCCGAGGTTATATATATATATATATATATATATATATATATATATATATATATACAGTATATATGAAAATTATTTCACGAAAGTAACACGTGAAAAATATTTATGATGAATAAAACCACGAAGGAAAGGAAACACAAAAAGGTGCTCAAGCGCTTTCGTATAATGACATCCTCAGGAACACTGAAGTACATAAAAGGTTACGGCCTATATATAGGTTACAGAAAGAAAAAAAAAAAAATAAATAAATAAATAACATACATACACACAAACATATATATATATACATACATATCTACATACACACACACACATATATATATATATATATATATATATATATATATATATATATATGCAATAAACGGAGAAGTAAAAATAAAAATAAAAATTAAAGGATTAACAAAGAGGCATACAGATTTGTAAGAAAAAATATCGATTTTTAGCACAAGATCAAATGAATTATAAAAATACAAATTTATACTGGAAATCTGCCCGGGTTTTAACACTTTGCCTTTTATAGTCAAGTTTCGATATATATAAAAATAAAATGAAGATTAAAAGTTAATAAAGTAGCATACAAGTTTACCAAAGATTTAGCGTCCTACCCTTTTTATCTAAATCTGTTTTGAAGGAATTCAAAACAACAGGATCGAGTTGAAAAAGACCTTTGCTTATGTTGAAGTTATTTGAAAGTTGGATAATGGCAGACTCAAGAATATTTCTATTAACAATGTTGCTAGAGTGAAATAAAACTGAAGCATTATTCCAATCAATACAGTGGGATAACTCTGACAAATGGACAAAAAGAGCACTGGACAACTGTCCTGTTCTAACGGAATATTGATGCTGTTTTATACGTGTGTGCAAATCCTTTCCCGTCTGACCTATGTAAAAGGAATCACATTGTTTACACCCAATTTTGTAGATAATGCCTGAATTATTGGTAGGGCTATTTTTTACTATGATATTTTTCACAATATTGTTATATGAAAATACTACATTAATATCCAAAAGTTTAAGTACATTAGCAATGCCTAAAAAGCCCTGGAAAAATGGAAGTACTAAAATATTTTTTGACAAAGTACGAGTGTTATTATTGACACGATAGAAAGTTCGTTTTGCCTTGTTGAGACAAGATTCCATAAACGCAGATGGATAACACAGATCACTTCCAATACCGTTGATTTTTTCCAATTCGGCATCGATGTATTCCGGACTGGCGATCCTAAGGGCGCGGAGAAACATTGACGAAAAAATGGCCTTCTTAGTGGGGGTGTCATGTCCCGAGTAAAAGTGTACGTAGGACAAATTGTTTGTTGTTTTCCGATAGATACTAAACTTAAAACCTGGGCTTTCCCTATGTACACGCACATCCAAAAATGGGATTGAATTGTCTTGTTCCACTTCTAAAGTAAACTTAATGGAGGGGACTTGATCATTTAACTGAAGGAGGAAGTTATCCAGGTCACGATTCATGGGCCAGATACACAAAATATCGTCGACGTACCGCAACCAAGGGATGCCAACCCCCAGGATTCTCGGAATGTAAGTAATTTCGAAAAACTCCATATAAATATTGGAGAGGAGGGGCGATAAGGGGTTGCCCATGGCCATCCCAAACACTTGTTGATAATACTCGTTATTGAAAGTGAATTTAGTCTTTGATGCAAAGCTTAATAAGTTCCAAAACAATGTGTGAAGGTAGTGGCAGGTCATACTTATGTAATTCTTGGGAGAGAAAGTCAAGCATATCATCAATCGGCACTTTTGTAAACAATGAACAAACGTCAAAACTGATCAATCTATCGTTAGTTTCAGTACGTGCATTATTCAATTTTTCAGTAAGATCCATGGAATTTTTTACATGTGAATCAGAGATCTACAGATCTACAGAAGCTAAGGCTAACAAAGACCCTAAGATCCACTCTAAGGTTAGCCCGAGAGAAAGGAAAGAGTAGCGGGTTAAGAGAAGAGAAGAGAATAAGGGGTTAAGTAAGAGCAACACCTATCACTCATGGGTTAACATTCATTCAGAAAAAGAGGAAAAGTGTCTCACCATCATCATCCGCCGGCCACTGCCGACAAGTCAGAAAAATAGTCGGAGAGAATAGGAGAGGGGTGAAAGATGAAAAGAAGTAAAATAAGAACGCTTACAAACCATGCAAATACAGTCTTAACTCACTGTCATACCATGCAAACTACAAACATGCAAGAAAAGAGTTAGAGACATGCAAAGTAAGAAGTAAAAAAAATAAAAAAATAAAAAAAAGTAGGTAAAGTTAAACAAAAAGTGGGTTAGTTTACGCTATGAGCTACATCTACATTCGTGTTAGTGTAATTTTTTTTTTTTTTTTTAATAATTTTATTGCTGGCATCACACGCTGGCATGTCACAAGCTGGCATTCATCGTCAACAGACTCATCCTCGAGCACCACCACCAGAGCTTCTGTTGCTAACTTTGTTGTTTTTTAAATTAAACAACGCTAATACCTTTAAAATATCTGTCAAGACGGTTCTTAAACATATTAACGCTGGTAGAATGAACGACTGACGCGGGAAGATTATTCCATTTATCAATTACTTTAAACGTAAAGAAGTTTTTAGCGATATTAGTAATAAAACGCCTGCCACGCAACTTAAATCCGTTATTGCGAGTATTACTATTATCAAAAGTGAACAATTTGTCAAAATTTACGTTATCGATGTTATTAACGATTTTGAAAACTTCAATAAGCTCCCCCCTTAATCTCCTAGTTTCGAGTGAATACAAGTCTAACACTTTAATCCTATCTTCATAAGGCTTGTTGCGCAATGACGGAATAAGTTTCGTGGCACGACGCTGAACCCTTTCTAACCTATCAATATCCTCACGCAAGTATGGGCACCAAAACTGAACGGCATATTCTAAATGAGGCCTGACTAGGGACTTGTAAAGGGGCAATATAATATCCTTCGATTTAAATTCGAAATTACGCGCTATGAAGCCTCACATCCTATTCGCTTTTGCGCAAGACTCCAGGCACTGGTTCCTAACCTTTAAATCCTTAGATACGCGTACGCCTAAATCTACTTCCTCGTCAACGCTCGCTAACTCCCTATCATCCATCGTGTACGCGTAATTATTGTTGCGAGAACCTATATGCAAAACTTTACATTTGTCTACGTTAAATTGCATCTGCCACTTATCTGTCCACTCCATAATCCTATCTACATCGTCTTGAATCCTATTTCTATCGTCCTCGTTAACAACCTTACCGCCTATTTTAGTATCGTCCGCGAATTTTGAAACGTTACTAGTCAATCCTACATCTATGTCGTATGGGGGACAAGACTTTGACAAGCCATTTGGAGAGTTTATAAGTAATAGAGCCCACCGAGCTAATAATAGGGCGCATAGGGTTGCCAGGTTTGTGGGTTTTAATAAGACCGTAAAGGTAGGGCAGAGAAGGTGAAGTGGACATGAAAAGCGGAATTAAGTCCTTATGATCTTTGAGAATGCGTTTCAAGCCACTATCGTGTCACTATCGTGTCAATAATAACACTCGTACTTTGTCAAAAAATATTTTAGTACTTCCATTTTTCCCGGGCTTTTTAGGCATTGCTAATGTACTTAAACATTTGGATATTAATGTAGTATTTTCATATAACAATATTGTGAAAAATATCAGTAAAAAATAGCCCTACCAATAATTCAGGCATTATCTATAAAATTGGGTGTAAACAATGTGATTCCTTTTACATAGGTCAGACGGGAAAGGATTTGCACACACGTATAAAACAGCATCAATATTCCGTTAGAACAGGACAGTTGTCCAGTGCTCTTTTTGTCCATTTGTCAGAGTTATCCCACTGTATTGATTGGAATAATGCTTCAGTTTTATTTCACTCTAGCAACATTGTTAATAGAAATATTCTTGAGTCTGCCATTATCCAACTTTCAAATAACTTCAACATAAGCAAAGGTCTTTTTCAACTCGATCCTGTTGTTCTGAATTCCTTCAAAACAGATTTAGATAAAAAGGGTAGGACGCTAAATCTTTGGTAAACTTGTATGCTACTTTATTAACTTTTAATCTTCATTTTATTTTTATATATATCGAAACTTGATTATAAAAGGCAAAGTGTTAAAACCCGGGCAGATTTCCAGTATAAATTTGTATTGTTATAATTCATTTGATCTTGTGCTAAAAATCGATATTTTTCCTTACAAATATGTATGCCTCTTTGTTAATCCTTTAATTTTTAATTTTTTTTTTTTTACTTCTCCGTTTATTGCATATATATATATATATATATATATATATATATATGTGTGTGTGTAGATATGTATGTATATATATTATATATATATATGTTCGTGTGTATGTATGTTATTTATTTATTTATTTATTTATTTATTTTTTTTTTGTAACCTATATATAGGCCGTAACCTTTTATGTACTGCAGTGTTCCTGAGGATGTCATTAGACGAAAGCGCTTGAGCACCTTTTTGTTTCCTTTCCTTCGTGGTTTTATTCATCATATAAATATATATACACAGGGTGTTTCAGGAGGAAAGGTCAATATTTCGGGAGGTGATAGTATCGGTCATTGTGAGAAAAAAAGTTCATATGAACATGTGTCTAATTCTGAATGGTTACGGAGATAGAGCTGTTTGAATCTGATGCGCGCGCAGCTCTTCCTCCCCCTTCCCTCCCCTATAACCTTGAACCATGTAAGCTGTAATGTAAGCATGTAACATAAGCCAATCCACAGCTGACTGTTGTGAGTGACATTGTTTGGTGTTTGAAGCAGTGTTAAGAATGCCACACACCTTCACACATGCCGAATATGCAGATATGGTGTATGTCTACGGTCTTTGCGATGGAAGTGCAACAGCTGCTGTTGCAGAATACCGTCGACGGTTTCCGAACCGCAGAATTCCGGATCGAAGAGTGTTTACCAGGGTTTTCAACACATTGCGTGAGATTGGTACACTTCCCAGCGCTCATGTTTCATTTGAACGTGAAGGTCAACAAGATGTGGATGAAGCGGAAAACATTCTTCAGTTGGTAGAGCGTAGTCCTACTACTAACTCACGAAGAATTTCTACACGTCTCTGTGTACCACACACAAGAGTATGGCTAACATTACGTGAGGAAGGCTTGCATCCATATCATGTACAGCGTGTACAACACCTTCAACCAGGAGACGCTACCATGCGACTGGAATTTTGTCATTGGGTAAATGCTAATCGCCGATTGCTTCGATTAATACTGTTCACCGATGAAGCTACTTTCACCCGTGACGGTATCAACAACACTCGTAACTATCATCGGTGGTCAGACGAAAATCCAAATGCCACTGTGGAAACAAATTTTCAACATCGCTTCTCTGCCAATGTGTGGTGCGGTAATATCGATGATCAGCTGATTGGCCCTGTTACTTTAGAGAATCGTCTTACAGGACAAAGTTACCTAGAATTTCTGCAAAATGAATTGCCAGGACTATTGGAGGATGTTCCTTTGGCTACACGCGCTGGTATGTACTTTCAGCATGACGGAGCTCCTCTACATTCTACCCGTCTGGTGATGCAATACCTAAATCAAACTTTCCCTGGTCGATGGATCGGCCGCGGTGGTCCCATTCAATGGCCACCAAGGTCTCCAGACCTCTCTCCGTTAGGTTATTGTTTGTGGGGGTGGATGAAAAGTCAAGTTTACAAAAGAAAGGTGGATATACGAGACGAATTGCTCGCGCACATTTTGGATGCTGCTGCCCGCATAAAGGAACGTCAAGATCAACTCAGACGAACAACACGCGATCTTCGCACACGAGTTGCAAAGTGCATTGAGGTTGACGGTGGGATTTTCGAAAACGTATTGTAAACTGTAACAAATTTGTCATTTCTGTATCTAATACCAATGAAAATGCCAATGTTTAAACATTAAATGTTAGAAACAGTAATTAGTGTCTCTTTCTTGATTACCATTAACAATGCTTATGTATTTGTAGATTCAAACAGCTCTATCTCCGTAACCATTCAGAATTAGACACATGTTCATATGAACTTTTTTTCTCACAATGACTGATACTATCACCTCCCGAAGTATTGACCTTTCCTCCTGAAACACCCTGTATATATATATATATATTTGTAGATTCAAATAGCTCTATCTCCGTAACCATTCAGAATTAGACATGTTCATATCAACTTTTTTTCTCACAATGACCAACACTATCACCTCCCGAAGTATTGACCTTTCCTCCTGAAACACCATATATATATATATATATATATATATATATATATCGAAACCTACGGCAAAATTATTGACTGCCCGGTTAGATCAACTGTACGCCCTTGACGATTGGTTAGGTTAAGTCGTGATATTTTCGTTAAATCTAAGAAAATATCACGGCTTAACCTAACCAATCGTCAGGGGCGTACAATTAACCTAACTGGGCATTCAATTAACCACCCGGGCATTCAGTTAACCTTTTAACGCCGAACTTTTTTGGAGGGTTAAGTCTAAATGCGTGTATTTGAAACGGTACGTATTCGACCCAATCGGCGTTAAAGGGTTAATCTAATCGGGCATTCAGTTGCTAACCGGGCATTCAATTAACATAATTGGGCATTCAGTTGACCTAACTAGGCATTCAATTAACCTAACCGGGCATTCAATTAATCTAATCGGGCATTCAGTTGACTTAACCGGGCATATATATATATACAGTCGTGGCCAAAAAATTAGCAAACTTTTGTTTTTACTCCATTTTTTTAATTTGTTTCAGATATACAATATATTTGACTCTAGTATTTTATTTTTTTACTTATACATTTATACACAAGACATTTAAAAATAAATTTTAATAGATTATAATATTACTAGTACTTTGTGAACCATCCTTTGGCTGATATTAGTGACTTTACTCGATTTGGCATGGAATGAATAAGAGATCTGCATGATTTAGATATGTTGTCACTGTGGTTCCACACACGAATTAATGTTTTTACTAGTTGTTGTTTATTTGTTATAGTCTCCTTCTTCATCTCTTGCTTTAGAATTGCCCAAAGGTTTTCAATTGGATTCATAGCTGGACTGTTTCCTGGCCATGGAAGTGTTTGAATGCCATTGGCTTGCAAAAACTGCGTCACTTTCTTACCTTTGTGGCATGGAGCTCCATCATGCATAAAAATAAAGTTTCTGATGCCCTCACTACCTTGCTTAATTGCCTATTCACGCAACTGAGATAGAAGACGAGATTCTAGTATGGCTTTGTATTGCCCTTGTCTCATGATGCCATCTACAATATGCAGTCGACCAGTGCCATAAATGAACATGACGCTCCATACCATGATCTGCATTGGGTGTTTGACCTTTTGATGCACACACTCCTTCTTGAAAGCTTCTCCGGGTCGTCTGCGAACATACTGAGACTCCTCGTCAGTGCACTGAATCATAGATTCATCGCTGAAAATGACCAAGAACAAAACAAAAAAAACACTCTTTATACACATTTGCAATCTATTACTGGATGAATGGTTGCAAATAACAAAATATCAACTAACATTTTCCCAATGTTGTTCACTCCATTCTTTGTATGTTTTAGCCCATTGCAACCGTTTTTTCGACATTGCTGGTGTCAACTTTTGTTTTTTCCTTGGACGTCGTGCTGGCATTCCTCCTCCATATAATCTACGATGAACAGTTCGAGCGCTCACACTCACTCCACGATCCGCCATGACCATTTTCAATTTGTGGCTTGTAATTCTCCAGTTTTTCTTTGACTCTCTCACCAAAATGCTGTCATCTCGCGCACTTGTGACACGTTTTCTGCCACTATTGCTTTTCTTTTTGGGTGAGAGAGTTTCACCATTCTTCAATTTTTGTTTTATTCTTGAGACCACAGATTCACTGACATCTAATTTTTTGGCGATTTCTCTGCCGGAGTAGTTTTCCTGACACACAACTTCAATTTTGCTTGCTTTTTAGGAGTTATGTCTTTATTCTGACCCATTTTCAATTAATACAGCACCACACCCTCACTCCAATAAATCTGTGGAAACACTGAACACGTGAGTCTAATAAAGAACAATTTTACAAGCAGAAGTAGCTCCTCCAAGTGGTGAAATTTTAATCATGAACAAAAAATAATCTTAAAAAGGCAGAAAATTTGATAAACTTATTAAATTTATGCTAAAATTATAAAAGAATGTGAAACAACTTATTGCTTCACATTTTGGAGTTTTCCAGGTATATACAAAAAAAGACAACATTAAAATTTTGATCAAATATTTATTAATATTTGTATATTATATAAATTTCCATGTTTAAAATCAAAATTTCATACGTTTAAATTACTTAAAAAGAAGTTGTAACCGATAAAAAACCTTAGAATTGAAATAAATGGAAAATTTTCAAAGTTTGCTAATTTTTTGGCCACCACTGTATATATATATATATGATGAATAAAACCACGAAGGAAAGAAAACACAGAATGGTGCTCAAGCGCTTTCGTCTAATGACATCCTCAGGAACACTGAAGTACATAAAGAGTTACAGCCTATATATACGTTACAGAAAAAAAAAAAATATATATATATATATACAATAAACGGAGAAATAAAAATAAAAATTAAACATTAAAGGATTGTGGGAGGAGCATACAAATTTATAAGGAAAAACTACCAATTTTTAGCACTTTTGCTTGAATCGAACAAAAGATCAAATGAATTGTTTCCAACCAATGTTATAGTTAATTAAAAAAAATAATAAATTGAAAAATAAAAATAAAAATAAAACTTATAAGAGGAGCATACAAATTTATACTGGAAATCTGCCCAGGTTTTAGCACTCTGCCCTTCTTGAAAAATAAAAGTTATTAGAGTAGCATACAAGTTTACCAAAGGTTTAGCGTTCTACCCTTCTTATCTAAATCCGTTCTGAAGGAATTCAAACCAACAGGATCGAGTTGAAAAAGACCTTTGCTTATGTTGAAATTATTTGTAAGTTGGATAATGGCAGACTCAAGAATATTTCTATTAACAATGTTGCTAGAGTGAAACAAAACTGAAGCATTATTCCAATCAATACAGTGGGATAACTGACAAATGGACAAAAAGGGCACTGGACGACTGTCCTGTTCTAACGGAATATTGATGCTGTTTTATGCGTGTGTGCAAATCCTTTCCCGTCTGACCTATATAAAAGGAATCACATTGTTTACAACCAATTTTATAGATAATGCCTGAATTATTGGTAGGGCTATTTTTTACTATGATATTTTTCGCAATATTGTTATATGAAAATACTACATCAATATCCAAAAGTTTAAGTACATTTGTTCAAACTTACTTGGTAAAGTCAAGTCTGACGATTATGTTACTGTGGTGAATGAGATGTTACGGTGCTATATAAATCTATGGGTTGTAATATGTCCTTGAAGGTGCATTTCCTTGACTCTCATTTAGATTTCTTTTCAACCAATTTGGGCGCCGTTAGCGACGAGCACGGCGAAAGATTCCATCAGGAGGTAGCTATTATGGAAAAGTGGTTTCAGGGAAGGTAGAATTCCAGTATGTTGGCTGAATATTGCTGGTTTCTCATTAGAGAAACTCCCGAGAGTATGTACAAACGAAAAACATCAGCAAAAAGATTTTAATTGTTGTTCTGATCTTGTAATAATTATGTTTAGTATTCAATATATTCTAATCTGTATATAAGACTTTTATTACACGTCCCTTCAAAACGGTGGATGATATACGTATTCTGACATCAGATTTGAACTCAGCGCATTCAAATTTATAAAAATCATGTTACATATTTTTAAATTAAGTGATTTATTGCATACTGAGTAGAAAATAAATGCTGATTAATAAAAAAAAATAGGAAAAAATAGATTACGAAATTAAAGGTGCTTAACGAAATCATCATGGTTCAAATAGTTAATTACAAAACTTATTACTATGGGAAAAATGGCAGTAGTGAATTTATATATCAGTAGGAGCTAATGAAGTGTTTTTTTAGTGATTTGTGAAATACATTTAGTGATGAAACCTGCCTGATATGCATGGGAATTGCATTCCATACATCTGCTCTTTTGAAAGAGAGAGAGTGCATTTCCTGCAATTTCTATTGTATAGTTAGGTTTGTATATAAAATCACTGAGTAGTCTGGTGTTATAATGATGGTGATAAATAAAAGGAAAAGGGCGGGTGACAGGAAAGGAACCCTGAGGAACACCACTTTTAATAGCTTTAGGAAACGAACAGTGGCCATCTACAACCGCGCACACACACACACACACACACATATATATATATATATATATATATATGTGTTTTTTGTTTGCTTGGGAAAGGAATTGTCTTTTTCCTCCATATAGTATAAGGTTCTCTTCGATCACACATTAGTTCAAAAGTACTTTCCTAGGTTTAATAAATGGGACAAGCAATGGGTTAGTTCTGTGAACCGAATTGTTTGTATAGTACAACGTGTGGAGGGACGCTGTTCACATGACTAGTTGTGGCCTTAAGCAATATGAGTTATTCTCTCGTACTCTCTATTCCAGAGCGTCACTCTCATACTTAATTAAAAAGCAGAGTAACATCAACGTGTCACAGCGATCACAAACCATAGAATATTTACAAAGACAGAACCTAAAACGAAAACAACTATAGTCTGTCTGTCTCTCTCTCTCTCTCTCTCTCTCTCTCTCTCTCTCTCTCTCTCTCTCAATAAAAAAAAGAATGTCGCACTAAACAAGTCTCAGAGAGGAAAATCCCTCTTGAATTTCAAAACCAAAGAGAACCCTAAGAAACACTTTTAAAAACAAATCCAAAATATAAACAAAATAATTAGAAATTGTGTTTAAAGGTGATATTCTGTCTTTCCTTAAATAAAAGGTAGAAGTGTCTTCATGATAAAAAGAAAATATTTAAATATCACGAAAAGAGTTTGGCAAGTTTTACCACGTTAATTACAAACATTTACAAACATTCTTTAATAAATATCTACTTGTAAATATGTGTATAGTGGTAAAATTAATGAGCAACTCTTCGTTAGTACATTATTCTGAGGTGGTATGTCTGGATAAACCTGAATTCGTTTTAAAAAGTGAAATTATATATATATATATAGGGTGCTTATAAAGTCCCTAGTTTTCAGTGAAAACGTAGCAAAAAGAGTAAAATTCAATAAAAATGTAATAGAAGGCATACATTTAATGAATACTTAAGCATATGATTCTACATGAGCACCATCAGTATCTCTACAGAGTTCGAATCTGTCAGCAGCATTGCGGAACACATTTTGGAGCATGACAGAGATTATTTTTGTAACTGCTGTTACGATACGAGCACGTAAATGCCCCAGCTTCATTCAGATGGCATTTTAAAACCGTCGTCTTTCAACAAGATGGGGCATCTTGTCATTACGCAAACATTGTTCGGGAGTACCTAAATAAACGATTTCCAAATCGGTGGATCGGACGTGGAGGCAACAGGCCCTGGACGGCTCGATCTCCTGACCTAACGCTCTTGGATTTCTTTGCATGGGGCTTTATCAAATCAAACGTCTATCAAACGAGGGTACAGATCTGCAAGATTTACGTGCTCGTATCGTAACAGCAGTTACAAAAATAACCCGTCATGCTCCAAAATGTGTTCCGCAATGGTGCTGACAGATTCGAACTCTGTAGAGATACTGATGGTGCTCATGCAGAATCTTATGCTTAAGTATTCATGAAATGTATGCCTTTATTATATTGTTATTGAATATTACCCTTTTTGCTACGTTTTCACTGAAATAGATAGGGACTTTATAAACAACCTGTACGTGTGTATATATATATATATATATATATATATTATATTAGTGGCGGACCGGATATCCGCATCCGCGTATTTTTTAACATCCGCATCCGCACTTCTGCCTGCGGATGTTATGCGGATATTAACTCTAATAAATTATGCAATTTACAATTAAATTAGCTTATAAAGTCGCTTATAAGGCCCAGTCATGCACATTTCATGTAAAGTATTAATTATTTATTAATGAACAAACAAATATATAAACCTCAAAATATAAACACCTGGTAACACAGAAAATTGAATGAAACTTGTATTGAATTTTCTGTGGCTGAAACTCTTGAGAAAGTTATTATTTTTATCATAATGAAAACATTAATATTAATTTTAATTCTTATGCATTGCCTGCCATAATAGTAATATCACGAAATTTGAAAAATGATGTCATATATTCATAATTCTATATTATATTGATAGATTAACTAAATATCCGCATCCGCAGATGTTGAAAAACTGACATCCGGTCCACCACTAGACTATATATACATATATTGCATAAGATACTATTTTGGAGATAGGCTGCAGTAATTTATAATTTTAATTAAACAGTTAATTAGTATTTGGGGTCACAAGTTGATTTATATCAACAGTCAAGGAAAGGAATGAATGCGTGTTTTTTTTTTCCTTTTAATCAAGAAACTTAATATTGCAATGATAAATAAAGTATGGTATATAACAACAAAATAATGCAATTAGTTATAAATCAATGTTAGTTACAAAAGTCTTGGTATGTATGAATTAATTATCAGTATGTATACACAATGTCAAATAGAACGACAGATAATAAATTACATTAAATTGTACAATAAATTTATTATTTGTTTAAATTGGTAGCTCGATAAACAACACACAATAGAAGTTCTACAGTGTGTGCAGAGGCAAAGGAAACAGATTGTTTATAAACGAACGAATTATTCTTTATAACGGTACTTTTCGGCTGGGACTGAGCGAACGCGAACGTGAGCGCTAAATAATGATTAGCAGAAAGCCGTTTTTGAAATAGGTGAAGATTTTATGGTAGGCCTAAACCCAACAGATACTTTTCATACCGCGACTGAAAGAAAACTGACTTAAAACTTCAACTGTTAAATCTTGAGGAACTTGAGACTTGGTTGATTTCGTTATTTATAATTGCCTTTCCTTTAGTTTTGTTGCTTGAAAATTTCTTGGTGATGGTTTTCTTGTTTGATTTTTAATGGTCGCCTTTTAGGTTAATTTTTTTAAACTTTGCTTACGATATATTAGGAGCGTTTTCATGAAGTTTTCATGAGGTCTCAAGCCTGGGCGAGAAGTGTTTATTAACTCAAAAGATGTGTCTTGTTGTAACCTGTCACTGGTACCTAGGAAACCTCCTTCAGTATAAATTTTTGTTGGTAACAAGAATTTGTGGTGTCTATAATACACTATGCTTTTGTTTGTGTTTACTCAGGAATTTCTTCAGACATCTGGACCTCATTAAGAATACTGTGCGGGTAAGAAAAACCTTCGAAGGGTGACCTTTGATAATGCCATTCTATACGCACTTACCTCATTTTTTCATTTGTTTCGTTCTCTCTCCTCATCTTGCGCGGAATATTCTCCTATACAAGCGTCGTTCTTTACGTTAATTATACTGCGTGTTTGCAGTTAAAAAAAAAAATATATATATACGATAGATAGATCTACTGTATAGATAGATAAATTCGATATAAGACGATGAACGTAAGCTAAAAGAATGCATATTAAAGGCAATAAAATAAATCATTGGTTCGTTTTTCAATAATTAAAGCGAAAAATCCCATAAATTTTGCCTTAATGTTAATCTCCCTTCGATTATTGGAAGCCAGAACGAAAATCATAGAAATTAAGAGTTTCCCCTGAACATTCCCTTTTTCTATTTTTTCAATTTTCGTTTTCTTTCGTTTGAAAACCCTTAAGTATTTTTCATGAATTTTTCTACAGTAACGTTTTTTTGCAATAGAAACTTCTGCCAATACGTCAAGGTTTGTAATAAATACTTGGTTTTCCTTTTGTCGGTTTTTATTTACTTTATTATTTTTCACGTGAGCGTGCTCATATATTTTATTATTATTATTATTACTATTATTATTATTATTATTATAATAGTAAGATTATTGTTTCCACTAAGTATGAGTTCTTTCCGAATTTACAAATTGGAAATATTATGAAACTATGAAAATCCCTAAGGTCCACTCCACGATAGCCAAGATCCACTCCGTGGCCGGACAGTTTGCCTACGGACAGTTTGCCTACGGACAGTTTGCCTACTGGACATTATGCCTATGGACACCATGCCTATGGACACCAGGCCTACCGGACATTATGTCTAACGGACATGATGCCTAAAGGACATTTCGCATCTACACTCTTTCATGACGAGAATATTTTCTTAATTTTTTTTATTATATAGTGAACAACTGTGGTATATTTATCCTTACCTTATTTAACTTATTTAACTTATTTAACTTCAGATTCATGCAAAAGAATTAATTCAAAATTGGCTCTGAATTGCACTTATACTCGTCAATAATTTACCAATAGTTTACATTGGAAGTTCCAACGACCACAGTGGTCAGTCTAGCAGGTTAGGTTAGGTTAGGTTAGGTTAGGTGGGACTTTGCCACCAACCAAGAAAAAGTACGAGTATGTCAATCAGCGCCTGAAGAACCTCGTGGAGAAGTATGACACCACCCCGGTTCTTGAATATCTTCGTGGCATTGCTCACAATTTATAGAATTTCTGACTATGTTCGTTCATTCTAGATTGATTTTTTGGTTTCATTGCATTTAAATGTTTTCTTGCCTCACTATGTCTTTTCCTTCTACACTGATTTTTTAAAATCTTATTATATCTCCGGCAAAGGAGATGTTATTTTATATATGCTTTTTAAAAAATCCATTTTAGACATGAATTTTATTCTTTTTTATTTATGTTAAAATTCTAATAAATGTAATTAAAATAAAATTAAATATATGAAAATGAAATAAAATGAAATAGAATGAAATAGAATGGAATAAAATCGATGCCTCAATAAGCTGCGTCTGTTAGGCGTGTCGTCCTTTAGGCATCATGTCCGTTAGACATAATGTCCGGTAGGCATGGTGTCCATAGGCAAACTGTCCGTAGGCAAACTGTCCGTAGGCAAATTGTCCGTAGGCAAACTGTCCTAGCGCCATCCACTCGAGGTTAGCCAGATCAATAATATATATATTTTTGAGAGAAAGGACGAGGGTAGAGAAAAGGGGTTGTTGTCAGTTATCTCATACACCTGAGTTTCAGTGAGGAGGAAGAGTGTGATATATATATATATATATATATATATATATATATATATATATATATATATATATATATATATATATATATATATATATATATGGGAATGAACTCAGAATGGTTCCCTGAGGTTTTTTATGATACACACAGACCATGAATGGAACAAGGAACTCTTCTAGAATAATTACATCCACTATAGTCCGAA
The DNA here is from genome assembly GCA_023014485.1 of Bathynomus jamesi. Classification (NCBI taxonomy): domain Eukaryota; kingdom Metazoa; phylum Arthropoda; class Malacostraca; order Isopoda; family Cirolanidae; genus Bathynomus; species Bathynomus jamesi. The sequence goes on along the minus strand of JAJOZX010000061.1, from coordinate 912,184 downwards.
TAAGTAATGGTAAATGACAAATACTATAATTTTTCTTTTTCATGATGCTAGCCCGACGTGGGCAACGGGTCACTCGCAAAGAGGTCCTAAAAATATAGCTTCCCTCACCAGCTATCTGCAAAGCAGATAGGATCCAGCTTTGGGACAGGATCTAGGGTTTAAAGCAGCCCAGCCCAGCTACATTTAGAACCTCACTATAAGCAAAAGACTCGCTACCTTCACGTCAGATTGAATACATCAAAGAAAAAGGGGTAACTATTATATTTTTAGCCAAAAAACAAAACTTAAATCTCAACTGGCAGAATTGAGCGTCCACTTTTCAAGGCACATAACATGTCTGTTTCAAGATGGGAATGAACTCAGAATGGTTCCCTGAGGTTCTTTATGATACACACAGACCGTGCATGGAACAAAGAACTCTTCTAGGATAATTAAATCCACTATAGTCCGAATAAGTAATGGTAAATGACAAATACTATAGTTTTTCTTTTTCTTTTTCATTCCAATCTTGAAACAGACATGTTATGTGCCTTGAAAATTGGACGCTCAATTCTGCCAGTTGAGATTTAAGTTTTAGTTTTTGGCTAAAAATATAATAGTTACCCCTTTTTCTTTGATGTATTCAATCTGACGTGAAGGTAGCGAGTCTTTTGCTTATAGTGAGGTTCTAAATGTAGCTGGGCTGGGCTGCTTTAAACCCTAGATCTTGTCCCAAAGCTGGATCCTATCTGCTTTGCAGATAGCTGGTGAGGGAAGCTATATTTTTGGGACCTCTTTGCGAGTGACCCGTTGCCCACGTCGGGCTAGCATCATGAAAAAGAAAAACTATAGTATTTGTCATTTACCATTACTTATCCGGACTATAGTGGATTTAATTATCCTAGAAGAGTTCCTTGTTCCATGCATGGTCTGTGTGTATCATATATATATATATATATATATATATATATATATGCTTTCAAAGAGTGATTTAACTATCTCTTATGAATCATTTTGATGTTTTGTATAATTTTTCTACAAGTGTTGTTTTTAAGGAGTAACATTGGCAAAACAACCATTGAATATTCATAGGAACAAAATATTTCACTTTGTGGACGGTAAAATCTGAGGCCTTTTAAATTATTGAATTTAAAAAAAAACGAACGGAAGAATATTATTTTAAACTTTTGATATTTTTGTTTTCGTGAGAAAAGAACATAAATTTTAAAACGATGTTGTAGAAAATGAACGGTTGTTGTTGTTTTTTGTTGTTGTTTCTGTTTTTTCTTACAACTGGAGAAATGCCCTTTTATAGAAAAAATGTTAATGGTTTTAACAATGTTTTGTATGTATATACAATATGTAAACATGTTTTCTTTGTTAATCTTAAACTCACACGCGCGCGCGCGCGCACACACACACACACACACACACACACACACACACACACAATGTTTATATCTATTTATCTATCTATCTATCTACCCTTTTTTTAGGTTTATAACTGATAACTGATAAACAATATGGCTGATTGCACCCCACAAGAGAAAGTGAAATTAGTTTTGTTACACGTAGATGGGAGAAATCAACAAGAAGCATGTGGTGAATTACACAGACTTTATCCTGACAGAGAGAAGTCAAGTCGTATAATATTTAGAAAGGTGCTGAGGCAGTTAAAAGATACTGGTAGTATTTTAGTCAAACCCCGTAGTGGACTTCCTCTTTCGTCTACTGACGAAAAATAATTCAGTAGCTGTTCTTGCTAAATATCAAAGTAGCCCAAAACGATCATCACAAAAAAATTACTCAGTCAAGACCACGAACTATTCAACAGTTAAAAGGCAACATTTATTCTCTTTATAGCAAATAAAAAAAATTCATATGGTAACAGACTTTTGTTACACCCTATATACATATATATTAGACAAAAAGCAAATCATTCACTGTTTCACAAAGCACCTCTCTGACCGTACACTCCTTCAGCGTACGAACAGCTCGCAGCATCACTGACAAGTAAATAGAGAGTCAACTTAATGGGACTGCGAAGTACCAGTAACTACAGGGTGAGTCACAAAAAATGTACCTTATTTTACTTATTTTAAATGTTTATTAAAGCTGCCATTTTTAATACATTACCATATAACTTATGTTATTTTTTATGCAGGAAGTAGGGGCCAAGGGCGAGCGTCCGCAAAAATGACTTCCCTATATAAGGAGAGAGCGAAATCAAGATTTCCGAGGTTCGCGATGCCATTTATTTTATTTTATTTTATTTTGACCTCACCTTTAGATTTTTCTATGGGGATTTGTCAAGGAAAATGTTTTCAAAGAGAACTCAATGATTTTCTGATCTCAAAGATGCTGTAACGAGGGTTATTTCCAGTCTCACGTGAAACACTTCAGTCTGTAGTCAGAAACTATTCCGTACTCGTAAGTGTGCGGAACTTAAAGGAGGACATTTCGAATATTCGTTTCAGTTAAACAAAATTTTCTGAGTTCCTTTTTGTATTACATAAATTCTATGGTCTTGCATCAAAAATAGCCGGATTTAATAAACATTTAAAATCGGGTACATTTTTGCGGCTCACCCTGTATTATATATTTTATAAACAAATATTTCAAACCTAATCTAAGCTAACTTACAAAACTTGGCATAACTAACTGATCTGCCTTTATAGTTAAGTAGTACTCATAATAACTGATTCTGGTATGCAAAGCAAGAGCTTAACGGTTTTTGTAAACAAAGATTGAAAATTTATTTCCATATTTGTCCAAAGACTGTCTCATATCGAAGGAACTGCGTCATCAGCAAGATATTCAGTTAATATCATTCATGAAATCTTGAGGGCTACGTCGTAGCTAATCGTAGCCAATGTCGTATCACCGCTTCCTGTTGATCATCGAAGTTAAGCGACATTGGGTCTGGGTAGTAGTTGGATGGGAGACCGTCCTCCGTGTCCAGATTATGTAGCGACCCGTGGTTCGGATCCTACGTAAAGCTGTAGGTCCCCTCCGTCATATGAACTTAGATGTTGCGAAGGAGGTTAAACAACCCCAATCATTATCATGAAATCTCGACTTGACAAATTTATAAGTAAAGTCCCCGACTGGTCTTTACTGGTAGGTTATGGCGACAAGATGAGTGTGCAAAGGGTTGACAAAAGTAAATAGACACCTTTGGGTTTTGCATATTTCATTATTTGATAATGAAAGTCAATAAATAATAACAAATTTATTGAATCAATATATTTAGAATGGTGTTGCTTTCCCCTTTGCATTATGTAAAGCTAACACCCTTTCTGGCATTCCATTGATGAGTTTTGCTATTTATTTTTTAGGGTAATGTCTATTTACTTTTGTCAACCCTCTGTACAACGTATCTCTCTCTCTCTCTCTCTCTCTCTCTCTCTCTCTCTCTCTCTCTCTATCTATATATATATATATATATATATATATATTATTAGGGTGCCCCAATTTTTTTTCTTAACACGACCTGACCACTCGTGTCATGCCCGGATGTGGTTTGGGCTAAAGCATTGGCTGTGTGATTTTCAACTCGATCAGATGATATTTAGAGGTCCCGACGTTTGATGACTTTTTTTTGGTTTTCAGAATTGATCATTATGGCGTTGACAAGATCAAACATCAAGTTGTGGCTTCTTGAGAGGTCTCCGATAGCAGAGCTGGCTAAATCTCGATTACCAAGTAATATGGACGTGTTCTCCTTTTCTTCTACCATCACCGCGACCAAAAGAAGACAGATTCCAACAGTGTCAAGGCTGTAATATCGGCTGTATTAGAAATCTGGGCTAGAGCCAACTCGAATCTGGCAACAACCTCCGTTCATGCCTCGACTAAACTGAAAGCTTTGGTTCAGAGGTATCGAAATTTGCATAAAAACAAGAACAAGACTGGAATGACTTACAATATGCAGCGGGATGTATTCTTGGCTGATATGGAGGATATTTTGATGTCGCCCGCTCAGACGTTCTGGATCGGGGAGATATCCCTCTTGAAGACAAGGAATTCCTCATTTCCCAAAGGGAGATCGACATACGAGTTACATGGGAGGTGAGGATAGAAAATATAATGCAGCCACAATGAAAAGATAGGAAAGGAAAGAGCTTTTGAGCGGGCACACCGGCGTCAAACGGAGGAGGCTTTAGCTGTAGGAGTCACAGAAGAGGCTACCGACAGCAGTTCTAGCACATCGTCAGCTGACAGTGGAAACGAAGCCGTCACTTGTGGACTTAAACCTTCGAAAGCTCCCAAACATGACAGACTAAAAGAAAGTCTGAGTGATCTTGACCTGGCAGCAACTTGGGATCGCGAGGGCCTTTCTGTTCGACAGGCAACATCAGCGTTTTCTGCGACTGCAAAATCCCTAGCTCTCGGTCCTGACAGTGTTCCATCAAAGAGCACGGTTCAACGCTTCCGACAAAAGGCCCGTACAATGATAGGGACCAATGTTATTGGCCACCTCGAGCAGCTTCCACCTCGACTGCAGATCCACTGGGACACAAAGATACTCACTGACATCGAACAGGAGGGTAAGTCAGTCGATCGGATTGCTGTTGTGGTGACTGGGGATGGTGTGGAAGAGCTATTAGGAGCACCGAAAATAATAGACGGCACAGGAGAGCAAATGGCAAGCGGTCCATCAAGCGCTCACCCTAGTCGGAATTGAGGACAAGATCATAGGCATGGTGTTTGACACGACGGCATCAAACACAGGGATAGTGCAAGGTGCGTGTGCGCGTTTGGAAGCGGCATTGGGAAGATCTCTTTTATGGTTTGCTTGCCGTCATCACGTTCACGAAGTGATTCTCAAGGATGTCTTCGTCGTGTGCCTAGGAACACCACCAAGTCCTCAAATCCCACTTTTCAGGAGATTCAAGGAGGCCTGGCCATCAATGAACCACTGTCAGTTGGATGCATTTGACAAGGACGAGGTGGCTAAAGCCTTCATAAATGACAATGCTTGCCTTTCACAAATGCGACTTGAGGTAATAGACTATCTCCGCGATGCCCTAAGAAGTGGTAATCATCCTCGAGAGGATTATGAAGAACTTCTTCGACTGAGCCTCTTGTACCTCGGAGACGACGTAGGACGTTACAAGCTTCGGCCTCCAGGGGCTTACCATCAGGCCAGATGGATGGCCAAAGCTATTTACTGCCTGAAAATAGCATTACTGCAGTCCCAGTTCTCCGAACTTCGTCTCCAAGAACTGCAAGGGGTTCGCCGTATGGCTCTCTTCGTGAGCCTTGTATACGTGCGTCACTGGCACGAGGCTCCCATCGCCATCAAATCTCCCAAAAATGACGTTAGGCTGTGCAATCTTCTTGTAGGTTACCCTGACAAGGACGTTGGAAACACAGCTTACCGGGCTGTGCTCCGTCATCTGTGGTATATCTCGGAGGACTTAATCTGTCTTGCACTGTTTGATGACAGAGTTGACGACAATGAAAAGCGTAACATGACGGCTAACCTGAAAAAGCGCCCTGGGAAAGGACTCAAACGGGTCCAAGGCAAGGGACTGCAAGTGGATGGCCGTTTAAGTCCGTGGGTGACGAGTCGATCCACCACACTCTTCCAGTTTCTCCAAGTTGAGCCCACGTTCCTCACCAAAGACCCTGAAACATGGCCTACTGACGAAAACTACCGTCTGGCAAAGAGCCGAGCTGCAGAACTGATGGTGGTCAATGATGCAGCAGAGCGAGGCATCGCCCTCATTGAGAAATACACAAGCAAACCTCTGTGCCGTGATGAAGAAGACCTCCAGTTCCTCCTTCGAATTGTCCACTCACACCGACGGAATGTGAGCCGGAAGGGAACAAAAACGGATCTCATGAAACACGTGTTTAGTTAAAATGCATAAATGTGATGCTTTGAAATTGTTGTTTGTGTTAAGATTAAAATACATGTTTATTTTGTATAATCATCTTTGTGATGGAACTTTTGAGAGAAATATTTCAGTTAGTTTGCCTTTCAGTTAAAGGAGAAATAAAGTGTTCAAAGTTCGGGACCTTTAAATTTCCTTCGATCTCTCTGAAATTTTACAGGAAGACTTCTAATGGAAACATCAAAAGAGCGCAACACGAGCGGATTTGTATCCCGAAAAAACATTTGGCCCCCTATGAGTTTGGGACACCCTAATATATATATATATACTCTTATGTTTGTATGTGTGGATGGGTGTGGATGGGTGGGGGTGGGGATGGGTGAGTGCGTACGTGTTTCAAGTTGCTGGAATTCATTAGCGAGTATACTTACTTAAAACTTCTGGCACTGCATAGCCATTTTCCAAGGAAATGTAATCTTATTATGTTTTTTTTTATGCAAGAAGCAGGGGCCAATAACTATCTATATATGAAATGCTGGATCACCTGAAGATCAAGGCCCCCAGCCTTCGTTAGTTAGCCTTATAAGGTTAACTATCGAAAATATCACGACTTAACCTAACCAGTCGTTAGGTCAACTGTATACTCTTGATAATTGGTTAGGTTAAGTCGTGATATTTTCGTTAGTTAGCCTTATAAGGCTAACTAACGAAGGCTGGGGGCCCTGATCTTCAGGTGTTCCGAAATGCTTAAGGGCCAAACTACACATAAAAAATAAATGAATTTGTTGTGTTAAAAATTATTGTAATATTGTAAATTGAAACACCGTAATATTTATTCTTACCAATAAAGATTTAATGATAATCTAAACAAATTTATTTTGAAGTAACGCCATTACTTCACTTTTAACAAAGCGTGCGTGATAATTTGAACGTATCCATCACTTTATTAGTTTAAAATCCAAGCAAATTGTTTGTTTGAATTAAATACAGTATATATTTTGTTTGGGTGTTGGTAATTTAAAAATTATATATGTGTTACAGGGAATCTGTGTAACTAGGGATTTCATGAAATCCCTAAAATGTTCAGGGATTTCATGTTAGGTTAAATCGTGATATTTTCGTTAAACCTATGGGAAAATTATTGAATGCCCGGTTAATTGAATGTCTGGTTAGGTCACCTGTACACCCTTGATGATTGGTTAGATAAGTCGTGATATTTTCGTTAAAACTAACGAAAATATCACGACTTAACCTTACATGAAATCCCTGAACAGGTTAGAGATTTCATGAAATCCCTAGTTACGCAGATTCCTTGTAACATATATACTTATTTAAAGTATCATTTTTCTCTTTTGAGCGCTTTCGATCCGCAGCAGACATCGAAAAAATTCAGTGACGTAATTCTGTTTCTTATTGACAGTGAGTCACGTGTTCTACCTTCCTCAGATACATTAAAAATGCAAGCATACAGAATGTTCTGCAAAATACGTTACAGTACCTGATGGACAGGTCTGGAAGGAAGGTTTCCGAGTATATAAAATCAATGGAAGAAATTAATTTTTTAATTAGCCAGAAAATCATAATTGGTTGGAAAAATCTTATACCATTTAGTAAAAGTCTCTTTATATTATAATTGTTCGATACCAAATAGACTATAATTATTCCAGTTAATTAGTTATTGTTATTTTTATTGGTCATATTTAGTGGTCACATTTATTGGTCTCACTAGTCAGTAGGCTAGTGGTCACAATTACTAACAACATTGTCACTTTTAACGATCACACTGGTCACATTTATTAATGGATACATTGGTAGTTGTCATTTATTTCCAATTTATTAGCTACATTGGTCACATTTATTGGCTATGTTGGTCACATTGATTGATTACATTGATCACATTTACTAATTACATTAATCACATTTATTTGTCATATTATTTTCCCAGCAATTATTAATTTTTGTTGAAATTGGAAACTTTCAGTATTCTTTTAATAGATTCTAATAAGACAAGAGCGTACACAAACATACATACTGATAACTATAATTGAGGCCTCCTAGGAAGAAGAGGCTGAGCGACAAAAGGAAAAAATGCCAGAAAACGCAGTCAAAGTTAAGATACCAGTTAGAGTGCCATAACGTTTGAACTTTTTGAAGATATTTCAACGAAATACCTTCAAAAGTTCAAATGTTGTCACTTTCAAATTGGCACAACTTTAACCGAGTTTTTTTGGCGTTCTTTTACTTGTGTCGCTTAGCCACTTCTTACTAGTAGGGTCTCAATTAATCTGCAGTGTTACGAGCAAATTCAAAGAAATATTTGTTATGTAAAGATTAGATCGTATACCTCATACATGATTTACGATTTGTCAATTTGTAAATTATACTTTTAGATCTGAAGATCAGCCTGAGTAAATGGCTTTAAAATTCCATAGAAAAACCTTAAACAGTTTCCTTCTCATAAGGAATGAAATAAGAAAAGCCAATGCTTTTGAATGAATGAATGAGTGAAAGAATTAACTAATTAATTAATATGAATGAATTAATGAATGAAGGAATTAAAAAATTAATTAATATGAATAAATAATGAATGAATGAATGAAAGAATTAATTAATATGAATAAATGAATGAATGAAGGAATAAATGAATGAATGAAGGAATGAAGGAATGAAGGAAGGAAGAAAGGAATGAAGGAATATGAATGAACGAATGAATTAATGAATGAATCTCTAAAGGAAACTTCAACTCAGAGCCATTTAAAGGAAATATATAGACCAGTAATATGTGTGGATATTAAAATTATTATTTTTGAATATTTTTACGAGGCTATATGTCAAAATTAGCAGTTTCACGAAATTGTCAAATCTTTTGAAAACTACGATGAATTTTTCTGTGAAAAGATAGATTATATCAAGTGTGTGTGTGTATATATAATGTATTATATATAATTATTTCACGAAAGTAACACGTGAAAAATATTTATGATGAATAAAACCACGAAGGTTTTATTCATCATATATATATATATATATATAGATATATATATATATATATATATATAATATATATATATATATACAGTATATATATATGACAGATGATGCAAAATTTGAAACACAAATAAGATAGCAGTAAACAGAGCAAAGAGAATAACGGGACAGATATTGAGAACCTTTAAACGAAGGGATAGGAATGTAGTGATTCCTCTACTGAAAACCCTGATCATACTCAAATTGGATTACTGCTCGGTCCTAACATCTCCATATAAAAAAGAAGACATTAGACAGCTGGAAGGGATCCAGAGAAGCTTCACAGCCAAGATCAATGGTTGCAAAGAACTAAATTACTGGGAAAGGTTACGCGAACTAGACCTATATTCACTGGAAAGGAGAAGAGAGAGATACACCATTATTTACACTTGGAAAACAATGGAGAAACTAGTCCCTAATCTTACTCTGAACACTATAACTCCCCAAACAACGATGGCAGGTAGAAACGGTAGACTGTGTCGTATTCCCAAATTGAAGGCGAGACAGGGAACATCCTTAACCCTGAAAGAAAATAGTTTTGTAATGAGAGGACCAAAACTGTTTAATCAGTTGCCCAAAGACCTAAGAAACACGAAGGGAGTTGCAGTGGACATCTTCAAAAGAAGACTAGACGCCTGGCTCAGAACAATTCCCGATGAGCCGGGCGTACCTGGCTATGTGAGGTGGAGAGCACAAGAAACCAACTCACTACTTCACCAGGCCAACTCGAGAGGAGGGGCGACAAGCTTCACCTTCGCGAAATGAGGAATCATCGCGCGAAACCTTTGTAAGGTTGTAAGGTAAGGTTTATATATATATATATATATATGCACTAGAATCACAAATAACACGTGACTTATTAATAAGCAAACAACCACAAGGAAAAGGAAACACAAAGTCCGAGCGCTTTCGTGATATATATCACGAAAGCGCTCGGACTTTGTGTTTCCTTTTCCTTGTGGTTGTTTGCTTATATATATATATATATATATATATATATATATATTCTGTTTTCAATGGAATCTCAAATTACGGTAACAAAATCAAAATAAAAAAATCCTGATACCATCCATTCTAATCACACACACACCACACACACACCTCAGTGACGAGGTACAGAAACTGCGCAGCGCTCAGGCCAACTAATGCGGCCCAACGTGCTAACTCTTGAATGATTCTTAGATTATTACAAACACCATCGGGAGTCGAATATATATATATATCGTAAAGAACGACGCTTGTATAGGAGATATTCCGCGCAAGACGAGAGAGAGAGAACGAAACAAATGAAAAAATGAGGTAACCACCTGGGAATCGAACCCGGGATCTTCCGATTGCCGGTCAGACGCGATACCATTACACCATGGGCCTCACTCTTCCAAATGCCGTAATTCTTCTACATACTCGCAGAAACCAATGCCCCAAGGGGGCACCTCCCGCATGCCGTAACATTATATACATTCAACTGCAAAGAACACGCAGTATAAATAACGTAAAGAACGACGCTTGTATAGGAGATATTCCGCGCAAGACGAGAGAGAGAGAACGAAACAAATGAAAAATGAGGTAACCACCTGGGAATCGAACCCGGGATCTTCCGATTGCCGGTCAGACGCGATACCATTACACCAGGGCCTCACTCTTCCAAATGCCGTAATTCTTCTACATACTCGCAGAAACCAATGCCCCAAGGGGAACCTCCCGCATGCCGTAACATTATATACATTCAACTGCAAAGAACACGCAGTATAAATAACGTAAAGAACGACGCTTGTATAGGAGATATTCCGCGCAAGACGAGAGAGAGAGAACGAAACAAATGAAAAAATGAGGTAACCACCTGGGAATCGAACCCGGGATCTTCCGATTGCCGGTCAGACGCGATACCATTACACCAGGGCCTCACTCTTCCAAATGCCGTAATTCTTCTACATACTCGCAGAAACCAATGCCCCAAGGGGGCACCTCCCGCATGCCGTAACATTATATACATTCAACTGCAAAGAACACGCAGTATAAATAACGTAAAGAACGACGCTTGTACAGGAGATATTCCGCGCAAGACGAGAGAGAGAGAACGAAACAAATGAAAAAATGAGGTAACCACCTGGGAATCGAACCCGGGATCTTCCGATTGCCGGTCAGACGCGATACCATTACACCATGGGCCTCACTCTTCCAAATGCCGTAATTCTTCTACATACTCGCAGAAACCAATGCCCCAAGGGGCACCTCCCGCATGCCGTAACATTATATACATTCAACTGCAAAGAACACGCAGTATAATTAACGTAAAGAACGACGCTTGTATAGGAGATATTCCGCGCAAGACGAGAGAGAGAACGAAATAAATGAAAAAAATGAGGTAACCACCTGGGAATCGAACCCGGGATCTTCCGATTGCCGGTCAGACGCGATACCATTACACCATGGGCCTCACTCTTCCAAATGCCGTAATTCTTCTACATACTCGCAGAAACCAATGCCCCAAGGGGCACCTCCCGCATGCCGTAACATTATATACATTCAACTGCAAAGAACACGCAGTATAAATAACGTAAAGAACGACGCTTGTATAGGAGATATTCCGCGCAAGACGAGAGAGAGAGAACGAAACAAATGAAAAAATGAGGTAACCACCTGGGAATCGAACCCGGGATCTTCCGATTGCCGGTCAGACGCGATACCATTACACCATGGAATATCTCCTATACAAGCGTCGTTCTTTACGTTATTTATACTGCGTGTTCTTTGCAGTTGAATGTATATAATGTTACGGCATGCGGGAGGTGCCCCCTTGGGGCATTGGTTTCTGCGAGTATGTAGAAGAATTACGGCATTTGGAAGAGTGAGGCCATGGTGTAATGGTATCGCGTCTGACCGGCAATCGGAAGATCCGGGTTCGATTCCTGGGTGGTTACCTCATTTTTTCATTTGTTTCGTTCTCTCTCTCTCGTCTTGCGCGGAATATCTCCTATACAAGCGTCGTTCTTTACGTTATTTATACTGCGTGTTCTTTGCAGTTGAATGTATATAATGTTACGGCATGCGGGAGGTGCCCCCTTGGGCATTGGTTTCTGCGAGTATGTAGAAGAATTACGGCATTTGGAAGAGTGAGGCCCATGGTGTAATGGTATCGCGTCTGACCGGCAATCGGAAGATCCCGGGTTCGATTCCCAGGTGGTTACCTCATTTTTTCATTTGTTTCGTTCTCTCTCTCTCGTCTTGCGCGGAATATCTCCTATACAAGCGTCGTTCTTTACGTTATCTTATACTGCGTGGTTCTGCAGTTGAATGTATATAATGTTACGGCATGCGGAGAGGTGCGCCCTGGGGCATTGGTTTCTGCGAGTATGTAGAAGAATACGGCATTTGGAAGAGTGAGGCCCAGGTGTAATGGTTATCGCGTCTGACCGGCAATCGGAAGATCCCGGGTTCGATTCCCAGGTGGTTACCTCATTTTTTCATTTGTTTCGTTCTCTCTCTCTGTCTTGCGCGAATATCTCCTATACAAGCGTCGTTCTTTACGTTATTTATACTGCGTGTTCTTTGCAGTTGAATGTATATAATGTTACGGCATGCGGGAGGTGCCCCCTTGGGGCATTGGTTTCTGCGAGTATGTAGAAGAATTACGGCATTTGGAAGAGTGAGGCCCATGGTGTAATGGTATCGCGTCTGACCGGCAATCGGAAGATCCCGGGTTCGATTCCCAGGTGGTTACCTCATTTTTCATTTGTTTCGTTCTCTCTCTCTCGTCTTGCGCGGAATATCTCCTATACAAGCGTCGTTCTTTACGTTATTTATACTGCGTGTTCTTTGCAGTTGAATGTATATAATGTTACGGCATGCGGGAGGTGCGCCCTTGGGGCATTGGTTTCTGCGAGTATGTAGAAGAATTACGGCATTTGGAAGAGTGAGGCCCATGGTGTAATGGTATCGCGTCTCTGACCGGCAATCGGAAGATCCCGTTCGATTCCCAGGTGGTTACTCATTTTTTCATTTGTTTCGTTCTCTCCCTCTCGTCTTGCGCGGAATATCTCCTATACAAGCGTCGTTCTTTACGTTATTTATACTGCGTGTTCTTTGCAGTTGAATATATATATATATTATATAAATATAATTCATTTTAAGGTAAAGCTTTATTTAAATCCTTAATTCATTAATTTTATTATTGAATTTTTAATAAAGACAAACATTCAGCGTTCAGCAATTCAGAAAGTGATGTAAAAACAGATGTTTACCCCTTAGGCTTACTTACATCTTACTGTAATTGATGGCGTTTCATTTTCCGCAGTTAGTATTCGGGAAAGACACTCATAATACACTACCGTTCCTCTCGACTCCTCCATGGCTGATTTTTTATGTATTTACTTCTTTTGGTTTTTATTTGTTTATTTGTTTCGTGTTTGTTGCTTGATTTTAATTATTTTTTTTTGTTTTTTTTGTTTTTAACCATTTTTTAGAGTTACTCCGTTTTTATTTATCTCGTTTTCTTTTATTTATTTATTTTTGAGATTATCGTGTGCTTCTCCGTAGATTTATTCTGTATTTGTCTTTCGGCTCATATTTCGCTGTCTAATTTTACGCACCTACGAAGTGTAGTCAATAAATTTCGCGAAATTGTTTCGTAATAAAAAACACAACCAATAAATTCTGAGAATTTATTGACTGGGCTTCATAAAGTATGATACAACCCACAAGGAAAGTGAAAAACTGATTCCAAACGCTTTCGTCTCTCACAAGACCTTCTCAGTGAAGTCTGAAGAAGGTCTTGTAGGAGACGAAAACGCTCAGAATCATTTTTCCTATTCCTTGAGGACTGTATCACATTTAATAAAGTCCGCTTGAAAAATGAGAATTATTCCCTATTACAGTATATATACTAGAATGGCCGTTGCGCCTTACGCAGCGAAGGCTCCTTCGTACAACCTGAGGGAGGCGGGGGACTGGGAGAGGCGAGTATGTTATTAAAACTTTCTCTGGTTCTCCCTTAATGGGTATATTAAACTTGGTTCACATTACCTAGCCGTTTAGCTGGCTCCCTCCCAGTCCCCTTCCCATGTGAGTACTGGGAGGGATATGTATGTTACTAAAACCTTCCCCGGTTCTCCCGTAGTGTGTCTACTAAATTTGGTGCAAAAGCCACCAACCGTTTATGGGTGCTTATATAAACAGACATAAACCATGAGACATCCCATACCATATATATATATATATATATATATATATATATTATATATATATAATATATATATATATATATATATATATATGGGATATATCCCCTTTGTTCCTGAAATATTTTTATTAATTTTATTCCATGTTTAATATTTTTATATTCTTTTTAGATACTTTTTTTTCTCTATTCATTTTACTTCATCTTATTCTCCCATCTCTCTCTCTCTCTCTCAAGAACCCCTTTTTATATCCTTCCGTTTTTCCCCCATCCTTCCCCTTCATCCGCTCCCCACCTCCATTCTCTCCAATTTCCTTCCCCCAAAGAGGGCATCACTAAAGGAGATCAGCGTAAAGCCTTCGTTGACCAATATAAGCGATCTTCTACACACTGTTTTTTCGCTCGTATCGAATGCGGCAAAACATGACAAGATTGCGCCAAATCCCTTTTTAAGTTTTTAAGAACCTCCAATCAGACTTTAACTAAACTCTTGAATTAAATGTACTTAATGAGCTCTCTTTGCCATGTTGTTTGGGAATTCTTTTCTTTTATTTTTTTTAAATTATTTTCCTCTCGAGTTTTGCCAAATTCCAATTCCAGTTCACGAATAATTTGGTAAAATTTACATATCTGAGTTTTTTATACAAGCCATGTTCACGCTTTATTACGTGAATTTATTACTTTACGTGGGTATGCTTTAGTTAACTTTTAGGCGTACGACGTTTCGTGGTGGGCCCCGCGTGCTTGCTAATGCCTTAATGTACTTTGCATTACGTGGAATGAGGGAAATTTTAATATTCTACGTGTAGATAGAAGTAAAGAAATTATATGAACGTGATTAAATTACACACACACACACACAAACACACATATATAACATATACATACATACATACATACATATACCTGTGTGTATATATATATACAGTATATGGAACAGAAATTAAATGTTATCAAAGCATTACATTTTATTTAAATTTAAATAAAATTATTTAATACAAAATATTCAACAAAATTTGAGTTAAATTTGATATCGAAGATTTTTTCCTTATCAAAAATAGATAAGACGTTTTTCATAACTTACTTAGAAATTTATATCAGATAAGAACTCAAGAACGCTCAGTGTGAGACTCTTAATATATAGACTATTATATATATATATGTGTGTGTGTGTATATATATATATATGTGTTGTGTGTGTGTGTGTGTGTGTATATATATATATATATATATATATATATATATATATATATTATATAAAATACAATGACAAGTAAAGCGTGGAGCCTGAAGGGAGTTCGTCCTTGCGCCGCAAGGCAACGCCCCGAGGAAGACATCTTACCGTAATCTTATTAAAATAAATCTTTGGTTATTGTATTTTTATTATACTATATATATATCATATATATATATAATATATATATATATATATATACACAGTATAATCTGGTGGGTAGCCTTTTGGGTAAGACGCTGGGCTGCTGATCGGGAGGAAGTGAGATCGAATCCGCGTAAAGAAAACACCATTCCGCTCATACACCCATTTAGGGTATGAACAGCTCGCAGCATCATTCCCAAGTACGTAGAAGCTCAAAATGTATATATACACAGTAATCCTATATACAGGATGAGTCAGAAGTTTGGCTCATAGGATAATATCATACAGTTAAGTAAATTTATGCATTTGATATTGATATTTGCTTTTAATTTTGAATTTTTTATTTATATCGAATTTATGTCTCACCCCTTCCTAGGAATGGCGGAACCAGCATACGAAGCATTGTACATTCCTCAGAAAAAGGTGGAATTAGTCCTTTTGCAGTTTCATTATCTTTTATAACTATCAATTGTGAACTGTACGTGTTGTTTGTAGGGAGGTACAGAATAAACGTATGTATTATCCTATAAGCCAGGACTTCTGATTCACCCTGTATATAATCACCATAACGTACGCCTTGAAGAAGGTGTACACGTAATTTTTGAAACGTTTTTCCTCGAAATAACCAGACTGGAATTCAATTCCTTTTTGGAACGAAATACAAAGGCCTCATTAAGATATTTATTCTTTTTTTTTAATTATCGTATTCAAGGTGGAGATTAACGTGGCTTGAATAATTAAATCCAGAAGTGGAAAGCTCCTCATTTTGTACCGTAATTATAAGCGACTTCTCTCCCTTCTGTTCTTATTTTCATCTATTTATTTCTGGCGCTGAAATTGGGGATTGCTTTTATATATTCTCTTGTTCTGTTTTTTTTTTTTTTAATTTAAAGAGGTTACTAGGTGTAATATATTAGTTAGTCCTTTATTAAGTTTACTGGTATGTAAATGTATTAAAATAGTCTCACATGGCTACATTATATACTAAATAAAGTTTTTATGTAATTTAAAAGAAGAATTTGTTTGGGTTTTAGATGAATAAATTACTATGTTCAAAATTATCAGTTTCATTTTTGCTAAAATCGAATTAAATAATAATTGTTGTGGTTTCAGAATAAATTTGGGGAGCACTCCAAGAATAAGCACCCCAAATCAATTTAGGGTGTTTTTTTTCTTGGATTGGGGTCGAATGAGGGTGCTTATTCTTGGATTGCTCTAAAATGGAGTTAAAATGGAGTTAATTGCTCTAAAATGGTTAACTGAATGCCCGGTTAGGTTAATTGTACGCCTTTGACGACTGATTAGGTTAAGTCGTGATATATTCGTTAAAATTAACGAAAATACCACGACTTAACCTAGCCAGTCGTCAAGGGCGTACAGTTGACCTAACCTGGCATTCAATTAACCTAACCGGGCATTCGACAATTTTATCGTAGATTTTGATATATATATATATATATAATATATATATATATATATATACCCGAGTATAGGTCGATCTCGTGTATAGGTCGACCCTTGATTTTTGGCCAAAAATCATTAATTTATCATATGCCTCGTGTATAGGTCGACCCCAGTTGTTGAGGGTAGTGGAACAAAAAATTAGGGTAATAAAGCACCATATTTTATGGCATATAAAACTCATTTCCAAAAACTAGAAACTGGCAACTGCGTCTAGGTGACCTTAAACACGTCATGATGTATAGACAGGTTACTGATAACCTACTGTGTAACAGCCATTTCCAATTGTGTCTTGGTAATTTTAGTAATTGGTACATATTTTATGTTTTCATTGTTTACTGGTACTAAATGGTAATATTTTTCATGTCTGAAGCTAACAGTAGCTCCAAGCCCGCCCCATTGTGCACGGATTTCAACCCCACGAAAATGTTACTCTTATATAGGTCGACACCCTAATTTTTGCCTTAGGAATTCAGTCTTAAAAACTCGGCCTATACACGAGTATATACGGTATATATATATATGTGCATTCCAAGAAAAAGCACCCCATAATAGGATCCCTCTCATACGTTTAGACCTCTAGGGGAGGTTCAAACTGGAAAAATCGGGTTATGTGAAGCGCAGAAAGTTCAAACTTACAGCCCAAAAGACATTTCAGCCCCATGGTCTATTAGTTAGCTAAGAAAAAAGGGTGGGGCAAAATATGTTGAGTGCCCCTAGTATTATTCAGACAGGTGACTAGTCAGGCGGTAGTCTTTGATAAATACTATTCAGTTAGGTGACCAACGGATTAGTGACAGGTTAGGTACATAAATATTATATATGCGGTATATAAATGTTATTCAGTCAGTCAGCAGTAAACCAATTGACTTAATGTAGCTTAACGTAGCAAAACTAGTGTAGGAAAGCAATCTCAGTTGGTTATCAGTTGAAATGAGCTCATATAATTTGTTTGTGTTATTTATGTGTATCAACTATTGTTATGTTGTTATAATGTTTCAGACCAACAAAGGCCCTAGGATCCACTCATGGCTGGTCTACCTAACTGTGGTTGTAGTTGTAAACTGTGGTTGTAGTTGTTGTACTGTATCTATTGTACCGTATCTATTTCTATAACAAAAAATAAGCCAAACTAGAGAAGAATACCACCTGGTATACTGATAACTAGCTACTAGCGTCGATAATTTTGTTTTTCGCCCGTCGTAAATTGTAACGTATAAACTTCTAAATAATATGATTTGAAATTAATATATAATATTAGCTGCAAACAACAATTTTGCTAATATCGGCCTTATAACTGAGATGCAAATTGTTATATTGTTTGCAAATAATTTTTTCAGTCTTTTTCATTTACTTTAATAATATAAAGTATTATACTATACATATAACTTTAAAAATATCTGAGAATGGATAATATCAGGTGCAAATATACTCTTGAATCAAGTGCAAATATATTTTTAATATTATCGTTATTGTATTGTTATCGTATATATATATATATATATATATATATATATATATATATATATATATATATATATATATATATAATTATATATTAATGGCATGATATAAACTTCATAACTATAGGCCTACTGTACATCAGAAACATCTTTCACATACAGTCCAAGCTACAATTACATTAATGATCTTTGGTAGACTTTAAGACCACAATTTCTTATTGTCAAGATACATAAAAATGCCAAACTTCAAAAAAATAAAGCATCTCCAAATGTAGCTGTTTGCAATGCTCGCTAGAGTCGCTAATAAATTATAATTGTAGCCATTTAGAAATTATACGATCAACACTCAGTGAGTTAGTACAATCTTGAAATATTTTGCTCGATCATCTTCACATCATAACTTTCCATATTATCATAAATACTTGAAATATTGCGGGTATATTAAAATGAGAAATAAGAACTACATGAAATGAGAAATAAAAAGTTATTGGGCTAATGTATGGTGCCCAGGAAATCTTGTTCTGGCAACTGTGTCTGACTGTGTGACCCGACAAATGTAAACACAGCGTGTCGGTGTTGTGGTGTGGCCGCGTGTGATAGATGAAGTGCTTAATGCTTAATAATTCCCTTTTATTAGGTAAATGAAGTGAGCTATGTCTTTGTTTATTAATTTTGAGTAGAATCTTGCTTTTTCTTATGGATTTCAAAAAATGAAGAGATACAGGTTAGTGTGAGGTTACGGTAGGTTACCTTTGGAAGAGCTTTAGGTCTAGGCTAGGCTACATTGTTGAGCCTTCCCAAAGCATGGAGGAGCTTATTCATAGAAGATTTCGAAGTGAGTCTCTGCATTAGAGTTGCAAATATTGCAGTCGTTATTTTCATCCGAATATCACATCTCTAGGTGTAAATACCTTCAGCCTAACAATCTTAAGGTCTCGTGGAGCCTCGGCCTCGAGGCCTTTGAAAAATGTATGTCCTCGGGGGTCGACCTTGGCCTCGAAGCCTAAGGCGAGGCCTCGTCCCCATGCCTGGTTAGGTGGCACACAGGCCAGCTCGCCCAGCCTAAATATGCCCACACTACACCCCCACACACCCAGAAAAGGTAGTATGGGTGCATTTAGGCTGTTTCTTTAAAAACAGTTCAAACTGACGTTGGAAGAAAACTAACAGACAAGATCAATAAGTTTTGGCCAGGAATCCTAGGTACGAAACATTCTGTGGCGATGGTGAGTATTTGAAGGATCAGCTAGCTCTACCACTTGATATAACACCGTCTCTTGACCCACATTCCAAGTATTACTCGGTGACATCAGTAGCAGGGTTGCCAACCCAGGCTCACAAAATGTCGCTAAATTCATTTCAAAAAGTAGCCAAAAAGTCGCCAGATGTGGAGTAGACAAAATATCGCTAAAATTTCGAGTATAATAGCCAAAATGGAGTAGCCAAATCACTCCAAAAAGCCAAAACGTTGCCAGATGTGGAGATGTGGAGACATTCCACTCGAAAACGTTGACTATATTTCTTGCTCACTGGTCCTTTTATATAAAAAAATGCTCTACTGATAGTCAGACAAATATATAGGGAATGGACGAGACTGGCAGGTCGACGAAAGTAGCTAAAATTACGCTAAGTCGCTAAACGTTAAAAAAATGGAGCCAAAACTCATCAAAAGTCGTTAAATTTAGCGACAAAATCGCTAAATTGGCAACTCTGAATTCAGTAAACGTTGAACGATCGTTTCAGCCTACAAGTTGATCCTCTCTGACAAGTGATACAACCTGACACCAGAAATTTTAAAAAGTGGTCGTCTCTTACTGTGGGGGGAATTTCTGCATGGGTGAATAAAATTATATTTTATAAATAATCATCATCATCATTATAAAAGATGGGGGTGCATTTCAATGAAATAGAGGATGTTAGGTTAGGTAGGTTAATCGATGAGAACGTTCGAAAGCTGTGTCGAAGCCCTCTTTAAACGTTGTGGGTTCGGGACACTCCGGCCCGGCGTGAAAAATAGTTTAAAACGCCGATCCGTGGTAAAAAATAATTTTAAATGTCTTTTATTGTAACGCGCGTAGAATAGAAATAAATTGAACGAATTTAAGGCTATAATTTACTCCAGGAACTACTATATAGTTGCTATAACTGAACGTGGTTAAATATCGTGACTCGGGACTTGTTGGGGAACTTGATGTAGCGGGTTTTAAACTTTTCACTAATGATAGGTTACATAGGATTGGTGGCGGCGTTTTGTTGTACATTCGTAATTTCCTTAGGGCTCGAGGTTAAGATAGATTTTCCGGCAGCAATTAATGCGATATGCGTTGAAGTTAGGGCGCATAGTATTAGCTTTAATTTCGTTATTGTTTATAGAGCTCCCGTTCAACCCCTCAATACCGATACTAGATTTTACACACTTCTTGGTAACTTTATTAATAATCGGAATAATATAATTGTCGGAGACTTTAACTGCCCTAACGTTAATTACGAGACTTTTACTGGTAATGATGAGGGTTTGAGACTGAGTTCATGGAAGATAATTTTTTACGAGAGATGGTTACCGAACCAACGCGCGGTGACAGTATTTTAGACGTCGTGATGACGAACGACGAAAATGTAGTCGAAGTTTTGGAAGTAGATGAGAGTTTGGGATGTAGTGATCACCAAATTATTAGGTTTAAGCTATTGATAGAAAACAGTAAGGATAGTAACATAATAGAAGTCCCTGATTTTCGTAAGGCTAATTTTGATAGTTTTGCGGACAGGATGAGAGTAGTGGACTGGGCTAATTTATTTATGGGTAATGACGCAAATTTTTATTAGGAGGTGTTTAAAGAAAGTTTGACTGTTATGCAGCTAAGGGGCGTCGCGGCTTTATAAGCAAACACTACCCTTTTCGACTTTAGAAATATATGTACTGTACATCACACTACAATTAATTATATACTGGGGAAATATCATTTTATGGTGAAGTTTAAGGAAATTATGTTAGAAAAAATTCGAATTTGCCGCTATCGCCGCCATGCTCAACATGGCGGACGTCAACGAATCACCAAGCGACAAGCGCTCCCGTGACGTCATCCAGCCAATCAAATTTAAACCTGGCTCTATCCCAGGTTTAAAATCGCGCCATTTCTCAGTATAGATTCCAAAATGGTGTGCGAGCAATCTTAATTATATCGAAGTTCATCTTTATTTTTTTAATTATTGTTGTACTGCGAGCATGTGATAATGCAGTGCTGTGATCTATCTACTTGTGAGTTGCCCCCGGTCAATCGAGTGCCCGGTTAGGTCAATTGAAATCCAGGTTAGGTCAACTGTACGCCCTTGACAATTGGTTAGGATAAGTTATGATATTTTCGTTAGTTTTAACGAAAATATCTCGGCTTAACTTAACCAATCGTCAAGGGCGTACAGTTGACCTAACCGGACATTCAATTGACCTAACCGGGCATTCAATTAACCTTAGTTATTTAATTGGTGGTAATTATTGTTTTTTTCTGCATTTTTTGGTGATAATTCTTGTTTTTCTGTTACTTTTTCGTGCTTTGTGCAGTGGTACTTGTCTATCCAAAATACCTTAAAACTGGTGTTTTTTCATAATTCCACAACTATTGACAATATCTACTACACAAAGCATGAAAAACCATGCAGAAAAAACAAAAATTATCATCGAACTCGGCGACGCCCCTTAGCTGCATAATTCCCAAAAGTTTTTTGAATATTGAAAGGGAGTTTATTTCCCGTTGGCCCAAGCGCGCTAGAGATCATGGTAGGCCCAAGTGGTGGACTAGGGAAATAGGTGAGTTCATAAACGAGCGTAACAGAGGGTATAAACTTAATAAGCTCAATGGCACGGTAGCTAATTTTAATAGATATATCGAGGTTAAAAGATCTGTTAGGAATGCTAAGCATAAATTAGAGATACTTGTAGCTGCGGATAGTAAACATATTCCGAAAAGGTTTTTCGACTACGTGAATAATCGTAAGCCGATAAAAGATAACATAGGCCCTCTAGTGGACGCTAACAGCGCTTTGGCTTCCGACGCTCAGGCGATGGCGGGTATTTTTAACAACTTTTTTGCTACAGTTTTTTACCGTAGAAGACGTAAATAATGTCCCCGACGTGGAAGATATCGTTCCATTTAGTAGCGAAACTATTTTGAATGAAATAACTGTTTACGAGGGTGAGATTGCGCATTATATCGATAAGTTAAAAGTTAGCAAGGCTCCAGGCCCTGACGCGCTTTATCCTAGACATTTGAAAGATTTGAAAGACGTTATCGTAGGCACATTAACAAAAATTTTTTATAAGTCACTGGAAGTGGGGATTATTCCTGAAGACTTCATATTAGCTAACGTTACGCCCATTTTTAAAAAAGGCGACCGCACAGTAGCTAGCAATTATAGGCCTATTAGCTTAACGTCAATTGTCAGTAAACTTTTGGAATCCGTAGTTAGGGATCGTATTGTCGATCACTTAGAAAGTCGCGATTTGATTAATAGTAGTCAGCATGGGTTTCGACGCCATGAATCTTGTTTAACTAATTTGTTAGAGTTTTATAGCGAAATAGTGCGCGAATACGATAGGCATAGAGCAGCTGACGTTATTTATTTAGACTTCAAACAAGCGTTCGATACAGTTCCGCATAGAAGATTAACTGCGAAGGTTAAAGCGCATGGTATACGCGGTGAGGTAGCTAACTGGTTAGAGGAATGGCTTCGTGGTAGGAAACAGAGGGTCGTTGTTAATGGTAGGGAATCGGGGTGGCTGAATGTAGGTAGCGGTATCCCTCAGGGTTCAGTGTTAGGCCTATTGCTATTCGTAATCTACATTAACGACATAGATGTAGGCTTAACCAGTAACGTGTCGAAATTTGCGGACGATAGTAAAATAGGCAGTAAAGTTCTTAACGTGGACGATAGAAATAGGCTCCAAAAGGATGTAAATAGGATTATGGAGTGGACGGATAAGTGGCAGATGCAATTTTACATAGACAAATGCAAAGTTTTGCATATAGGTTCTCGTAACAATAATTACACGTATACGATGGACGATAGACAGTTAGCGAGTGTTGACGAGGAAGTAGATTTAGGCGTACGCGTATCTAAGGATTTAAAAGTTAGGAACCAGTGCTTGGAGTCTTACGCAATAGCTAATAGGATGTTCAGCTTCATCGCGCGTAATTTCGAATTTAAATCGAAGGATATTGCCCCTTTACGAGTCCTTAGTCAGGCCTCACTTAGAATATGCCATTCAGTTTTGGTGCCCGTATTTGCGTGAGTATATTGATAGGTTGGAAAGGGTTCAGCGACGCGCCACAATACTAATTCCGTCACTACGCAACAAGTCTTACAAAGATAGAATTAAAGAGTTAGACTTGCCTTCACTCGAGTCTAGGAGATTAAGGGGGAAGCTTATTAAAGTTTTCAAAATCGTTAATAAAATCGATAATGTAAATTTTGACAAACTGTTCATTTTTGATAATAGCAATACTCGTAATAACAGATTTAAATTACGTGATAGACGTTTGATCACTGACATCACTAAAAACGTTTTTACGTTTAAAGTAATTGATAAATGGAATAATCTTCCCGCGTCCGTCGTGAACTCTACTAGCGTTAATATGTTTAAAAACCGTTTAGATAGGCATTTTAAAAATATTAACGTCGTTTAAAATAATAAAACAATTAGCAACAGGAACTCTGACGATTAATGCCAGCTTGTGACATGCCAGCGTGTGATATGCCAGCGTTAAATTTATATTATTAAAAAAAAAAATAGACTAACACGAACTTAAATGTAGCTTGTAGCGTAAACTAACCGACTTTTTGTTATACTCTTCATACTTTTTATTTGTTCTTTTCTATCTTCTCTTTACTTGCATGTCTGTAGTTTGCATGGTATGACAGTGTTTCTTTGAGTTAAGACTATGTTTGCATGGTTTGTAAGCGTTTTTATTTTACTTCTTTTCATCTTTCACCCCTTTCCTATTCTCTTCGACTATTTTTCCGACTTGTCGGCAGTGGCCGGCGGATGGTGATGGTGAGTCTTTCTCTCTCTCTTCCTGAATGAATGTTAACCCACGAATGATAGGTTTTGCTACTTACTTAACCCCTTATTCTCTTCTTTTAACCCCTACTCTCTTCCTTCTCTCGGGTTAACATTAGAGTGGATCTTAGGATCTTTGTTCGCCTTAACTTCTGTAGATCTGTAGATCATACCATAATTCACAGCATGTCCGTCTGTCTGTCTGTCCTTTTCAGGTCCAAACGGCTGGACTGATTTTCATGAAACTTGATGACACACCCTGTGAGATCCCTGGAGTATTTTTAGCAACATTTTTTTTCAGATTGGGTGTCTCAAGAAAATTATCTCAATTTATCCCAAAAGATCTTATATGCTAAAACACGAAGCACTTAAATTTCAAGATTTTGAACTTCTAAAATAATCTTAAAATAAATCAAGTCCCATCACGCTTCTGCAGTGTTTCATCCACTTTCGTGGAATGAAGAAATGAAAGTTGGTCAATAAATTTAGAAAAGAATGCAGCCATCAAAATGTTTAGCTGCACATCGGAAAAAAAAAAGTTGTATTTGAAATTTAATTGCTTCGTGAGCTTCAAGTACAATCTGTGAAGCTGCATTTAAAATTTAAGTAATTCGTGAGCTAATTGTAAATGTTAAACTCTAACTCGCCTAAAGAATATCCCGCCCTTAGGACGGATATTTTTGCCAATTGTAATAGCATGGAACATAGGGCTTGTTTTTTTTTTTAAATAACTGCATATTTAAAACTTTCCCTGCATATTTTTTACATTGTTGCCATTTTCATGCATATTTAAAGGGTTTTTGCATCATATAAATCCAGTCTCTAGTGATGATAACTGTACAAAGATAGACTTCATTGTGGTTACAAACATAATAACGATGTCAAACAGATTCTGAAATAGGCATCATTAAGGGTGTTTAATGATAAATTAGACTCCCACTTTCCTTAGACGAAAAGACAGCAATGACTTCTAACCGCAACTGATATTTCTAATTTAACACGTCATTCTTAAATAATAACTGGTCTAAACCAAAATTGGTACAAAGCTCAAGCCATCTAATGTGACCCACTGCGTCAATCCCTGGATTATTAAATAGCACCGTCAAGAGTTGAATCCAGCGCCCGTACCTCAGTGTGTAACACCGTTTTCCTATAAGCGAAGTGAAGGGGCTGAGCTGAGGTCGTGAGTTTAACTCCCAACGGTGCTACTAATAATAATCAGGCAGTTAACGCAATGGTTCGCATTAGTTTGGCCTGAGCGCCGTACGAGATTCTGGCCCTCCTAATTATTATTATTACGTGCGCTATTGTTTCTTTACATCGTTAATGAAAATGTCTTCTTTATGCGAGAGAAATGAGACTAGCTAACTTGTCAGAATGAAAGAAATTAGGAAATAATAGAACTGAAGAATATAATATCACCTCTGTTTTTGTCATTTTATCTTTTCTATTTCTGATCTCATTCTGTCTCGAAGATTAAGACCTCAAAAGAATAATCTACTATCAAACTTCAAAAAACTCTTTTTCCTAAACCCATTTTCAATTTGACATGAAAATAAATGAGAAATTTTAATAGAATTAAAAAGATTTCCGGGAACGAATTAAATTTGTTTTGCCTACAGACGAAAGCCGTATTGTTTTATTAATAATTAAACATAATTAATCTCTTAAGGTAAGATCAAAATTCTGTTGGATGAGGTGTTGGTGTGTATGTACAGTACGTATGTACGAGTTTGTATGTATGTATGAACGTACGTACGTACGTACATACATACAAGGAAAAGAAGTACATCAAAAGGCCTTGCGGCCCATACCGAGGAGGTACCAACGGCAACGGGTGCCAGGGAAAATTTTCTACACCCTCAAATAGTGTGCAAGATTTGGTCTAACCTTTTCTTGAAATGATCCACAGAGGAACTGCTCACAACTTCTGAAGGTAACCTGCTCCACGTGTCATAGATCTTATAGGTAAAGTAATTCCCACACACACTAGTCCTAAATCGTTTCAAATCTAACTTCCAACCATTGTTGCGAGTTGGGTTATCATTTAAACTAAACATGCTTCTAAAATCTACATTGTTCAACCCGTGTAAGAACTTGAAAACCTCGATCAGTTGACCACGCAGCCTCCGAGTTTCCAGCGAAAACAAGTTCAGGGCGCGTAACCGTCGATTGTAGCCCATATGCCTAACGGAAGGGATTAACTTTGTTGCCCTCGCCTGCACTCGCTCCAGCCTCTCAATATCTTTCTTGAGGGTGGGTGACCAGAACTGCACAGCATACTCCAGGTACGGCCGAACCAGGGAATTGTACAGAGAGAGCACAATCTCCTTGTTCCGAAACTGAAATTGACTCCTGATATAACCCAACAGCTTCTGGGCTTTCTTTTCCACCTCTATGCACTGTTTCGTAAACGTAAGGTCGCTGCTAATTAGCACATCTAAGTCCTTTTCCAAATCAGTCGCCTTGATATTATTCCCCAACATCGAGTAGTCCGAGTTGGGATTGGCGTAGCCACTGTGCATGACCTTGCATTTACCCAAGTTAAACGACATTTGCCATTTTTCGGACCAATCTCCTATCCTACGTAGATGTGCACGCAGTTGCTCGATGGCTTCGGGCGTCCCAACATTGGCCCGAAGCTTGGTGTCATCAGCGAATTTGGCGATCCGACTGACGATGCCACCGTCGATATAATTTATGTAAATGATAAACAACAGTGGCCCCAAAACGGAACCCTGAGGAACCCCACTAGTGACCGAGGCCCAACCCGAACTAACCCCTTTAATTACAACCCTCTGCCGCCTATTCTTCAGCCAGTTTTCAATCCACCTACCTACTTCACCACCGATACCCAGCGCGCGCCCTTTGGCTATTAGCCGGCGGTGAGGTACCTTATCAAAGGCTTTCTGAAAGTCGAGATAAAGTATATCAATCGCCCTACTCTTATCATACTCACTCAACATGACATAAAAAATCTCGAGCAAGTTGGTGAGACACGACCTATGCCGTCTAAACCCATGTTGGGAATCCCCAAGCGCTTGTAGTAATCCAAATGGTCAACGATCCTATCCGCTATTATCCCCTCTAATAATTTACCTACAACCGAAGTGAGACTAATGGGACGATAGTTCCCTGGACTTTCGTGATCCCCTTTATTAAAGATAGGGGTCACGTTGGCTTCCCTCCAGTCACCAGGCACCTGGCCTGTCTCCAACGATTTGTTGAAGATTGTAGCCCGGTGGGGAGCCACCTGGTCGCGCACCTCCCGCAACGCTCTGGGGAGGAACTGGTCTGGCCCAGGAGCCTTAAACGCACTTAATTTGTCTATTCTATCGGAAACGACTCTCGCGGTACACTGAACATTATCCAGGCCAGTACCTTCGTGCCTGACGCCTGGCTCGGGGATGACGCGGGTGTCTTCCCTGGTGAACACTCCCGCAAAGTACTCATTAAGCACATTAGCGATGTCCGCGTCGGAGGCCCGCAGAACGCCGCTTCGATCCTTTAACGAACCTATCATGCTTCTAATGGGCTTTCTACTATTAACATAACTGAAGAACTCCTTAGGGTTCCCCTTGCAGAGGCTTGCCACCCGTAGTTCTTCGTTACGTTTCGCTAGCCTAACCTTCGCCTTCACTTCCCTACACAGGCGGACATACGCCTCAGTGTTCTCATGGGAACGATTGGCCTTCGCCCTCCTATACGCGGCTTTCCTATTTCGAATAGCCGAAGCGATGTCGCGACTGAACCACTTAGGCTGCGTTGAAGCAGGGGTGACCGGTTTTGATGGTATGGCAGCAGACTGCAGCACCATAAACTCTTCCCGGAATGCACTTCACACTCCCTCAACATCGCCGCCAACCTCTAATCCCATCTCACCTACGCTATCCCGGAGGCTGACAAAGTTCGCCCGCTGTAGATCGAGCTTACTGCCTCTCGAGTTACTACGCTTCACCCGAGGGACGCACACACAGAACCTAATCAGACCGTGATCACTCACGCCCAACGATTCGTCAACGGTGAGGCCAGTACGTATGTGTGTATATACGTGAGATTGATTCTTGTTGAAAATTTTATTTACATCTTTTTCATCACTCGTTACGTCTTATTACATCACTCTCTTTGGTACCAACATTACATATTGGTCAGTGTATTTTCAAAATATTCATTGATTTGTAAATAAAGTACCCACCTGAAAATTATTTATTTATTGGTTGAAAGAATTATGGAAATCTGAATTAACCAATCATTCAACCTTTAGCTTTAAGGGCCATTCAGGTACACCACCAAACTGGAAAGACCATATACAGAGTGGCCACAAAGTCCCTTTGCAGTGAAATTACAGCATATCTGTATGTTGCCCTTGGTTTTCATGCAAAGGAACTTTGTGGCCACCCTATACAATACGCTGTTAGCAGCAAAATTTATTTAAAAATGAAAATTTGAAACCGTTTAGTTCCAGTATTACATGTCGAAAAGTGTTAAGGAAAGGTTCCTTTTAGAATTAGATTCCAAACTGGGGACTGCATAGACACTAACCGGGAACTTAGTTACTACCTGTCCTTTTGATCCTATATACCAAAAACGTGTACCGAAATTAGAACTTATACAGTTAGTGTTAGGAACCTTTTATTATTTGAAAAAATATAGTTACATAAAGTCCGTTTTGATACTTCGAATTCAATGTTTTAGGAACGCTGTTTACAGTATTTACATCTCTGCTTCCGCAGTGATTTGTACGAAAGATACAGATGTGATCTTTGAGAAAAATGAAGCACATTGCTAAAGAAAAGGTATTTTGTCGTAATACAATAAAATTGACACAATGATCACAACTGTAGCAATATAGAGCAATTATAATTTTATGATATAGTTTTTAACAGCCTCAGAGACCTTGATTTCGACCCTCCTTTTCCTTCTATTTGGGGGAGTAGGCCATTTTTGCGGGCATTTGCCCTTGACCCCTCCTTCCTGCATAAAAAAATAAGGACCATAATTCCAGTTCACATTCCAGACCAAAGTAAAGATAAGTTCATAGGAAATCATCCTGGCCCTATCTCCTTCGACTAAAGCCTCCCTGTTACGAAAACAGCATTTTATCCCATACTAGCGGAGCGACCGGGCGTTACCCGAGTGGAAGTTGAACGCTATATATATATATATATATATATCCCGGTTAGGTCAACTGAATGCCCGGTTAGGTCAACTGAATGCCCGGTTAGGTTAATTGAATGCTCGGTTAGGTAAATTGTACGCCCTTGACGATTGGTTAGGTTAAGTCCTGATATTTTCGTTAGTTTTAACGAAAATATCACGACGACAACCAAACCAATCGTCAAGGGCGTACAGTTGACTTAACCGGGCATTCAATAATTTTATCGTAGGTTTCGATATATGAGGGGTCCCTCGTCTTAAGGTACCTAAGCGCCAAAATTAAAATTCGCCAGAAATCGCCTCCAAAGTTCAGCAATATTCTCGCAATAGTATCTCTGTTATTAACTGAGCTAGAACGTTCATTTTTGGCTAAATTAGAGCTCTAAGTATGCTAATGAAGATGTTGATGAGTTTTTGGAATAGATTTTCATATTTTATATTTTTTATATATATATTTTTTAATTTTTTTATTTTCTTATTATATCGAACTTTGGGTGAACTTTTGGTTGGCGATAGAGGTGAAAAAAGTAGTTCGCTTCATAAGGTTTTCAACCATACTTCTAGGTTCGTAAGGTCATTATAACCCAAACCACGCGATAGAGGAATGGTGAAAATAGTGATATCCATCAAAAACACGGTTTCGCCTGTGGTGGCGCTTAGGTACCTTAAGACGCGCGACCTCTCATATATACCTTACCTTGAACCTTATGTTGTTTCGTGTGTTGGTCTCTCTTCACACGGAGGTCAAGCTGGTGGCCCCGCCTCTATATATATATATATATATATATATATATATATATATGATGAATAAAACCACGAAGGAAAGGAACACAAAATGGTGCTCAAGCGCTTTCGTCTAATGACATCCTCAGGAACACTGAAGTACATAAAAGGGTGACAGCCTATATGACGCGTTCGGTGGAGAAGGGGCGAACGCCACAAAATTCGAAAAATGAGTTTTTTGTCGTATAATTATCCTTTAAAACCTTTGCTTTACCTATGCAAAAAATTAGATGTTAGTCTGCACTCTTTCACGGTAAAATTTAGGTTTTAATGTATCTCAGAGAAATTCACTCCGCATCATTGCTTCACATTGAACACATCTATCTACTTTCTGATCACTCGACAATGCCCTGTGATGCTCAATTTGGCCAAATTGAACAAAATATAAAAAATAATTACAGCAATATTATTTACACCAAAAAAGATTATGTTACGGCCATAACTACAGCCGTTTCGCAGCGCTTCCTAGTTGTAGAAATGAAACAGGCTGATTTTCTCGATTTTGACGTCCTAAAAACGTGCATTGTCATTAGGAAATCAACAACTACTAAATTTACAGATGCAAGAAAGTTAATATTTGACTTTCAACACAAAGAAGGCTACGTAATATCTACTGCATACCGCACAACCCCAGATAATAGCCATCCCGTCAGACTGCAGAAAGGGAAAAAATCCTAGTGTCAGTTTATTCAATCTAGCCCAGCAGACACTGCAACCAAAGTATTCCCATTGCTGCCAATAACTAAGGAAAAAATAAAAGATCTCAAAGAATTATCAGACCTAATGCCTGCAACTGCAGTGAACTATTATACAAGATTGTTAAAGGAACTGGAAGAAACCGAAACAGTTGAAGCAGGTAATACAACATTCGACGAAAAGGACCAAATAATGGATTACACCAGTTAACATCAGAAGCTATCAATAAATAATATTGTAAAATTTCTTGGCGTTTTATTATTAGACATATTACACAACAATATTTTACTCAAATATGTGTTCAAATTCATACAACATTTCAATAAACCGGAAAAATACAAAGGTTTAAAGTTTACAAACTTTAACTGCATTTTGTGGCATAATTCGAAAATGTTGCGTTCGCCCCTTCTCAACCGAACGCGTCATATATAGGTTACAGAAAGAAAAAAAAGAGAAAAATAAATAATATATATATATATATATATATATATATATATATGCAATAAACGGAGAAGTAAAAATAAAAATTAAAAATTAAAGGATTAACAGAGAGGCATACAGATTTGTAAGGAAAAATATCGATTTTTAGCACAAGATCAAATGAATTATAAAAATACAAATTTATACTGGAAATCTGCCCGGGTTTTAACACTCTGCCTTTTTTGGTTAAGTTTCGATGTATATAAAAATAAAATGAAAATTAAAAGTTAATAAAGTAGCATACAAGTTTACCAAAGATTTAGCGTTCTACCCTTCTTATCTAAATCTGTTTTGAAGGAATTCAAAACAACAGGATCGAGTTGAAAAAGACATTTGCTTATGTTGAAGCTATTTGAAAGTTGGATAATGGCAGACTCAAGAATATTTCTATTAACAATGTTGCAGAGTGGAATAAAACTGAAGCATTATTCCAATCAATACAGTGGGATAACTCTGACAAATGGACAAAAAGGGCACTGGACAACTGTCCTGTTCTAACGGAATATTGATGCTGTTTTATACGTGTGTGCAAATCCTTTCCCGTCTGACCTATGTAAAAGGAATCACATTCTTTACACCCAATTTTATAGATAATGCCTGAATTATTGGTAGGGCAATTTTTTACTATGATATTTTTCACAATATTGTTATATGAAAATACTACATTAATATCCAAAAGTTTAAGTACATTAGCAATGCCTATAAAGCCCGGGAAAAAATAGCCCTACCAATAATTCAGGCATTATCTATAAAAAAGGGTGTAAACAATGTGATTCCTTTTACATAGGTCAGACGGGAAAGGATTTGCACACACGTATAAAACAGCATCAATATTCCGTTAGAACAGGACAGTTGTCCAGTGCCCTTTTTGTCCATTTGTCAGAGTTATCCCACTGTATTGATTGGAATAATGCTTCAGTTTTATTCCACTCTAGCAACATTGTTAATAGAAATATTCTTGAGTCTGCCATTATCCAACTTTCAAATAACTTCAACATAAGCAAAGGTCTTTTTCAACTCGATCCTGTTTTTTGAATTTCTTCAAAACAGATTTAGATAAGAAGGGTAGAACGCTAAATCTTTGGTAAACTTGTATGCTACTTTATTAACTTTTAATTTTCATTTTATTTTTATATACATCGAAACTTAACCAAAAAGGCAGAGTGTTAAAACCCGGGCAGATTTCCAGTATAATTTGTATTTTTATAATTCATTTGATCTTGTGCTAAAAATCGATATTTTTTCCTTACAAATCTGTATGCCGCTCTGTTAATCCTTTAATTTTTAATTTTTATTTTTACTTCTCCGTTTATTGCATATATATATATATATATATATATATATATATATATATATGTATGTATATATATATATATACCGTATATATATTATTTATTTTTCTCTTTTTTTTTTTTCTTTCTGTAACCTATATATAGGCTGTCACCCTTTTATGTACTTCAGTGTTCCTGAGGATGTCATTAGACGAAAGCGCTTGAGCACCATTTTGTGTTTCCTTTCCTTCGTGGTTTTATTCATCATAAATATTTTTCACGTGTTACTTTCGTGAAATAATTTTCATATATATATATATATATACACACTGTATATATATATTTTTATATATTTATACTAGGGGCACTCAATATATTTTGCCCCACCCTTTTTTCTTAGCTAGATAATAGGCCATGGGGCTGAAATGTCTTTTGGGCCGTAAGTTTGGACTTTCTGCGCTTCACATAACCGGATTTTTCCAGTTTGAACCTCCCCTCCTTGTATAAAATCGCTTTTAAACGCCCTTGTATAAAACCGATGGTTAACGCAGTTTCAAAAATGGCGTCTGACAGTGATGTACGTCGTAACCAGAGAGCTTCTATCGAGTTCTTAACCGCAGAGAAGGAAAGAGTTGGAAATATTCACAAACGTCTACAAAACGTTTACGGAGATGCTGTTGTTGATCGAAGCACAGTTGGACGCTGGTCAAAACGTGTGAGATCATCGGAGAGAGGGATAGCCAGCCTCGATGATGAGCCACGCAGCGGTCGCCCGGCATCGGCTGTCACATCTCACACTGTGCAATGTGCTAACAGCATCATTCTATCAAATCGGCGCGTCACATACAAGGAGCTATCACTGGAGCTTAGAATTAGTGAAGGAAGTGTGAAAAGGTTATGGCCATCATCTTCTGGGACATGAAAGGGGTGACTCTGGTGGACATTATAAAGAAAAGACAAACAATCAACTCGGAGGCATATATTGCTACCCTACAGAGACTCCAGAGACGTATAAAGCGAGTTCGACCGGAGAGAGAACTGGAAGACGTCCTTCTTTTGCACGATAACGCAAAACCACACAACAGTTTGCAAACAAGATAGGCCATCACAAAAATGCGCTTGACTATGTTACCCCACCATCCGTACAGCCCGGATCTGGCACCTTCAGACTCCCATTTGTTTGGGCCAATGAAGGATGCTATTCGTGGAAGAAAGTTTCAGAGTGACGATGAGGTTGTTGAGGAGGTTAAGAGGTGGCTCCAGCGGAAACCAGCTGACTTTTACCAGGAAGGAACAAAGGCCCTTATTTCGAGGTGGAAGAAAGCCGGAGAAAAGGATGGAGACGTGGAAAAATAAAAACTTGAAAAAAAGGATGTAACTACTTGTGTACAAAATTTCTGGAACTTACAAGGAAACTTGGGAAAAAAAAAAAAGGTGGGGAAATTATATTGAGTGGCCCTCGTGTGTGTATATATATATATATATATATATGACCTCGGAGGCCGACGCCAAATAGCCTATGTTCTTATATATGTATATATACAGGGTGTCCATAAAGTTACGCATCATAGGAAAATACATTTATTTTGTTCATTTTGTTTTATTTATTTGTTGGAAATGATTCCCACCAATCTCAAACACATGTTTGTAAACGAAAAAGCAAGGTTTCTTTGAATGTTCCTCAGCAAATTTGACCTGATGGAGACATAAATAAATAGACATTGCTTATGTTCCTATGATGCGTGACCTTATGGACACCCTGTGTACATATATATATGACGTGTCTATGATACAGCTCCGCCCATTTTATGTCACTGTCTTTTATGGCGTGTCTATGCTGTCACTATCTTTTATGACGTGTCTATGATGTCACTATCTTTCAACCAATCCGGAATACAGAGGCCTCTAGCGGCCTCAGATGACCTTGGAGGCCGACGCTACATATCCTATATTCTTCCCCTGCCTCATTTATCTCTATTACCCAAGTCTCATCCAAATCTGGCCAGTGGTTTGGCCGGCCATAAGAAAGAAAGAAAGAAAGAAAGTTCGCAGTTCGACCGTCACAATTATTAGTATAGATAGAGTAATTCTGTGAGTAGAAACGTCCAAAGGACGCTCCAAAAAGCGTTATACGTTGGAATGAAACTAATTTTTTTATTTGCAAAATTTTTCCAAACGAAAGGTAAACTTTTCATAACTAACCTACGGATGATAGAAAAGATAAGGACGAATATAACTGAAATATTTCTCTGTACACAATACTTACGAGTGCCAGTGCATATACAAAATGGAGGAGGACATTTGCATCCATCCCAACGTGTTAAAAATTAATTTACATCAAATTTTCCCGTTCAAAAATTAATATTTTGGTATGAAATGAAAATGGGAATGAAAGCAATATTTTGGATATATTTTGCTGTTTCAATGTTTTTAGCGTTTTCCATATTCATGAAGTTTGGTTCTTTTTTTTTTTCCATTTTATATGAATTCTAGGATTAAAAATGAACATGCGTGCTTTTGCCTAGTGAAAGAAAGAAAAAAAGAATATATATATAATATATATATTCAACTGCAAAGAACACGCAGTATAAATAACGTAAAGAACGACGCTTGTATAGGAGATATTCCGCGCAAGACGAGAGAGAGAGAACGAAACAAATGAAAAAATGAGGTAACCACCCAGGAATCGAACCCGGGATCTTCCGATTGCCGGTCAGATGCGATACCATTACACCATGGGCCTCACTCTTCCAAATGCCGTAATTCTTCTACATACTCGCAGAAACTAATGCCGCAAGGGGGCACCTCCCGCATGCCGTAACATTATATACATTCAACTGCAAAGAACACGCAGTATAAATAACGTAAAGAACGACGCTTGTATAGGAGATATTCCGCGCAAGACGAGAGAGAGAGAACGAAACAAATGAAAAATGAGGTAACCACCCAGGAATCGAACCCGGGATCTTCCGATTGCCGGTCAGATGCGATACCATTACACCATGGGCCTCACTCTTCCAAATGCCGTAATTCTTCTACATACTCGCAGAAACCAATGCCCCAAGGGGGCACCTCCCGCATGCCGTAACATTATATACATTCAACTGCAAAGAACACGCAGTATAAATAACGTAAAGAACGACGCTTGTATAGGAGATATTCCGCGCAAGACGAGAGAGAGAGAACGAAACAAATGAAAAAATGAGGTAACCACCCAGGAATCGAACCCGGGTTCTTCCGATTGCCCGTCAGATGCGATACCATTACACCATGGGCCTCACTCTTCCAAATGCCGTAATTCTTCTACATACTCGCAGAAACCAATGCCCCAAGGGGGCACCTCCCGCATGCCGTAACATTATATACATTCAACTGCAAAGAACACGCAGTATAAATAACGTAAAGAACGACGCTTGTATAGGAGATATTCCGCGCAAGACGAGAGAGAGAGAACGAAACAAATGAAAAAATGAGGTAACCACCCTATATATATATATATATATATATATGCATTTAACTGCAATGACCACGCAGTATATAAATGAATAGAAACGACATAATATTAAGGAACGCTTCTGCACACGCGGAAGAGAAATAACGAATAAATGAAAATGAGGCGAACCGCCAGGGAATCGAACCCAAGGCCTTCCAATTGCCGGTTGGATGCGCTACCATTACACCACGGACCTCAATCATTCACAAATCGAAATTCTCCTACATAGGGCAGAAACCAATGCCCTGAGAGGGCACCCTCGCAAATCGTGAATATGTGCATTTAACTGCAATGACCACGCAGTATATAAATGAATAGAAACGACATAATATTAAGGAACGCTTATGCACACGCGGAAGAGAAATAACGAAAAATGAAAAATGAGGCGAACCGCCCGGGAATCGAACCCAAGGCCTTCCAATTGCCGGTTGGATGCGCTACCATTACACCACGGACCTCAATCATTCACAAATCGAAATTCTCCTACATAGGGCAGAAACCAATGCCCTGAGAGGGCACCCTCGCAAATCGTGAATATGTGCATTTAACTGCAATGACCACCCAGTATATAAATGAATAGAAACGACATAATATTAAGGAACGCTTCTGCACACGCGGAAGAGAAATAACGAATAAATGAAAAATGAGGCGAACCGCCAGGGAATCGACCCAAGGCCTTCCAATGCCGGGTGGATGCGCTACCATTACACCACGGACCTCAATCATTCACAAATCGAAATTCTCCTACATAGGGCAGAAACCAATGCCCTGAGAGGGCACCCTCGCAAATCGTGAATATGTGCATTTAACTGCAATGACCACGCAGTATATAAATGAATAGAAACAACATAATATAGGAACGCTTCTGCACACGCGGAAGAGAAATAACGAATAAATGAAAAAATGAGGCGAACCGCCCGGGAATCGAACCCAAGGCCTTCCAATTGCCGGTTGGATGCGCTACCATTACACCACGGACCTCAATCATTCACAAATCGAAATTCTCCTACATAGGGCAGAAACCAATGCCCTGAGAGGGCACCCTCGCAAATCGTGAATATGTGCATTTAACTGCAATGACCACGCAGTATATAAATGAATAGAAACGACATAATATTAAGGAACGCTTATGCACACGCGGAAGAGAAATAACGAATAAATGAAAAATGAGGCGAACCGCCCGGGAATCGAACCCAAGGCCTTCCAATTGCGGTTGGATGCGCTACCATTACATTTATATGCTGCGTGGCATTGCAGTTAAATGCACATATTCACGATTTGCGAGGGTGCCCTCTCAGGGCATTGGTTTCTGCCCTATGTAGGAGAATTTCGATTTGTGAATGATTGAGGTCCGTGGTGTAATGGTAGCGCATCCAACCGGCAATTGGAAGGCCTTGGGTTCGATTCCCTGGCGGTTCGCCTCATTTTTCATTTATTCGTTATTTCTCTTCCGCGTGTGCAGAAGCGTTCCTTAATATTATGTCGTTTCTATTCATTTATATACTGCGTGGTCATTGCAGTTAAATGCACATATTCACGATTTGCGAGGGTGCCCTCTCAGGGCATTGGTTTCTGCCCTATGTAGGAGAATTTCGATTTGTGAATGATTGAGGTCCGTGGTGTAATGGTAGCGCATCCAACCGGCAATTGGAAGGCCTTGGGTTCGATTCCCGTGCGGTTCGCCTCATTTTTCATTTATTCGTTATTTTCTTCCGCGTGTGCAGAAGCGTTCCTTAATATTATGTCGTTTCTATTCATTTATATACTGCGTGGTCATTGCAGTTAAATGCACATATTCACGATTTGCGAGGGTGCCCTCTCAGGGCATTGGTTTCTGCCCTATGTAGGAGAATTTCGATTTGTGAATGATTGAGGTCCGTGGTGTAATGGTAGCGCATCCAACCGGCAATTGGAAGGCCTTGGGTTCGATTCCCGGGCGGTTCGCCTCATTTTCATTTATTCGTATTTCTCTTCCGCGTGTGCAGAAGCGTTCCTTAATATTATGTCGTTTCTATTCATATATATATATATATGTGTGTGTGTGTGTGTGAAAATTATTTTACGAAAGTAACATGTGAATAATATTTATGATGAAAATAACCACGAAGGTAAATGAAAACACTAAATAGTGCTCAAACGTCTAATGACTTCCTCAGGAACACTGAAATTAATAACAATATTGAAACTAAATATATCATAGATTACAAAGAGAAAAAAATAATATGATTGGTGCAGAAAATAATTCAGGAGGAGCATACAATTCACGTGGAATAGCTACCACTGGTAGCTTTTTCACGTGAATTCTATGCTCATCCTAAAATATTTTCTGTACCAGTCATATAGAAGGGGGGGAGAGAGAGAGAGAGAGGAGAGAGAGAGAGAGAGAGAGAGAGAGAGAGACGAAATCAAGGTTCAGGTTTTCGAGATGCCTGGACACTCTGCGTGTATATACAGTATATAAACTGAGCGGCAGAAAAATCGGCCAACTTGGAATATCGCGAAAAGCAAAAAAGTGGGTAAGCTTCCGTTTATAAAAGTTTTAAAATTCGAAAATACTGTACAATCTATGAGGCAACCAAATAATGAGACAAAACAACGTCAGCTGCGAATACATTAGCTGTAACGAATGTTCGACTTCTTTTAAGAATTCGACAATCTGACATTCAGTTGCTCTTAGACTGCTAGTGCCACTTTTTTCTTCCACTAGTGGGAGTAGGCATTTGCGTTTAGTAACAGATAGACTTCTAATTCTTTTGGGTTTCAGAATTGGACATTTACAATAGATTTGAGTGCCGTGAACGTCGCAAGAGTCGTCGCCCTAATTGAAGATGGTCGGAGCCAGTGTTACGTCGCCGACCGATGCACTAGGAATTCCAAGAACAACGGTTCGACGTGTCTACCAACGTTATGTGGAGACAGGAGAGTACACCCGAAGACCAGGATCTGGAAGATCGCTTTGCATATCTGCCCGTGACGATCGTTTCATGGTCTTGAGTGTTTTGTGAGATCGTCGCTTGACTGCCACAAACGTCCGCAATGAACTGGAAAGGTCTCGAGACGTCAGTGTATCGGAGCAAACCGTTAGAAGGAGACTTATGGAAAGTAGCTTACATACTAGACGTCCAGCAATGGTCCCGGAATTGTTCCCACACTACCGCAATGCTCATCTTGCTTTCGCTTGTGAGCATGTCAATTGGACTATGGTTCAATGGAGACGAGTATTGTTCACGGACGAATCAAAATTTAATCTTTGAACATCCAATGGACAGGAAAGAGTGTGGAGAAGAATAGGAGAAAGATTCGCCCTGTGCACTTTTACGGAGTGGGTTGCTTTTGGAGGAGTCCAATTGACATGCTCACGAGCGAAAGCAAGATGATCATTGTGGTAGTGTGGGAGCAATTTCGGGCCCATTGATGGACGTCTAGCATGCAAGCCACTTTCCATAAGTCTCCTTCCAACGGTTCGCTCCGATACACTGACGTCTCGAGACCTTTCCAGCTCATTGCGGACATTTGTGGCAGTCAAGCGACGATCTCGCAAAACACTCAAGACGATGAAACGATCGTCACGGGCAGATGTGTGAAGCGATCTTCCAGATCCTGGTCTTCGGGTGTACTCTCCTGTCTCCACATAACGTTGGTAGACACGTCGAACCGTTGTTCTTGGAATTCCTAGCGCATCGGCGACGTAACGCTGGCTCCGACCATCTTCAATTAAGGCGACGACTCTTGCGACGTTCACGGCACTCAAATCTATTGTAAATGTCCAATTCTGAAACCCAAAAGAATTAGAAGTCTATCTGTTACTAAACGCAAATGCCTACTCCCACTAGTGGAAGAAAAAAGTGGCACTAGCAGTCTAAGAGCAATTGAATATCAGACTGTCGAATTCTTAAAAGAAGTCGAAAATTCGTTACAGCTAGTGTATTCGCAGCTGACGTTGTTTTGTTTTATTATTTGGTTGCCTCAGACTATATTTTCGAATTTTAAAACTTTTATAAACGGAAGCTTGCCCACTTTTTGGCTTTTCATGATATTCCAAGTTGGCCGATTTTTCTGCCGCTCAGTGTATATGGGTCGGTGGTGTACTAGTTGGCATCACTGACTACAAATCCACCAGCATGGGTTCGATTCCCTGCGAAAACAGGCGGCGCGCAGCTTGCCCAGTTATTCATCACTCCAGAAAAAATTGGTTGATATATAAATGGGTACCCTGGTTAGCCTAATGGTTAAGACACTGTCTTGCTGATTGGGAGCTCGTGAGGACTTTATAATTTTACTTCTTCGTGGGTAGTGGTTCACATTCCACATGAAGCTGTAGGTCTAAGGTAAGGCAACAACCTTGACCATCGTCACAACGAACAATTCGGGTGGAAGCCAAACCAAGGTGTTTATATATATATACACAGAGCTGTGCGTAGCGGTGCTAATTAGCGACGCTAGTTAATTATTAGCGCATCCATTAGCGGCACTATTTTTCAAAATAGTTAGCGGAACAGATAGCGCCGCTACATTTTTAGGCAATGTTAGGCGCTAACCGCTAAGCGCTAATATAAATTAAAATTAGTAGTCTTAGAATGGTATTCTTTATATTACGTTGCTTTTTGTGCATAATGCTGAACACAGAATGTATAATAATAAACAGTTTCCTGAACTGAGTATGTAAAGGAGGACAATGTCTTTCCAATAAATAAGTTTAATTATAAGTATCAAATTACGCAATTTTCTTGAATACCAAATCATCATTTCAAAGATATAATTTCGTTCCCATTTGACACTATAATAGGGTTGCCAGACGTCCCGTATTTTACGGGACAGTCCCGCATTTGATCCCAAAATCCCGCGTCAAAATCCCGCGTCAAAATCCCGCGTTCAAAATGTCCCGCAATAAATATTTTTTAAGCAAATTTTTTAGAGATGAATTGATTTAGAATTCCAATATTATGTATAATAATGTCAATTTATTCACGATGTTTAATTGTTAAATATTATTGCAATAAAATTTTTCTAATTTTGTTTGTTGTAACCGTTGAAGAAATCTAGTTTCAATTTGAAAAAAAATTTGGTCTTAAAAAAAAATACCTCAGAAATTTTTTTGTCCCGCATGGCCATTTGAAAAATCCGGCAACCCTACACTATAAAAGATAATAACAAATAGCGAACACATATAAATATATACAAATGCATTATTATTATTAAAAAATAGTACTTAGCTATACATTTCATAAAAATTAATGCCAAAATTAGCATTTTAACGCCGCTAATTTAAAAAACTGTTAGCATTAGCGTTAGCGGCGCTAGAATTTATTTGCATTAACGTTAGCGTCAGCGACGCTATATTTATCAGTTAGCGTGCACAGCTCTGTATATATATGTATATATAAATATATATATAATAAATTAATAGACTTCTTTATAATACTTTCATTAAAAATAAACATCACATTGAGGAATTTTAAAAATCTTAAAATATCCAACGTAAATATACGGAGTAGCAAAAACTTTTATTATCCTTAATCTTTGGAAGGAGTTTGTCTAAGAAATTAACTTACTTTCCCGATTTAACTTCTCTGATTACTCCAAATTACCAAAACGAGAAAAGGAATAAAAATTTTACTTATTTAAAATTAACAAAGTTTTTATATTTGATCGTAATATGGAGTGATTAAAGGGGAGATATTGTCTCTCAACTTACAGTATTTATATAATCCAAGGAGGATTATTGTACATAATTTTAATTTAGAAAAAAAAATTGGTTTGTCCTTCTTATATAAGGTTTTCTGTTTTGTTTGGGTGTTGTTCGAAGGTTTAGTAGATTAAAAATATTTGTTCAAGAGTGGTGGGGAGGGGAACTGTAGAGAGTGTCACATAAGTCCCTTTACTTCCCCTTTACTTCTCACCCTATTCTAGCAGGAAAAAGTTCAGGGTTAAAGGTTTTGTGGCGCACCGTGTGTATATCTGTAAAATGAATGATTTGAAATTTCAAACTTCTTGTGAAAGTGCAAAAGGTAGAAAATAAATTTAGACTTTGGACCGAATTATGCAAATTGTTTATAAACATCTTCAACAGAATACAACTTCTGCAGCACTTTGATGAATGTTTGTGTGAAATATAATGTTTAATGTAAAAAATATTCACGACACCTATTAGTACAGAGAGAGAGAGAGAGAGAGAGACTGACTCGTATATATATATGTAATATATACGAGTGTATATATATATACTTTATATTACTTTATGAGGGTTTAAACGACGGTTCAGGATCGACTTGAGGTCGACCCCTCTGCAGCATCCCGCCTTATTTGCGAGATTTGGTGAAGGAGGGAATTGCTTTCCGATCTCCTCCTGCCCTCGTAGCCATCTTACAATATATATATATATATATATATATATATATATATATGATGAATAAAACCACGAAGGAAAGGAAACACAAAATGGTGCTCAAGCGCTTTCGTCTAATGACATCCTCAGGAACACTGAAGTACATAAAAGGGTTACAGCCTATATATAGGTTACAGAAAAAAAAAAAAAAAAATAAAAAA
The DNA here is from genome assembly GCA_023014485.1 of Bathynomus jamesi. Classification (NCBI taxonomy): domain Eukaryota; kingdom Metazoa; phylum Arthropoda; class Malacostraca; order Isopoda; family Cirolanidae; genus Bathynomus; species Bathynomus jamesi. The sequence goes on along the minus strand of JAJOZX010000061.1, from coordinate 869,379 downwards.
AAAAAAATAATAATATATATATATATATATATATATATATATATATATATATATATATATACACACAATTTAGGGTGGATCGATTTTACATTGTTTTCGATTTCCATATTCTAATAGAGACAAAAACTTGCGCATGCATAAGAAAATAGCTTCTGCAAAATCTTAGCTTAATAGGTAAACATCTTCTGCCCCCGGCAGAGCGATGAAAATCATATTTTAGTAGTCAAAACATATTTTTAAACCCTAGCCTAGAGTCATAAAATTTTGTGTGTGTGTTATTTCATGCCTAAGCAACGATATAAATGCTATGGGAAATATATAAATGCATTATTTAAGACAAAGAGCCGATCTGAAAATCTGTATAATTATACATATTTTCAGATCGGCTCTTTGTCTTAAATAATGAATTTATATATTTCCCATAGCATTTATATCGTTGCTTAGGCATGAAATAACACACACGCAAAATTTTATGACTCTAGGCTAGGGTTTAAAAATACGTTTTTGACTACTAAAATATGATTTTCATCGCTCTGCCGGGGCCAGAAGATGAACACCTATTAAGCTAAGATTTTGCAGAGGCTATTTTCTCATGCATGCGCAAGTTTTTGTCTCTATTAGAATATGGAAATCGAAAAAAATGTAAAATCGATCCACCCTAAATTACACATACACCCACATACATACATATATATGCAATAAACGGAGAAGTGAAAATTAAAAATTAAAGGATTATCAGAGAGGCATACAGATTTGTAAGGAAAAATATCGATTTTTAGCACAAGATCAAATGAATTATAAAAATACAAATTTATACTGGAAATCTGCCCGGGTTTTAACACTGCCTTTTATGGTTAAGTTTCGATGTATGTAAAAATAAAATGAAAATTAAAAGTTAATAAAGTAGCATACAAGTTTACCAAAGATTCAGCGTTCTACCCTTCTTATCTAAATCTGTTTTGAAGGAATTCAAAACAACAGGATCGAGTTGAAAAAGACCTTTGCTTATGTTGAAGTTATTTGAAAGTTGGATAATGGCAGACTCAAGAATATTTCTATTAACATGTTGCTAGAGTGGAATAAAATTGAAGCATTATTCCAATCAATACAGTGGGATAACTCTGACAAATGGACAAAAAGGGCACTGGACAACTGTCCTGTTCTAACGGAATATTGATGCTGTTTTATACGTGTGTGCAAATCCTTTCCCGTCTGACTTATGTAAAAGGAATCACATTGTTTACAACCAATTTTATAGATAATGCCTGAATTATTGGTAGGGCTATTTTTACTATGATATTTTTCACAATATTGTTATATGAAAATACTACATTAATATCCAAAAGTTTAAGTACATTAGCAATGCCTAAAAAGCCCGGGAAAAATGGAAGTACTAAAATATTTTTTGACAAAGTACGAGTTTATTATTGACACGATAGAAAGTTCGTTTTGCCTTGTTGAGACAAGATTCCATAAACGCAGATGGATAACACAGATCACTTCCAATACCGTTGATTTTTTCCAATTCGGCATCGATGTATTCCGGACTGGCGATCCTAAGGGCGCGGAGAAACATTGATGAAAAAATGGCCTTCTTAGTGGGGGTGTCATGTCCCGAGTAAAAGTGTACGTAGGACAAATTGTTTGTTGTTTTCCGATAGATACTAAACTTAAAACCTGGGCTTTCCTATGTACACGCACATCCAAAAATGGGATTGAATTGTCTTGTTCCACTTCTAAAGTAAACTTAATGGAGGGGACTTGATCATTTAACTGAAGGAGGAAGTTATCCAGGTCACGATTCATGGGCCAGATACACAAAATATCGTCGACGTACCGCAACCAAAGGATGCCAACCCCAGGATTCTCGGAATGTAAGTAATTTCGAAAAACTCCATATAAATATTGGAGGAGGGGCGATAAGGGGTTGCCCATGGCCATCCCAAAAACTTGTTGATAATACTCGTTATTGAAAGTGAATTTACAGTCTTTGATGCAAAGCTTAATAAGTTCCAAAACAATGTGTGAAGGTAGTGGCAGGTCATACTTATGTAATTCTTGGGAGAGAAAGTCAAGCATATCGTCAATCGGCACTTTTGTAAACAATGAACAAACGTCAAAACTGATCAATCTATCGTTAGTTTCAGTACGTGCATTATTCAATTTTTCAGTAAGATCCATGGAATTTTTTACATGTGAATCAGAGATAGTTCCAAGAATGGGGGACAAGACTTTGACAAGCCATTTGGAGAGTTTATAAGTAATAGAGCCCACCGAGCTAATAATAGGGCGCATAGGGTTGCCAGGTTTGTGGGTTTTAATAAGACCGTAAAGGTATGGCAGAGAAGGTGAAGTGGACATGAAAAGCGGAATTATTGTTAAAAAACCTTCGGCTTTACAAATTTGTTACAGTCTCGCGTGTTTCGAAAAACAGTGTAATCTCCCTCAGTATTTGTTTAACATAGTTAAAGGCCTCGTTTATAGTGCGGCGAATAGTAATTACGAAGATAACTTTCCTAAACGTTTTCGCAATAGCCTCTCACAATTAAAAAAAGATGGGGAGCTCCATATTACTAAAGCAGACAAGGCTAACACCATAGTTATTATGGACAAAGTGGACTACATCGGAAAGATGAACGAGCTTCTCCAGGACCCCGCCACATACAGCAAACTTAGGAAGAACCCGCAGGATGACGTCATCAAATCATTTAATAGTGGCTTGAAACGCATTCTCAAAGATCATAAGGACTTAATTCCGCTTTTCATGTCCACTTCACTTCTCTGCCCTACCTTTACGGTCTTATTAAAACCCACAAACCTGGCAACCCTATGCGCCCTATTATTAGCTCGGTGGGCTCTATTACTTATAAACTCTCCAAATGGCTTGTCAAAGTCTTGTCCCCCATTCTCGGAACTATCTCTGATTCACATGTAAAAAATTCCATGGATCTTACTGAAAAATTGAATAATGCACGTACTGAAACTAACGATAGATTGATCAGTTTTGACGTTTGTTCATTGTTTACAGAAGTGCCGATTGACGATATGCTTGACTTTCTCTCCCAAGAATTACATAAGTATGACCTGCCACTACCTTCACACATTGTTTTGGAACTTATTAAGCTTCGCATCAAAGACTGTAAATTCACTTTCAATAACGAGTATTATCAACAAGTTTTTGGGATGGCCATGGGCAACCCCTTATCGCCCCTCCTCTCCAATATTTATATGGAGTTTTTCGAAATTACTTACATTCCGAGAATCCTGGGGGTTGGCATCCCTTGGTTGCGGTACGTCGACGATATTTTGTGTATCTTGCCCATGAATCGTGACCTGGATAACTTCCTCCTTCAGTTAAATGATCAAGTCCCCTCCATTAAGTTTACTTTAGAAGTGGAACAAGACAATTCAATCCCATTTTTGGATGTACGTGTACATAGGGAAAGCCCAGGTTTTAAGTTTAGTATCTATCGGAAAACAACAAACAATTTGTCCTACGTACACTTTTACTCGGGACATGACACCCCCACTAAGAAGGCCATTTTTTCATCAATTCGATGCCGAATTGGAAAGAATCAACGGTATTGGAAGTGATCTGTGTTATCCATCTGCGTTTATGGAATCTTGTCTCAACAAGGCAAAACGAACTTTCTATCGTGTCAATAATAACACTCGTACTTTGTCAAAAAATATTTTAGTACTTCCATTTTTCCCAGGCTTTTTAGGCATTGCTAATGTACTTAAACTTAAACTTAAACAGTTGTCCAGTGCCCTTTTTGTCCATTTGTCAGAGTTATCCCACTGTATTGATTGGAACAATGCTTCAGTTTTATTCCACTCTAGCAACACTGTTAATAGAAATATTCTTAAGTCTGCCATTATCCAACTTTCAAATAACTTCAACATAAGCAAAGGTCTTTTTCAACTCGATCCTGTTTTGAATTCCTTCAAAACAGATTTAGATAAGAAGGGTAGAACGCTAAATCTTTGGTAAACTTGTATGCTACTTTATTAACTTTTAATTTTCATTTTATTTTTACATACATCGAAACTTAACCATAAAAGGCTAAGTGTTAAAACCCGGGCAGATTTCCAGTATAAATGGTATTTTTATAATTCATTTGATCTTGTGCTAAAAATCGATATTTTTCCTTACAAATCTGTATGCCTCTCTGATAATCCTTTAATTTTTAATTTTCACTTCTCCGTTTATTGCATATATATGTATATATGTGGGTGTATGTATATATATATATATATATATATATATATATATATATGTATTTTTTTCTTTTTTCTGTAACCTATATATAGGCTGTAACCCTTTTATGTACTTCAGTGTTCTGAGGATGTCATTAGACGAAAGCGCTTGAGCACCATTTTGTGTTTCCTTTCCTTCGTGGGTTTATTCATCATAATATTTTTCACGTGTTACTTTCGTGAAATAATTTTCATATATATATATATATATATAATGAACAGGAACACTAGAGAAAAAATAAACATCCTTCAAGGTTTAATCAGTACAAACGTTTCGGAATGCACTAATTCCATCTTCAGGGCTAAAATAATAATAAACCAATTCACATACAGATACAAAGTACATATTGCAATTGCAAGTTAATTAATAACAATTAAAAATTCTGTAAATTCCTTCTTCGTCTCCGGCAGAACAATTTCTCACTTCCAGAAGAAGAAAATCAGAACACGTGTGCAGGAGCCCGCGTGTCCTTGAGACAAACAACAACAAAGCTTCGAAAGAATTTCTCCACCGGAGAAACAGCGTTGTCAGCGAGAATTATAAAGCAGCGTCACAACTTCATTTTTCCACACAAAAGACACTCCAATCCCACAAGACCCGAACTGTCACCTTTTTTCATATGTCGAGGACATCACCCTAATTGCTTCCGCTAATAGTAATAATAGAGACACATTTCATCCCGAACACAAGACATACTATTTCGATTCTACATACATTAAATCCCAACTACCAGCTCTAAAGAAGACTGACCTTCGCACCACATACAAAAATACTAAGGGTCAAACTCGACAAATTCCCGAGTTTCAAAATTTACAACACAAGATGGAACTCCCGTTTCTCCTGTCACTCTCCTCCTTAGCTGATCTTTTTCCGCGTTTCATCTACGCTGTGAGCATTCCAGCATGTTCTCAAATACACGCTTTTCCTTTCTTCTCGCTACAAATACATACTGTATATTTTCATAGGCGTACGGGCAAATTTTTTTTTTGGTGGGAGTCGCGGCTCTAAATTTACCCAAATAAAACATATGGTGCCCGAATATTCAATTTTTTTTAACTTTAGCACAGATGCCAAATATTGAATACTGCATGATTACAGATTTTTAACTTTATTATTCATGCAAAATACTGAGTATTACATGATTACAGAATCTTAACTTTAATCTTCATGACAACCACTGAATATTACACGATTACAAAACTAACTTCGTCATCTTGATACGAAATACTAAATATTACATGATCAAACGTACACATTTTTGGTAGGTGAAAATGAAGCTATTCTACTGATGACAGCGTACACAATACAATCCATATGGTATTATTTAAAGTTTAGTAAGAGCAAAAGAGCTAAAGAAACTACTGTACCCTACTATATCCAGTTGAGTAATGACCAATTGGGATATGGATGACTGACGTACTCAGAAAGAGTACGAGGCCCTATTCTTCTTTCTAGGTTAATAAACATATATTAGGGGTTTTCTACAGTATATTAAATTTTTGGAGTTTTGTTTTTGGACACTCACACACACACACACACACACACACACACACCATATCCATACCAATGAAAAAGTATTTAATGTAGATTATTACATTAACCTCATTGCATCAAAATGCCTATCTACTCGTAGGGTTCCATGTCCTGTCCATGTCCTACTCGTAAATATGCCTTAAAATGGGTCAGAGTATGATTAGAGCAAGCATGACTGATTATCCACCATCTCTAACCTATGAGATAATCCACTAATACAAAAAAATAAGACAATACATTCTGTACAAGGTACAGTTGCCCGCATATGTAATGTTCCTCGCCTCACAGGCGACTCCGTACATGTGGCAACGCTGCAGCGATAGTCAAGGTACCCCAACTGGGGAAGGTGGGGTGGAGGGGAAACAACCTAGTCAAACAACATTTAACAGTGACATGCAGGTAAGGGGCCGTTCAAAACTTACATAACGCTATTTTTGCTAAAACCTGACATCCCCCCCCCCTGTAACGTTCCGTAACGTGTGGGGTGTGGGGTAGGGGAAGTGTTACATAATGTCTTGGTGCCTTGTCGAGCGTTACAGAACGTTCCTGGGGGATCTGGTGTGTCAAGTTTTAGCAAAAATAGCGTTACGTAATTTTCGAACGGCCCCTAATTATAATGTAATGTCGGAGTTCAACGCTGTTCAAGATCATATTAATCGTTTATCTTTATGAACACAATGTTTACTAGTCTTATATAGTAATAAGGTTCCAGTATGATGACTGCAAGTCTATATAAACAGATACCACAATACAACTTTTTATATACGAGTGAATTGGAACCAAAAATAGACATTACACAACCATCCTCCACACTCCCTTATTCCCCTTCCCACCCACCAGTCTCGCGTATATTAAATCATTATATAACAATACTAATAAAGCCGTTTGTAGGGTCTGGGTGCAACCTTAAACCTTTACTAACTTATGAATCTACACGGTTATAATATATATGTATATATATATATATATGTATATATAATATATATATATATTATATATATATATATATATATATATATATATATATATGTATGTATTGACATTGAGCGAGAAAAAGATCGAGATAGTGATAGAGAGATCGAGGTAGATGGACAGAGAGAGTTAGTGGGAAATGGCTTATCGATTGTCACACAAAGAACTTGTTAAATATTTCGATCTGAATAACAGTAACTGATTATCAAAATCATATAAGAATAATCTACGGTTATACTAGCACAAACATATTTATATATATTTATAAATTCATACAATATTATACTAATTTTGTGAAATGACGTTGATGGGCCAAACTGTGGTTTTGCATGGTTACTTGCTATCGCCGTCCAGGAGAGGCTACATATGGGCGTGTCAGTGGAAACCGTAAGGTGACGGTTGCATGAAGCAGGATATCACCACCGGTTTGTGGCTGATGCCTATTATATTAATAGTGTTTTCCAGATTGTATTTGTATTATCAATGTGGAGAGATAATGATTTAATCACGATGGACAGATAAACCCATTAATGTTTTCCATATTTCCTGTTGCATTATCAATGTGGATATATATATATATATATATATATATATATATATTATATATATATATATGTGTGTGTATATATTATATATATATAATATATAATATATATATATAATAATCATGCGGGTTGCTTCTACAGAGCTTCAATTTAATATTTAGGAGAAATCCAATGACAAGGAGAAATGTAAATGCCATGAAAAGTCTTCTTTAATGCGCAACGTTTCGAGCAATACGCTCATCTTCAGGCTGTTTAATAACAATGTGAAATTAAAATCAATATTGAATGAAAAACAAAACAGAAAATTTCCAAACCTATTCGTAAAGACAATTTTAAAAGACTGAGAAAAGAGGGTTAAATTCTAAGTTATACAGATTTACATATAAAAATTAAGAAGTTATTTTTAAATACATGTAGTAAATGTGAAATTAATACACTGGAAAAATTACCAATAGTACCAATAGTACCAATAGTGAAAGGTAGATAGTTCCATTGTTCCAGTGTACTATTGGTAATTTTTCCAGTGTATTAATTTCACATTTACTACATGTATTTAAAAATAACTTCTTAATTTTTATATGTAAATCTGTATAACTTAGAATTTAACCTCTTTTCTCAGTCTTTTAAAATTTGTCTTTACGAATAGGTTATAGAAATTTTCTGTTTTGTTTTTCATTCAATATTGATTTTAATTTCACATTGTTATTAAACAGCCTGAAGATGAGCGTATTTGCTCAAACGTTGCGCATTAAAGAAGACTTTTCATGGCATTTACATTTCTCCTTGTCATTGGATTTCTCCTAAATATATATATATATATATATATATATATCCACTAGCTCCAGTGATAGCTCTTTGTATGCGATGCGCCGATTTGATCGAATGATGCTGTCAGCACGTTGCACAGTGTGAGCTGTGACAGCCGATGCCGGGCGACCGCTGCGAAGCTCATCATCGAGGCTGGCTCTCCCTCTCTCCGATGATCTCATACGTTTAGACCAGCGTCTAACTGTGCTTCGATCAACAACAGCATCTCCGTAAACGTTTTGTAGATGTTTGTGAATATTTCCAACTGGTTCCTTCTCTGCGGTTAAGAACTCGATAACAGCTCTCTGTTTACGAGGCACATCAATGTCAGACGCCATTTTCGAAACTGCGTTAACCATCGGTTTTATACAAGGGCGTTTAAAAGCGATTTTATACAAGGAGGGGAGGTTCAAACTGGAAAAATCGGGTTATGTGAACCGCCGAAAGTTCAAACTTACGGCCCAAAAGACATTTCAGCCCCATGCCCTATTATTTAGTTAAGAAAAAGGGGTGGAGCAAAATATAATGAGTGCCCCCTAGTACTTTCTGTTACCTCACACGAGTCACTATGTAAAATAACATTTGGTTATCTACTTAATTAAGCGAGTTGACGGGTTTCTTCACCTCTGGTTTGTAACAAACGAATAAAGTCGCCAAGTCACTTTGTCCGAATCACAGATGTCATTGCCCTAATAGATTTAGTTTCTGCCTCGTAATATATATATATACAAGCTACTCTGAAAACTAATCGAAAAACACGAGCTCGATCACACCTATACCAACATGCACAGACTCAGAGACAACATACCACAACGCCTGAAAGATAAGTACAGAACCACAAAAGACATTATAGATCCAGACCCATTCTACGTTTACAACTCTAAACAATAATGCAAACCTCGCTCATTCTAACAAAGTAAAAAGCAACACCCTAAAATCCTACACAATTCATGCATCCGTAAAACAACACCTTTAAGGAGGTCATATTATAGAGTACACCCAGCTTTTTTCCCTTGGTTACCTATTTTCCCTTTTAATTCTTCTTCACTATTACGGCTTAGGCTACTGTACAGTGTACGCAGACCCTCAGCTAGTATCTCATAATAAAACGTAGTAGTGAGTGTACATCCACCCTGCTTTCCCTTCATACTATCCCCTCAAAAATATTTCCAGATTTAGCTTAACATTCCCACTTAACCCTCCAATACACGTCCTCTTTCCATTCTTGTAGTGTATTGTCATTTCTCCCTCAATTCGTTCAATCGTCGTCTCAGAAATTTGGATTCCGTTCCGTTCTACCTCAGTCGACCCCGATTTTCTCTGCCTCGCTCGACCTCACTCGTTTGATTCTCGCCTCACTCGACCTCATTCGCTTGATTCTCGCCTCACTCAACCTCATTCGCTTGACTCTTCACTCAGTCAACCTCCACCCATTAGACCGTCAAAGGATTTTTTTTATGCAGGAAGGAGGAGCACAGTGCGAACGCTTTCACAAACACCCCACCCCCATAGAGGAAGAAGAAAGACAAAATCAAGGTCCAATGTTTTCGAGATGCCTGTACACTGCTTTGCAGATAGCTGGTGAGGGGAAGCTATATTTTTGGGGCCTTTTTGCGAGTGACTCGTTGCCCACGTCGGGCTAACATCATGAAAAAGAAAAAACTATAGTGTTTGTCATTTAACATTACTCATTCGGACTATAGTGAATTTAATTTTCCCATAAGAGTTCCTTGTTCTATGCACCGTCTGTGTGTATCATGAAAAAATCTTCGGGGACTATTCTGAGTTCAATCCCATCATGAAACAGATATGTTATCTGCTTTTAAAAGTGGACGCTCAATTTGGCCAGTTGAGGTTTATAATAGGCTAGGTGTAGCTGTAACCCCTAGATCCTGTCCAAAAGCTGGATCCTATCTGCTTTGCAGATAGCTGGTGAGGGAAGCTATATTTTTGGGGCCTCTTTGCGAGTGACCCGTTGCCCTCGTCGGGCTAACATCATGAAAAAGAAAAAACTATAGTGTTTGTCATTTACCATTACTTATTCGGAACTATAGTGGGTTTAATTTTCCCAGAAGAGTTCCTTGTTCCATGCACGGTCTGTGTATAAAAAAAAATAAATAAATAAATAAAAAAAAAAATATATATATATATAAAACCTTGGTTAACCTTGGTTTTGTTCCCCCAAATTGTTCATTCTAACGAAGGTCAAGCTTGTCACTCCACCTTAGACCTACAATTTAACGTGGAATCCGAACCATGCCCCAGCAGCAACCCAGCATCTTCACCACTAGGTTATTCAGGGTACCCATTTATATACCAACCAATTTTTTGTGCGTGTGTGTGTGGAAGGATAAACAGCTGGGTTTTGCTGCGCGTTGCCTGCCGTCACCGGGTCTCGATCCCGGGGCCGATGAATTCGTAATGAGCGACAGTAACCACTAAATCACCGAGACGCATATATATATATATATATATATATATATTTTTTTTTAAGTTCGGGAAGAATCGATTCGCCTCTATTTAAAAGGGCATATCTCGGCGGGAAAACAAAGAAAAAGTGAGAGGAAAGACAGGAAAAAGAAAGGGTAGAGGGGACAATCGAAGTGGAAAAAGACCAAGGATGACAAGGACTGCAGGGTCGAGCCCCATCATCCTTGGGTGCTAGGGCCGGGAGGGCGCACATGAAACCTCCAGGAACAAGCACGGACAAACGAGCACAAAGAGCACTCAAGAGCACGAGCTTAGAACCCCCTTGCGGGGCTATATATATAATTTCTGAACAGAAAAGCAGCTTTTACTGTAAGAACAAAACAAAAAAAAAAATTTGGTTGGTTGTTCTTTTTAGCATGCCTAAGAGGAATTAATAAGACGGACAGTAATTACCCTCCTCCTGGCCCCTACGGTGATAAAAATATATGGCCCCAAAATACACCAAAGAAATTATAAACACTGGGCTCGTCACAGTTTCCCTTCCCAATCCCTCAGACTTATCTTGTGACCAAATCAAAATCAATGGGATTATTTTCCTCAACTGACACGTTTTTAACGTCCTTCAACTTCACAGGGACATTGAGATGGAACATTTGGTTGTTCTCCTTCCTTATAAACAGGATTCGATACGATATCCTCATGCCAGAAGTATCCATTTGATGGATATTACGCGTGACTCACCCGCATTTCCAAAATTTATGAAGAGATTGAAATATGAACTGAAATCACGTGGAGGGAATTAATCTCACGATCCGTGGCGCCCTTTCAAAGGAATTTCATGATGGATTTACTGATTTAATTGACTAAATCGTTTAAAAGCTTCACTTTACAATGTGAAGAGGAAAATACACAGACTACGATCACTTTGGAATTAAATGTTTAGTAGCCGATGCATACACACACACACACACACACACACACACACATATAGACACCTTCGGTTTTTCCATAGTTTTCGATTTCATAATAAAAGTCAATAAATAATAACAGATTTATTGAATCAATATATTTAGAATTGTGTTACTTTCCCCTTTGCATTAAATTAAAACTGATACACATTCTGACATTTCATTGAGGAGTTTTGTTATTTATTGTTGAGGAACAATCAGTGTGGTGTCTATTTACTTTCTAAATATATGTCCAGTGATGGGCAGTATCTAGATACATGTATCGCCGATACGTATCGATCGATACTTTTGTATCGGTATCGGTATCGCTTTAGCTACTTGACAAAAGTATCGATTTATCGGTATCGCTAAGGTCAATTTTCCTAAATGTATCGAAAAAATCGATACTTCGATACATCGATACATTAATAAGAATTTTTAAATATTTAAATAGATGTTATAATATGACACTACTGAGATGGAGGTTTTACAGTATCTGGGTGACGGAGGTCATTCTCTCCAATTTCTGAGGCAGTACCCAGGAATTCTACGGGTCTTCCTGAAGTATAACACACCACTACCATCCTCTGCTCCTGTAGAACGGTTGTTTAGTTTGGCTGGTCACATTCACGCTCCAAAAAGGAATAGACTGTCTGACCAGATGTTTAGCCAGCTGGTATTTCTGAAGGTAATAGTAATTACTTTTAATTGTTAGTGTAATATTTTCAGTCATTCATGTATCCTACAAAATTAAAACATACTTTCATTAAATAAAGCAATTGTTTTTATTTACATCTATAAAACCCATTAAAATGTCGTTGATTTTACTTACAGTGCGTACAAATTACTAGTATAAACAATAATATCTAATACCTATATATTAAATGAATAATTATAAAAATGTACCTGGCGATACATGTATCGGCGATGCATGTATCGGTATCGGTATCGCTTAAGACATCTAGAAAGTATCGGCGTATCGGTATCGCCTAAGACGTTCTTCATGTATCGATGTATCGGTATCGCTTTAGCGATTTTCATGTATCGATGCCCATCACTGATATGCCAAATATATATCAACCGTGTCTCTCTCTCTCTCTCTCTCTCTCTCATCTCTCTCTCTCTCTCTCTCTATATATATATATATATATATATATATATATATATACACACACAGTAAATCCTCGTCCAACGCGGGGTTAGGTTCCTTGAGAACGTCGCGTTAGGTAAATCCGCGTTGGACAAATTTAAAAACTTATGCGATAAATGGGGATACGTGAACGCGGCCACGTAGTCTCCCATTAATACTTAGATACATAGATTTTTTTATTCACACATAAAAGAAGTTCCCTACCTATATTGTATATGAAATAAGAACATAATAAAATCATAAACATAATGATATTTACATATGATAAATAAAATATATTAAATGAAAATAGCACGTATCTTTTCTTCACCCTTTCGGATGGTGCGTATGGTAGACTCATTCACGTGATACTCGCAGCCAAGTGATGTTATGTTCAAACCACCACGCAACTTATCTAGAATCTTTATTTTTTCGGCTAATGTCATAACCTTAGGACTTTTCTTCTGTTTACTCTCACTTGCAGATGCTTTACGTTTTGGTGCCATACTGCTGTGTAAGGGTAATAGCAAAACAACGGCAAAATACGACAAAAACAATGCAACACAACTTCACTTAACTTAACGCGTTAGCGGGACTGGGACAGAGGGTGATGCGAGGGGTGACGCGAGAGGGAGGGTGATGCGGGAGTGTTGGAGAGTGTAGGAGAAATCACGAGAGCATGCATTGGCACGCGTACAGTACTACTGTATTAGAGCGTGTTTGGCGGAACGTGTATAATCAAATTTTCCGCTTTCGGCAAATAATTGTTCGCATTTATTTTTCGTTGGACGAGGTTTAATATACAGGGTGTACATAAAGTCAGGATCTATTTTTGTGAAGCACTTGGAAATTATATGGAATTCAATCATAAAATGATAAAGTGGTAACATTTATTAAATAATTAAGAGTAGGATTCGACGTGACGCCCATCAGTATCCCTGCACAGCTCAAATCGTTCCGCAGCATTTCTAAACACATTCTGGAGCATTTGCGGGGTTATGTTATCTGCAGCAGTTCGTATACGTGTACGTAAGTTTTCAAGACTCGTAATCTTCGTGATAGACGTGCGACTCGATAAAGCCCCATGCAAAGAAATCTAAAGGGGTTAAATCTGGTCATCTCGCGACACAAGGTCTGTTGCTTCCGCGTCCGATCCAGCGATTTGGAAAACGTCCATTTAGATAATCCTGAACAATTTTGGCATAGTGACAAGGAGCACCATCATGTTGATTCTAAGGGGATAGGATTCGTGTCATAACATGACGTAATGAGAATCTATAAATAGATCCAGAAATTGTTTAAACTTCATTCTTATCGTCGGTGTTGCATCGGAGTGACGTGTATTATTTACTCTTCAAGATGTATCGAAGAAGGAAGTTTGTTCCTCGAAAAAGGAAGTACGTTCCTCGGAGGAAACCTAAATGGCGTTCAAAGGAGAAGATAGTTACAGCTTCAATGAAATTTGTTTATTTATCTAAAAATACTTTTGGTGTTAATAGTGATGGGTTTTACAGTATACCTTGTGTTTGGATCTTCTAAATAATGAGTCTAAATCTACCATTTTAAAATTTAATTATTATCAAGTAACAGGTGTATCATTTCATAGTATTCCAGAACTTAATATGTCTGGATATGTGATTAATTTTGAAGATTCAATAGGTCGTAAGAAGGGGGCTAGGGAAAGAATGGAGGGACCTAATGTAGGGATATCCCCATCTCCATATTTAATTGTTCCACATTGTGTTTTGTTTGAACCTAATCTTGACTCCTCTCATAGTTCAGAGCAAGTAATGAATCATCCAAGAACAAAGTGGTTCTCACCTTTTAAAGAGTTTAGATTGTATCGTAGATTGAAACAGGTCTGTCAGTTAGGTGATGCAGTAACTGCCCAATTCCCTAATACTTTAATTAGAATATCTACAAATGATTTATCTAAACCATTAGGTCGTATTTATGTTGGTAAATATACCCCTGAAGGATCTAATAAAAATGAGTATGCAAGTACATATGTTAATCGTATTGTATTTTACGTAAAGCTGTATGGTATAAAACAATAAAGAAATAAACAACTGAAATCTTTCATATTCCGTTTCTCCATGATGAGTCATGTTCTATTTATATCCACCAAAGTCAAATTTTTTTAGAGTATTACCCTAAAAAAAATTTGACTTGACTCTGTGGTATCCGGGTTGGTATATTAATGCCTGACGTCATGCGCCAAAGCGTGACGTCACACAGTTCTTTGTTCTAACATGCATCCTGCTCATCAATGGTGCATTGTTTAATCGTCTTGATTTCTATATTTAGACTATGTAGCCATTAATTAGACCATTTAGCCATTAATCTTTTGGCAGCCTCGCAGAGTTAGCATGTCGGCAAAACTGTATTGATTACGGGTGCGAAGCAAAGTTGGACATTTAACTATTGAAAGCAGAGTCATGTGTCCATGCACAGTTCGTATACGTGTACGTAAGTTTTCAAGACTCGTAATCTTCGTCTGATAGACGTGCGACTCGATAAAGCCCCATGCAAAGAAATCTAAAGGGGTTAAATCTGGTCATCTCGCGACACAAGGTCTGTTGCTTCCGCGTCCGATCCAGCGATTTGGAAAACGTCCATTTAGATAATCCTGAACAATTTTGGCATAGTGACAAGGAGCACCATCATGTTGATTCTAAGGGGATAGGATTCGTGTCATAACATGACGTAATGAGAATCTATAAATAGATCCAGAAATTGTTTAAACTTCATTCTTATCGTCGGTGTTGCATCGGAGTGACGTGTATTATTTACTCTTCAAGATGTATCGAAGAAGGAAGTTTGTTCCTCGAAAAAGGAAGTACGTTCCTCGGAGGAAACCTAAATGGCGTTCAAAGGAGAAGATAGTTACAGCTTCAATGAAATTTGTTTATTTATCTAAAAATACTTTTGGTGTTAATAGTGATGGGTTTTACAGTATACCTTGTGTTTGGATCTTCTAAATAATGAGTCTAAATCTACCATTTTAAAATTTAATTATTATCAAGTAACAGGTGTATCATTTCATAGTATTCCAGAACTTAATATGTCTGGATATGTGATTAATTTTGAAGATTCAATAGGTCGTAAGAAGGGGGCTAGGGAAAGAATGGAGGGACCTAATGTAGCGATATCCCCATCTCCATATTTAATTGTTCCACATTGTGTTTTGTTTGAACCTAATCTTGACTCCTCTCATAGTTCAGAGCAAGTAATGAATCATCCAAGAACAAAGTGGTTCTCACCTTTTAAAGAGTTTAGATTGTATCGTAGATTGAAACAGGTCTGTCAGTTAGGTGATGCAGTAACTGCCCAATTCCCTAATACTTTAATTAGAATATCTACAAATGATTTATCTAAACCATTAGGTCGTATTTATGTTGGTAAATATACCCCTGAAGGATCTAATAAAAATGAGTATGCAAGTACATATGTTAATCGTATTGTATTTTACGTAAAGCTGTATGGTATAAAACAATAAAGAAATAAACAACTGAAATCTTTCATATTCCGTTTCTCCATGATGAGTCATGTTCTATTTATATCCCCCAAAGTCAAATTTTTTTAGAGTATTACCCTAAAAAAAATTTGACTTGACTCTGTGGTATCCGGGTTGGTATATTAATGCCTGACGTCATGCGCCAAAGCGTGACGTCACACAGTTCTTTGTTCTAACATGCATCCTGCTCATCAATGGTGCATTGTTTAATCGTCTTGATTTCTATATTTAGACTATGTAGCCATTAATTAGACCATTTAGCCATTAATCTTTTGGCAGCCTCGCAGAGTTAGCATGTCGGCAAAACTGTATTGATTACGGGTGCGAAGCAAAGTTGGACATTTAACTATTGAAAGCAGAGTCATGTATCCATGCACAGTTCGTATACGTGTACGTAAGTTTTCAAGACTCGTAATCTTCGTCTGATAGACGTGCGACTCGATAAAGCCCCATGCAAAGAAATCTAAAGGGGTTAAATCTGGTCATCTCGCGACACAAGGTCTGTTGCTTCCGCGTCCGATCCAGCGATTTGGAAAACGTCCATTTAGATAATCCTGAACAATTTTGGCATAGTGACAAGGAGCACCATCATGTTGATAGACGACGGTACTAACAATCCTATCCCCAATCAGCTGAGGTTCAAGGAATTGCTGTAACATGTCCAGATAAATAAGCCCCGTAACTGTAGCTTCAGCGAAGAAAAAAGGACCATAAACCTTAGATTTTGTGAAACCCATCCAGACATTAACTTTAGGTGAGTCGCTTTCCCAATTTTGGACGAAATCATTCGGTCTTTCATCTGCCCAAATTCGACAGTTATGGCGAATTACTTTTCCACACGTATGGAAAGTGGCTTCATCACTAAAGAGAATGTTGTCCATTAAATTATCACTCCAGATTTGTTCTACGAGATCAGCAAACACAGCACTTCGTCGAGGGAAATCTTCCTCATGTAAATCATGTAAAACCTGCAAATGATAGCTTTTCTTCTGCAAATTAACTTTCAGAATTTTGTGCACAGATGACGTCGGGAGGCCGAGTCTGTGTGATGCAGCACGAACGGACGTACGTGGCTCCTCAGTAATAATTCCGCGTACTGCATTCACGGTAAGATCTGACATACACGGTCGTCCTGATCTTGCTTCATCATTTACAGATCCCGTTCGTTTAAATTTGTTCACCAATTTTCGTATTGTCTTGTCTATTGGCCCCGGCTTATGAAATCTCCTTCTAAACTTCTCTCTGATGTCATTGTATTTCTTTCCCTCGATTCGCCAAATTACTATTGCCACACGCTCTTCTGTATTCATTCTAAGGGCTTCTGAAAAGAAAAATAGAAAAAAATAATTATTTCACAAAAATAGATCCTGACTTTATGTACACCTTGTATATATATATATATATATATATAGTTTTTTGAGTTTTACATTTTGTATTTTATAGCTGTTATTCATTGTTCGTTTTTAGTGTCACTTTTATTGTTTTAAAGCTTGTTAATTGTTCGCTTTTGTTTCATAATAGTCATTATGGTTTTTAATTGTAACTTTCTAGAATTTTTTTAGTGTGACTTTGTTTTTAATGCTTGTGGATTTTTCCCTATTTTATTTTGTTAATGTCATTATGGTTTTTAATATTATGTTTTTAACTTTTAGAATTTTTGCCTGAGGATGAGCATAGTTTGTGCTTCAAACGTTGCAATATACAAAATATAGTCCCTTTCCAACTTGATGGATGTTTCTTTCCTTCTTGTCTGTTGCTTTCTGCTTAAATTGAAATTGAAGCTTGCCAGAAGCGGCCTTCACCATATATATATATATATATATATATATATATATATATATATATATATATATATATATACCTCTTAACCTCCTCAACAACCTCATAGTCATTCTGAAACTTTCTTCCACGAATAGCATCCTTCATTGGCCCAAACAAATGGAAGTCTGAAGGTGTCAGATCCGGGCTGTATGGAGAGTGGGGTAACACAGTCAAGCGCATTTTTGTGATGGCCTCTCTTGTTTGCAAACTGTTGTGTGGTCTTGCGTTATCGTGCAAAAATAGGACGTCTTCCAGTTTTCTCTCAGGTCAAACTCGCTTTATACGTCTCTGGAGTCTCTGTAGAGTAGCAATATATGCCTCTGAGTTGATTGTTTGTCCTTTCTTCATAATGTCCATCAGAATCACCCCTTTCATTTCCCAGAAGATGGTGGCCATAACCTCTCCTGCAGAGGGAGCCATTTTGAACTTTTTCTTGCGTGGAAAGTCTGCGTGATGCCACTCCATGGATTGGCGTTTTGTTTCATGCTCAAAGTGGTCTACCCAAGTCTCATTCCCAGTCACAATTCGTGAAAGGATGTCATCCCCTTCTGTCTCGTATCGAACCAACGACTCGGAAGCAATTTCTTTTTTTTTGGGCTTTGTGACCTTCAGTCAGTTAGCGAGGAACAAACCGTGAACACACTTTTCAGTAACCCAATTGCTGAATTATCGTATTCACACTTCCTTCACTACTTTCTAGCTCCAGTGATAGCTCCTTGTATGTGACGCGCCGATTTGAACGAATGATGCTGTTAACACGTTGCACAGTGTGAGATGTGACACCCGATGCCGGGCGACCACTGCGTGGCTCATCATCGAGGCTGGCTCTCCCTCTCTCCAATGATCTCACACGTTTAGACGAGCGTCCAATTGTACTTCGATCAACAACAGTATCTCCGTAAACGTTTTGTAGACGTTTGTGAATATTTCCAACTCTTTCCTTCTCTGCGGTTAAGAACTCGATAACAGCTCTCTGTTTACGACTCACATCACTGTCAGACACCATTTTCGAAACTGCGTTAACCATCGGTTTTATACAAGGGCGTTTAGAAGCGGTTTCATACAAGGAGGGGAGGTTCAAACTGGAAAAATGCGGTTATGTGAAGCGCAGAAAGTTCAAGCTTACGGCCCAAAAGACATTTCAGCCCCATGGCCTATTATTTAGCTAAGAAAAAAGGGTGGGGAAAAATTTATTGAGTGCCCCTAGTATACATATATATATATATATATATATATAATATATATATATATATATATATATATATATATATATATAATATATACACAGTATATATATGGGAATGAACTCAGAATGGTTCCCTGAGTTTTGTATGATACACACAGACCGTGTATGGAACAAGGAACTCTTCTAGGATAATTAAATCCACTATAGTCCGAAGAAGTAATGGTAAATGACAAATATTATAGTTTTTCTTTTCATGATGCTAGCCCGACGTGGGCAACGGATCACTCGCAAAGAGGTCCCAAAAATATAGCTTCCCTCACCAGCTATCTGCAAAGCAGATAGGATCCAGCTCCAGATCCTGTCCCAAAGCTGGATCCTATCTGCTTTGCAGATAGCTGGTGAGGGAAGCTATATTTTTGGGACCTCTTTGCGAGTGACCCGTTGCCCACGTCGGGCTAGCGTCATGAAAAAGAAAAACTATAGTATTTGTCATTTACCATTACTTATTCGGACTATAGTGGATTTAATTATCCCAGAATAGTTCCTTGTTCCATGCACGGTCTGTGTGTATCATATATATATATATATATACACACACTGCAAATATTGTATAGATAAAAAAGAAATATATATCGATGGTTACAACTTACTACGACCTGATAGAAAAGCAAGCCGTAAAGGTCGCTATGCTATATACGTAAGTGATAGTCATATGGCAGAGACAATAATAAGTAAATGAAAGAGCTTCGTGGAACTTTTTGCAATAAAAATAGAAAATTTAAACGTGGTACTTATAGTCATTTACAGACCTCCGAACACTCCAACTGCAAAGTTCTCGGATGCCATTGCTGATGTCAGAAACCTAATCAAGTCCTTAAACTCCCCATCCCCGATATAATACTCTGCGGAGATTTTAATTTCCCATTTATAAAATACAAAAAGGTGGGAAGAAATATATATATATATATATATATATATATATAAATATATATATATACACGGGTGTCCGAGAATTATCTGTACAAGTTTTGGCTGTTATTAAAAGTCAACCATGAAGTGTAGAAATTCCAGTGTTGTCCCATTTTACAGAGAAACTCATTAAAATTTTTCTGATAACAAGTTTTGACAAGTTTTTCTTTTTTGTACGCGGGTGACAGACATTGATGATATAAAAGCAAGAATCACAGCTGCTATTGAACGAATTGATGTGGATATGCTGCAGCGTACATGGCAACATTTGGATTAGCGATTGGATGTTTTGCGAATCACTGATGGTGCACATATCGAATGTTTGTAACAACGTTACTTTAATAAAAGAAACGTTTAAAAATACAGATTCTAAATAATCTTGTTTAAGAATTTTACGTGTGTTAACAAGAATTTTATTAAAAGATGAAATTGTACAGATAATTTTCGGACACACTGGAATTTCTAAAAAACTTGTCAAAATTTGGTATCAGAAAAAACTTAATGAGATTCTCTGTAAAATGGGACAAACTGGAATTTCTACACTTCATGGTTGACTTTTAATAACAGCCAAAACTTGTACAGATAATTCTCGGACACCCTGTGTGTATATATATTATATATATATATATATATATATATACCAAGAAAAGAAGGACAAAAGGGACCAGGAACAAGCAAAAATGTTGATGGCTAGAACAAACAAATTTATGTTAACACAAGAGATAACAGATAACATCGGAAAAAGTAACTCCCTGGATATAGTATTCCCGAGCAACACCAACGTCATTGATGATACAAAAATAACCCTAACTATTATCTCAGACCACAACATTATTGAGATATCAACTAATATGATGACAGATTTAGAAAATACTCATACTGAAGAAAGAATCAAATTTGAGATTTTTATCCTAAACTCCAAGACTATAAATTGGGAAGAAATCAGATCCCACATGGCCCAGCTAGAATGGAGGAGAGTTTTAGAGGATAAAACAACCGAAGAAATGTTAACAACATTGGAAGAAAAGACGCTGGAAATTTTAGAAAAAATCTGTTCCAAAAGCACAGCCTAAAGGAAAGAGGATTTTTTTTTTTAGAAACAGAAGCGAACAGTATTCCGCAAAAGAAAGAGACTAGCTGCGAAGTTGCACAGGCATTAATTGGGAGCACCGACAATTCAGCGCAGGACAATTCAGCGCCGACAATTCAGCGCCGACAATTCAGCGCAAAGACAACTCAGCGCAAGACAATTCAGCGCCGACAATTCAGCGCAAGTCAGTACAGTTAAAAGTTTAGTTAAAAATAATAAAAATAAATCGCAATAAATAAAAAAGAGAAAAATTTGTATATTTATATATATGCTAAATTGGGTCTGTATCGAAGGAGTGACATTTCAAAGGAGTGACATAACAAAGGAGTGACATAAATACCGTAACGAAGGAGTGACATAACGAAGGAGTGACAAATCGGAGATAAAATTCAAAGGAGTATAATTATTAAAATTTTATTTAAAAAAACAAAATTTGTTAAAATTGTTAAAATTAAGATTTTATTTCAAAAACTAGAAACCTAACCTAACCTAACAGTTGCAATCCTCTCTTCCCTCTGGATTTGTTCTTTCTTCTTCTCTGTTGGTATTTTCGCGCTGAATTGTCTTGAGCTGAATTGTCTTGCGCTGAATTGTCTTTGCGCTGAATTGTCTTTGCGCTGAATTGTCTTGCGCTGAATTGTCGGCGCTGAATTGTCGGCGCTGAATTGTCCTGCGCTGAATTGTCGGGTCACGATTAATTGTACATTAAATGCACAGATAACAATACCAGAGAAATAATGCAAAAAACTGGAGAGTACCAATTTGAAATACAAGTCCTGATTAAGGGCCATATATAGAGAGAAGAGGAAAATGCGGGAGAAGTAATAAAGCAAAACTCAAAATACTTCTATAGCTATGCGAAAAGGAAAACAAAAACGCGCGCCACTATAGGGGCCTTAAGGAAAGAAAGGAAATAATGAACTAACCGACGATCTAAAAGAAATATCTGAAATATTGAGAGCCCAATACGAATCAGTTTTCAGTCCCCCAAAAAGTGACAAAGTGGGAAATAACAGATGCATTCTTTGAAAAGAAATTACAAGGAAAGTGTATAACAGATTTAGATTTTACCCCAGAAGATACAGCGCGAGCTACAGGACAAATGAAATCACATTCAGCTGCAGGTCCGGACAAATGGAACGTATTATTGATTAAAAACTGTAAAAATGAAATAGCTACACCCCCCTTATACTGGATATGGAAAATATCCCTAGACACTGGGGAAATACCGAGCATCCTGGAAAGAATAAACATTGTCCCTATATATAAAGGAGGGGATAGATCTCAATCAAAGACCTATAGACCAGTGTCACTGACGTCCCATCTCACCATTTAAAAGAATAGAAAATCTGTCTACTTAGAAACAGTGGAAAGATTCAATGAAAAGCAACACGAAATTTTGGTCAGGAAAATCATGCCTATCACAACTAATAGAGCACTATAACACTATCATAGACGCACTTGAAAGCAATGAAAACTACGATGTCATATACACGGATTTTGACAAAGCGTTCGACAAATGTGATCATGGTATAATAGCACATAAAATGAAACATAAGGGAATAACAGACAAAGTGGGAAAATGGATCTACAATTTCTTCAGAGAACGTCTGCAGGTCATAAAATCTAAGGTATATCAACATCAGAATCGGAAGTACCCAGCTCAGTACCACAAGGAACTGTATTGGCAACAGTCGTATTCATTATCATGCTAACAAACATGGAAGATGAAGTAACCAACACAGTATAGTAACATCCTTTGCAGTAATGCAGAAGAGGTGGAGGCCCAACAAACGGACACAAACAGAATATACAGATGGTCAGAAGACAACAACATAAAATTTATCACCGAGAAATTTCAGCTCTTGAGATATGGAAGAAATGAGGAGCCAAAATAGATAGCATATTATGCCCCAGTTGGACAAGAAATTCAAAGAAGCAAGAAAACAATAGATTTAGGGGTTATAATAACCGACGATGCGAAATTTGAGACACAAGATCAGATAGCGATAAACAAAGCAAAAAGAGTCGTGGAACAGGTACTGAGAACCTTTAAAAGAAGGGACAAGAGAGTAATGATTCCCCTGCTGAGAACATTGATCATACCAAAACTTGAATACTGCTCAATCTTGATGTCCCCATATAAAAAGGAAGAAATTAATAAACTGGAAGAACTTCAAAGAAATTTCACAGCCAAGATTGATAGCTGCAAAGAACTCAGCTACTGGGAAAGACTTTGTAAATTAAATCTACATTCACTGGAAACAAGAGGGAGATACACCATAATTTACACGTGGAAAATAATGGGAAAACTGTACCTAACCTTAAGCTGAACCCAGTAACCACCCAAACAACAGTGTAAAATAGGAAAGGTAGACCGTGTAGTGTTCCCAAACTGAAGGCCAGACGAGAGATACCCTCATCGCTAAAGGAAAATAGTTTGGTTGTCAGGGGGCCAATACTATTGAACCAGCTTCCGAAAGAGATCAGGAACATTACTGGTGTCAACGTAGAATTCTTCAAAAGACTAGACACCTGGCTCAGGACAGTACCAGATGAATCGGGTGTGCCTGGCTGTGTGCGATGGAGATCGCAAGAAAGCAACTCGCTCCTCCACCAGACCAGGCCTAGAGGTGGGACCACCAGCTTGACCTTCGTGTGAAAAGAGACCAACGCACGGAACTGCAATGAAGTTACGATATATATATATAAAAATAATCCATAATAATTGTTTAAAATATACATTTAAATAGTTGCCTAGTTTTTCCCATACCCAGTACACACACACACACCACACACACACACACATATATATATAATATATATATAGATATATATATATGATGAATAAAACCACGAAGGGAAAAGAAACACAAAGTGGTGCTCAAGCGCTTTCGTCTAATGACATCCTCAGGAACACTCCTGAGGATGTCATTAGACGAAAGCGCTTGAGCACCACTTTGTGTTTCTTTTCCCTTCGTGGTTTTATTCATCATAAATATTTTTCACGTGCCACTTTCGTGAAATAATTTTCATATATATATATATAAGTATATATATAAGGTTGTAACATATATTCTGCTCGATTTTTTAGTTCATTCAGAACAAAAATTAAAGGACTTATAAGGACAAATTTGCTCGAATTTTTAGTTTATTCACAACAAAAATTAAATGACAATGACAAATTAATCATCAATATAATTCCCTTCTTTTTCTATAACCTCCTCCCACCTGCAGAAAAGTTTTTTTATGCCACGTTCGAAGAAATCCCTTGGTTTCGAGTTCAAAAAAGCGATCACTTCGTTTTCGATAGCTTCCCTCGATTGCAACTTTTGTCCATCTAGGTGGTTGCAGACTTCTGAATAAATGGTAGTCTGAAGGTGCGATGTCCGGAGAATAAGGTGGATGAGGCATTTTTTCCCAACCAAATGCCTCCAATTGGGCAGTGGTGATTCGAGCAGTGTGAGGGCGGTCGTTATCCTGGTGGAATAGAACACCTCTGCGATTAATTGATGCAGGACGTTTTTTTGTAATGCCATCTTCAATCGTTGGAGTTGTTGGCAGTAGACTTCAGCTGTGATTGTTTGGTTATCTGGCAGAAGCTCAAAATGAATAATTCCAGGCATATCCCACCAAACGCATAGCAATATTTTCTTTGGATGGGGTCCATTCCTTGGCTGAGGTTCAAGCTTTGTTTCACGGCTAAGCCACTGATGTCGACGCTTAATATTGTTATAGAGAACCAATTTTTCATCCCCAGTGACGATGAAACTCATACAGCATCACATGTCGAATATGCTCTTTCGTGGGCTCCATGTTTTTTCAATTACTGTAATATCGTAGAGGTGGCGTTATAACTGCATGAAAAACACCAGGGAAAATATTCATTAGCCTAATCCTACACTAGCCTAAGCCTACAGTAGCCTAAGTCATTCTGTATCATAATAAAACATGTGCAAACCTGTCGCCGCGTGTATTTTGCAACATTTCTAAAACTATTTCACATTATCTTGAGGTTATTCTATTATCTATCGTCCGTTTTCTAATCGAGCAGAATTTCTGTTACAACCTGATATATATACCGGTTATGGCAAAAAAACTAGGCTACTATTTTAAGTATATATTTTAAGCAATTATCAGGATTTTTTGTAGCAAAACAGACGTACTAATGCTCGAAAAAGCGTGAGATCGAGGGTATTGGCCAAGAATAGGCTCGTCCCATATTTCACTCGCTGCTAAACCATGGGCTAGGGCATATTTCTGATTTAACCTGCGAAATAATGCCGAAGTATTACCGTGAAGACGAGTTATTAATAAAAAATTGTTGGTTAGAAAAAGTCTGGGGAGCACGAAAATTACTTACAGAGTTTCCGAATAAGCCGTGGACTAGAGCTGGTTTGAATTATATCATAGACAAAGTGAAAGAAACTGGTGATGTAGAGCATAGAAAGGGTAGTGGTAGGCCTGGAACGGCTCGAACACAGGCAAATATCGATCTCATAGGGAGAATATTGAGTCAAGAAGAACCTGGGACGCATTTAATGCCAAATGAAATAGCCATGGAAATAGGAATACCTGACGGAAGTGTTCGGCGAATAGCAAAATTTTATCTAACCTTGAAGGCATACAAAGGAGTTTCAGTACAAGCTTTAACTGACATTCATAAGCAAAATCGCTTGCTATGTTACCAACAATTACTCGTTAGATTTTCACCGCGCACAGTTCGTACGATATAGTTTAGTAATGAGAAAATATTTACAGTTAGTGAACCAATTAATAAACAGCATGATCGTGTATGCCGCTGTCACAGGGAAATGTGATATAACACCGGAAAGGTTCTTAAGAGAAACACAGAGATTTTCTCCTAGTGTAATGGTCGGTGCAGCATTTTTAAAACTTGGAAAGACAAGGTTAGTTTTCGTAGAATCAAGAATACGAATGCATTCGGAATATTACTGTAATCATGTTCTTGTTCCATATTTTCAAGATATTAGACAAATATGCGGTGATAACTTCGTTTTCCAGCAAGATGGTGCACCTTGTCATCGCGCTAGAGCCACAGTTGATTACCTGAGACAAACAGCCCCTGATTTCATAGAACCTGCAATGTGGCCGGCCAACAGCCCGGATTTAAATCCGCTGGACTACTCAGTGTGGGAAGCACTAAAAGAAAAGGTTTCCCGCCTTGGTCATCAAATCCGAAATGTTCGACAATTTGAGCTACAATCGTGGACGAATGGCGTACATATCCAACGATTTCTGAACAGTTCTATCGACGAGTGACGAATGCGTCTTGAGCTTTGTAGGGATAATGGCGGAGGGCATTTTGAACATCTCTTGTTATGATGTGTAAGATAAGTAATCCTATACTGAAAAAAAGGTTCTTCTAAAATATGTTTACATTATTTGTTTAAAATATACATTTAAAATAGTGGCCTATTTTTTTTGCCATACCCGCTATACATATAGAAACTTTAAAATGTCTAATTAAGTCCACAATATTGTCCATAATTAAAAATAACGTTTTACCCCAAGAAGAAGAAATATTTTTGAAACCGGATGCTCATTAAAAGCCTGGAAACAAGTGCCTGAGCACTGCAGAGCCTTTTAAAGAGAGTGTCTAGCCTCTGAACAGACCTGCAATGTCTTACCTATAAAATAAGTTGCGTGAAGCCCTCATTTTATGGCTAATAAAAGCTCCTCAATTTCCAGAACGTTTTCACTTTTTAACGTAACGAAAAGAGGATCATGTTCAACTCGTTCGCTTTAATTTCACAAACGATCAAAATACTTTGTACGTTAAAGTTGGATTAGGATAAACTGCATATGGATAAGTAAAAGCAGGGTTTAGGTGACCGTTAGGATGAGTTGTAGGCTATCGGATGTCTTTCAGAAGAAAAAAAGCTTTTGGACCTTATATATATATATATATATATATATATATATATATATATATATACAGGGTGGCGAAAAAGTCGCGCATCATAAGAATTTTCAGTGTTGACTATAATATATTATTTTTTTTTCGTTTAGGTAGGGAATGGCTGCGAAATTAACAATAGACGAGAGGGTGAGCTTCGTTTTAATGTATGGAATACCAGGTACAACAAATCGATGAATCGGTACAGAATTTAAATTCTGTACCGATTCATCGAAAAAGTCAATAATAACAAATTTGTTGAATCACTAAATGAAAAGGTGAAAGGAACACGATTTTAAATATATTTATTCAATGAATCTGCTATTATTTATTCACTTTTATAATCAAATAAATTTTTTTTTTTTTAAATAAAGGTGTCTATTTACTTTTGTCAAGCCTCTGTATATATGAACATTTCTTCATGCGAAATTTCCTCCACTCTCTAATAACCTAGCCTAACCTGGCCATACCTATACTAAGCTAACCTAACCTATAACCTAGTCACGCTAACCTAACCTAACACTGTAAGTCCCTCAAAAAACTATCGATAAACAGTGTCGTCCACAAAATATCGTACTCAGAGTACTTGTATATATACACGAGGGGCACTCAATATATTTTGCCCCACCCTTTTTTCTTAGCTAAATAATAGGCCATGGGGCTGAAATGTCTTTTGGGCCGTAAGTTTGAACTTTCTGCGCTACACATAACCGGATTTTTCCAGTTTGAACCTCCCCTCCTTGTATAAAACCGCTATTAAACGCCCTTGCATAAAACCAATGCTTAACGCAGTTTCGAAAATGGCGTCTGACCGTGAGTGATGTGCGTCGTAAACAGAGAGCTGTTATCGAGTTTTTAACCACCTAACTACAAAACGTTTACGGAGATGCTGTTGTTGATCGAAGCACAATTGGACGCTCGTCTAAACGTGTGAGATCATCGGAGAGAGAGGAGAGCCAGCCTCGATGATGAGCCACGCATCGGTCGCCCGGCATCGGTCGCCCGGCATCGGTTGTCACATCTCACACTGTGCAACGTGCTAACAGCATCATTCGATCAAATCGGCGCGTCACATACAAAGAGCTATCACTGGAGCTAGGAATTAGTGAAGGAAGTGTGAATACGATAATTCAGCAACTGGGATACTCAAAATTGTGTTCACGGTTTGTTTCTCGCCAACTGACTGAAGATCACAAAGCTCAAAGAAAAGAAATTGTTTCCGAGTCGTTGGTTCGATACGAGACGGAAGGTGATGACTTCTTACACGAATTGTGACTAGGGATGAGACTTACGTACACCACTTTGAACCTGAAACAAAACGCCAATCCATGGAGTGGCATCACGCAGACTACCCACGCAAGAAAAAATTCAAAATGGCTCCCTCTGCAGGAAAGGTTATGGCCACCATCTTCTGGGACATGAAAGGGATGATTCTGGTAGACATTATGAAGAAAGGACAAACAATCAACTCAGAGGCATATATTGCTACCCAACAGAGACTCCAGAGACGTATAAAGCGAGTTCGACCGGACCGGAGAGAAAACTGGAAGACGTCCTTCTTTTGCACGATAACGCAAGACCACACAACAGTTTGCAAACATGAGAGGCCATCACAAAAATGCGCTTGATTGTGTTACCCCACCCTCCATACAGCCTGGATCTGGCACCTTCAGACTTCCATTTATTTGGGTCAATGAAGGATGGTATTCGTGGAAGAAAGTTTCAGAATGACGATGAGGTTGTTGAGGAGGTAGCTCCAGCGGAACCCAGCTGACTTTTACCAACAAGGAATAAAGGCCCTCGTTTCGAGGTGGAGGAAAGCCGTAGAAAAGGATGGCGACTATGTGTAAAAATAAAAACTTGTAAAAAAGGTATGTAACTACTTGTGTACAAAATTTCTGGAACTTGCAAAGAAACTTGGAAAGGAAAAAAAAAGGTGCGGCAAAATATATTGAAAATATATATTGTTGGACTTTTGATTACGTTGTTGCGTTGCCAGAAGCTGTCAAATAAGACAGAACACATTATAATCATAGGCTATAGTCTTTAATTACTTGATAAGTGGTCGACGAAGAATTTGGTTTAAGTGAAATGTATTTGTATTTTGTGAAAGGTTATAAAAACCGAAGGTATGACGCGTACTTTGATTTTTAACTGTAGATTTCTCACATAGTATACAGTATGTTGTTACTCTCTGTCACAGGAGTGATATATATATATATATATATATATATATATATATATATATATATAATTATATATCGGCTATTGATTGATGGCGTGGAAAACGCAGTTTAATAATAAACAGGAACACCAGAGAAAAAATAAACACCCTTCAAGGTTTAATCAGTACCCACGTTTCGGAATGCACTAATTCCATCTTCAGGGCTAAAACAAAAAAGGCCAATTCACATATAAAATACAAATTGCAAGTGTAAGTTGCAAAATAACAATTTAAAATAACAAGTTAACTTGTTATTTTAACTTGTTATTTTAAATTGTTATTAAGCAACTTACACTTGCGATTTGCATTTTATTTGTTAAGTGGCCTTTTATTGTTTTAGCCTTGAGGATGGAATTAGTACATTCAGAAACGTTGGTACTGATTAAACCTTGAAGGATGTTTATTTTTTCGCTGGTGTTCCTGTTTATTATATATATATATATATATATATATATATATATATATATATATATATATTATATCTGCAAACCCACAAGGAAAAAGAAAAACGATTCCAAGGCCTTTCGTGTATTCAAAGCTACACCTCGTCAGGGAATGAAGTTAAAAGGCGAGAAGCCCATATATATATTATATATATACAACGTACAGGAAAAACAAAACAATTAGCACATACTTAACAAGGGTTAATGAGAGGCAAAAGAAATTTTAACATGATATCGTCAATTTTATAAGTCCCCGAGCTGTTATTGAAATTGTTTTTAAAATGAATAAATGCACATTCTAGAATATTTCGTTCTATTATATCTCTGTTTTTAACAAGCGCTTTAGAACTATCCCACTTGATGCTATGGTTACATCTATACATATGGTTAAATAAAGCATTGGAAGTACTAGCTGTTCTACAAGCATATTTATGCTGTTTTACCCTAATATCTAACGTTTTACCGGTTTGGCCTATATATACTGAGTTACATTGTGTACATACGATCGAATACACACAACCAACAACATTATCAGGGCTATTCTTTATTAGGCGTGATTTAACAGTATTATTATACTTAAAGATTACATTAATGCCAATTGCTTTAAGTACAGTTGGAAGGTATTGAAAATTAACATGGTAAGGTAGGCTAAGGATATTTTTACGCTGAAATTCCTTTACAATTACATTATTATAATACCTATTCTTGGCTTTCTTAAGACAGTTATCTAAAATGAAATAGGATAACATAATTTAGTACCAATATTCATGATATTGCATAACTCGGAATCTAAAAATTCAGGACTGACAACTCTCAATGCTCGAAGAAACATAGCAGAGAAAATAGAGGATTTAATCGAAGGATGATGGTCAGAATAAAAATGCACGTAAGAGTTATTATTAGTAGGCTTACGGTAGACTTCATATTTGAACTGATTAGAGCATCTCCAAATTTTTAGATCAAGAAAAGATAGGCTTCCCTCATTTTCTTTTTCAACTGTAAACTTAATAGATGGGGCTAAATTGTTGAGCCTACCAAGAAATAAGTCCACATCCAAATTATTAGGCCAAAGGCATAAAATATCATCTATATACCTTACCAAACCAGGTTAAAATTAACAATCGTAGGCAAAATTCTACTTTCAAAAAATTCCATATATAAATTAGCTAGTACAGGTGAAAGGGGATTTCCCATAGCCAATCCAAACGACATAACATAAAACTTATTTTCAAACTGAAATTTACAATCTTTGACACACAGCTTAATTAACTCAATAAGAGTGTTGTGTTGAACAGGGAAAGAATATTCAGAAATCTTATCTTTTAAGAAATCAAGTAGGTCATCAACAGGGACTTTTGTGAATAGCGAGCATACATCGAAGCTTACCAATTTGAAATTAGGGTCATTAGGGAACTTCAGTTTGTCAATAAGATCCATGCTATTTACAATATGTGACTCAGAAATAGAGCCAACTAACGGTGTTAATAAACTAACTAACCATTTCGATAGCTTATAGGTTACGGAGCCCACTGAGCTAACAATAGGCCTCATGGGATTATTAACTTTGTGTGTTTTTACTAAGCCGTACAGATATGGTAGTGACGAATTAATACTAAGAAACTGCTGTGAAAGCCCATTATAGTTATTTTTTTAAATTTCTCTTAATTTTCTGTTAAACATTTTATTAACATCCTCCAATGGGTCTCTATTTAGAGGTTTGTACGTGTCACGATCACTTAATAATGTGTACTAGCTAATTTATATATGGAATTTTTTGAAAGTAGAATTTTGCCTACGATTGTTAATTTTAACCTGGTTTGGTACAGGTATATAGATGATATTTTATGCCTTTGGCCTAATAATTTGGATGTGGACTTATTTCTTGGTAGGCTCAACAATTTAGCCCCATCTATTAAGTTTACAGTTGAAAAAGAAAATGAGGGAAGCCTATCTTTTCTTGATCTAAAAATTTGGAGATGCTCTAATCAGTTCAAATATGAAGTCTACCGTAAGCCTACTAATAATAACTCTTACGTGCATTTTTATTCTGACCATCATCCTTCGATTAAATCCTCTATTTTCTCTGCTATGTTTCTTCGAGCATTGAGAGTTGTCAGTCCTGAATTTTTAGATTCCGAGTTATGCAATATCATGAATATTGGTACTAAATTATGTTATCCTATTTCATTTTTAGATAACTGTCTTAAGAAAGCCAAGAATAGGTATTATAATAATGTAATTGTAAAGGAATTTCAGCGTAAAAATATCCTTAGCCTACCTTACCATGTTAATTTTCAATACCTTCCAACTGTACTTAAAGCAATTGGCATTAATGTAATCTTTAAGTATAATAATACTGTTAAATCACGCCTAATAAAGAATAGCCCTGATAATGTTGTTGGTTGTGTGTATTCGATCGGATGTACACAATGTAACTCAGTATATATAGGCCAAACCGGTAAAACGTTAGATATTAGGGTAAAACAGCATAAATATGCTTGTAGAACAGCTAGTACTTCCAATGCTTTATTTAACCATATGTATAGATTTTTTTTTTTTTTTTCAGTTCAGGAAGAACCGATTCGCCTCTATTTAAAGGGCATATCTCAGCGGAAAAACAAAGAAAAAGTGAGAGGAAAGACAGAGGAAAAAGAAAGGGTGGAGGGGACAGTCGAAGTGGAAAAAGACCAAGGATGACAAGGACTGCAGGGTCGAGCCCCATCATCCTTGGGTGCTAGGGCCGGGAGGGCGCACGTGAAACCTCCAGGAACAAGCACGTACAAACGAGCACAAAGAGCACTCAAGAGCACGAGCTTAGAACCCCCTTGCGGGGCCATATGTATAGATGTAACCATAGCATCAAGTGGATAGTTCTAAAGCGCTTGTTAAAAACAGAGATATAATAGAACGAAATATTCTAGAATGTGCATTTATTCATTTTAAAAACAATTTCAATAACAGCTCGGGGACTTATAAAATTGACGATATCATGTTAAAATTTCTTTTGCCTCTCATTAACCCTTGTTAAGTATGTGCTAATTGTTTTGTTTTTCCTGTACGTTGTATATATATATGGGCTTCTCGCCTTTTAACTTCATTCCCTGACGAGGTGTAGCTTTGAATACACGAAAGGCCTTGGAATCGTTTTTCTTTTTCCTTGTGGGTTTGCAGCATTCATTCATTTCACGTGTTTTATTGTGAAATTCATCCCATATATATATATATATATGGGAATGAACTCAGAATGGTTCACTGAGTTTTTTATGATACACACAAACCGTGCATGGAACAAGGAACTCTTCTGGGATAATTAAATCCACTATAGTCCGAATAAGTAATGGTAAATGACAAATACCAGAGTTTTTCTTTTTCATGATGCAAGCCCGACCTGGGCAACGGGTCTCTCGCAAAGAGGTCCCATAAATATAGCTTCCCTCACCAGCTATCTGCAAAGCAGACAGGATCCAGCTTTGGGATCCGTTGCCCAGGTCGGGCTTGCATCATGAAAAAAAAAACTATGGTATTTGTCATTTACCATTACTTATTCGGACTATAGTGGATTTAATTATCCCAGAAGAGTTCCTTGTTCCATGCACGGTCTGTGTGTATCATATATATATATATATATATATATATATATATATATATTATATATATATATATATATATATATATATATATATATATATATATATAAGATATATAAACACCAAAAAGGCAAAGAACATCCTTCAATCTTTAATTACTACCAACGTTACAGAATACACATATTCCATCTTCAAGGTCGAAAAAAAGGAATTAAAAAAATCAGTTAGGTTACAATGTACATATTACAATATGGTTAAAGTTAGAAAACTAAAAGGAATGCAGGTGTTTGAATAAATAAATAAGTAAATACCTTAATTGAAACAGAATAAGTCAATCGATGATTCATCAGAATTCAAGTTCGGTTTGAGTTTGTAAGTAAATAAAGATTCTACAATTTTAAGTTTGAGGTCGGAAACGCTGCTGGCAAGAATGCTAAAATTAGACTGTATAGCAGAACTGGATGATCGTTACCAATTGCTTGGTGGCGTACGTAGGAGTTGGGTGGTTTGCTGAGTGGTAGATTTTGACAGATTGATCTGCCGAGATGTTCGAAAATACGAGCTTTTAAATGTCTTTCCGTTTTTCCTATATAAAACCCTATACGGTGGTCACACTTATATTGATAAACTATGGCAGATCTGAGTAGAGTGGGAACAGCGTCTTTATTTTTAAATAGGTGAAAGATTGATTTGGATGGAACCAGAATGACACAAATGCAGAGCTGGGGTTAAAATACTTTAAGTAATTTGATGAGTTTATTCCTTATGTTGAAGCTTAAAGCTCCAGTGAATGGTAAAGAAAGGTATAAGACATCCTTGGGGACTGTAACTGCGTCCTTAGGTCGATCGATCAAACGGTTTAAAACTCTGTCAATCGTATATTCTACTGTCTTAAAGGGAAACCATTATTGGAAAGGTGTTTTATAAATTCTAATTCATTATGGTGTTTAAAGTAATCTGAACAGATGTTAAACGCTCTCTTGGTCAGGATTGAAATCAAATTCCGTTTAAAATTTAAAGAGATGAAGGAGGGGAAATTGGTGGTAAGACCAGTAAATGTCGGTTTACGATAAATGGAGGTTTCAAAAGAAGAATAAGATATGAATATCTTAATGTCCAAAAGAATAATGAATTCGTGGATTCAATTTCTGAAGTAAATTCGATGTTAGGATGTTTGGAATTCAAGTAATCAAGGAATTGAGGGACGTGGTCGGTGGATTTGAATGTTAGAAACGTGTCAGCAATATACCTTTTGTAAAGAACATGCTTAAAGCCCGAGAGGCAATCATTGAGCCATTTTGTTTCATGATGACAAAAGAACGTTTTGCCAGGGTGGGGCCAAGGGTCAGACCCATTTGAACACCTTCGGATTGTTTAAAAATATTAATTATTGACTATAAATACAAGATCTTCGACTGAGAATATTAAGAGTTCTTTCATTTGATATCTATTGAAGCCATGAACTATGTCAGCATTAATGAAAAGGGTACCAATACAAATATTAATGTTTTTTCCAACAGAAACGTTGGTGAATAAGGATTTTATGTCAAAACTGGCCATTGTGTAAGCGTCATTGTTGAGTGTGGTGCTTTCTTTAACAAAGGAGAAAGAATCTTCTACTGTATATAAGTTATATGTTATAGGTGATGATGATGTGGATTATAACTGAACAGTATCTATTGCTGATAAAATTGGTCTGACTGGGCAATTTGGTTTGTGTATCTTAGGAAGTCCGTACATGATACCTGAACTGGTCCCGGAAACAAATAATTTTGAAAACTCCATATCTGAGATCACATTTTTACATTTGAGATTTGAACGACTGCTAGTCGTTCGAAGACATCAAGTAAGACTCGAGTAAGATATATATATATATATATATATATATATATATATATGTAACAATTAAAATCACCGATGGTTAAAATAATAAAACACTGAACCGTGAAACTTTTTGAGAGAGACTCCCCTCTTCTACCGGGCGGTGGGCAGAAACTAAAAATGAGAGTCGAACTTAAAAGGAATATTTAATAAAAAAAGTTATGCTCAGGCAATTCAAACAGGTATAAATAATTTCGGAACACAACACAAGATTGAACAGACAAAAGTTAGTCCTAAAGTCAAATTGAAAGTTTTTTGTTTCATATTAGTATTAAAATTCTTAATATGTTTTATAATAAAAGGTTCGACGATGCCATTATTACCGATATTTAAAAGTAAGTTAACGTTATCAATATTGATAACGCTAACTTTTACGTACTTACTAAGGTTATCAACTTATCAGTAATTGCCCTATTTCTTCAATGAAACAAACAGTAATATAGATATTAATATGTAGTTTAATACCAAAATTGTTTTATTTTCTGTCAAATTATTTCCTTATTACACATCGACACTAATAACTTTAACGGATGATTTTTCGGAATTTTTTAATATGTTCGTATGCATTAAGCAAAAAAAGCTATTTATCATGGCTCCAATTAGGACTGAATTACGTTGTAGAATACTAGGTCTAAATTAAATTTTTATGATCAGTAAATCAAAGGAACCACATTTTTTTCTGCTTAAATGTCAACGTGGTTGTAATAAATTAATGAAAATTTGAAAAAAGCTGCAGGAATGGGTGGCCGCTGCTCCAATTCTCTTCATAAAATCTGGTATGTGGTATTTGGCGTCATATTCATTCTTAGAAATTTCTCTCGAACTGAAAATAATAATAATAATAATGTTTCAGGGGTTCTTTAACCTCTTTCGTAACGGTAAAGGTCATGTGACGAAGGGACGTAGACCTTTCTTGTGTTCCGAACTATCTAAGGGTCATTACATCATCTGAACCTCGAGGACGGTCACCTACCCAAATTTGAAAGTTGCGAAAGGGTGTATAGACGTATAGATATACTGTATAGTGAAAAGTGTATAGCATATAGATGTAGAAAGGAGTTAACATGAAGGTTACTGGTACCGACACTGATTTATGGATGTGAAACACTTGTTTGGCATGATAGTTAATTGTCAAAAGTGAGAGCAGTCGAGGTGACTAGTTTAAGAAGCGTGATTGATGTAAAATGAATTGACAGTATGAAAAATGAGGATGTTGTGGAAAGTTGCAAAGAGAGAAAATCACTGGAGATGAGAATAGAGGAAAGTACAATATGTATGTTATTGTTATTTGTACAATAACTTTAGTGCTAATTTTACGATCCAAGCTCGTGCCTCTGAAACATTTACCAATGTCAATACCACTGTTAGGGTGGGAACGTGCTCTATCTTTATTAAATAGAAAAAACGAATGTGTTCGGGCCGAAAGCCCTTCGCTTCGCTGGCGAGTGTTGTCGGTTCTGGAGAAGTCGATCAGCATAGTAGAGCACCAAAGCGTGAATGTGTTTTCTGATGGACAAATTGTGGTTCTCTATTTTTTGCGGTTTATCTAATGATGATTTGTTTTGCTTTGAGATGTTTTTTCAAATGTTAAATTTATATTTAATTTAGTTAAGTAATTATTAACCTACGGTGACCTATATCAACCTAACCTAACCTAACCTAAATTCACTAAATCAACCTTTAATAGTGAGTTAAAATGCAAACAAAGGTATGAAAAATAGAATATTTCGATTATACAGTATATTGTCGATGAGAAGCCTAGGCACAAAATATTCCCTTCTGACAGAATTACGTGAACTCGACAACTAAATCGATTCAAATGTCGGTCCATTTGAAAAGCGTTTGCCCCTGCATGAATATAGACATTATCAAAAAGGATGTTACCCAAACTGACAGCATCGGTTCTCAATGACTGACTTTCTCCAATCAGTGCATTTAATCAAACATTTAAAAGGAGGGGTATAAATTATTGGTAGGGAGTCCATTTTGGTATGAAACTTTAAATATGTCAGAAAAAGGAGGAAAAAAGCATGTTTAGTAAATGAAAGATTAGGTTTAAAGTAGGTTAGAATAGGTTAGGTTAGATTTCATATTTGCTTATTAGCTTACGAAAGTTACTAGTAGTTTTCCACTAATTAGGAGTCTTCCAAAAGTGGAGGCTTCATCTACCCAAGCAAACAAAGATATACTTGCTAAAAAACGTTCAAAAGCGTTTATAAAACGTTTCGTTCTAAAAACGTTTCGTAAACTTTGATCGTTTGGAGGGTTAAAGAAAGTGCGTCATACTAACACAAAATGGAACTCTTACTCTGCTTAAAGGATGTGCGTGTATGCGTGCGCGAAAAGCTTTAAGGGGTCTATAAAATTAAAATGAGTGAGTGAACGTGTGTGTGTGTGTGTGTGAGGAGAGAGAGAGAGAGAGAGAGAGAGAGAGAGAGAGAGAGAGAGAGAGAGAGAGAGAGCGTAAGAAGGATTATCCTCAACCAATTTCGAGATCTCATTCTTCGTTCGAATGCTTCTAAAAATTTTAATTCTCGGAAAGAGAGAAGAAACTGCTGTTGAATTCGATTCCTATTTTGATAGTGTTAATATTTTCTACTTCCTGTTTCGTTATATCGGCAATGCAAGCCGCATTCTATTCAAATTTTCATAGGAGAAGAACAAATATATATACAGTATATATATTTCTCTTTCTCTCTCTCTCTCTCTCTCTCTCTCTCTCTCTCTCTCTCTCTCTCTCTCTCTCTCTCTCTCCCCCTTCGTTCCCTCGTTCATGAACGTTATTTATCCCACGACTCGCAAGTAGCTCCCGTTGTGCTCATGCGAGCTTCTTTCGTTCTTCTCTGCTGTTTCCTGGCGGCTGTTTTACCCTTTTTACACAAGATAAATATATACTCGAGTATATTAAGAATATTCCTTTGGGAGAAAGGTTTTCCCAACATAAATTTTGATATCGTACTATTGGAAGGCGAATTGGCCTCTTGTAACCCAATCTTTTGCATATAAACAAGTCAAGCGGAGTTCGCTATTCCCTTGTTTTGGCCCCCCCTTTTTGATCCAAAGCATAAAAGTTTCAAGAAATGTAAAATTATTGAACGCAAGGGAGGATTCTGCATATTTCGAAGTATGTTGATATAATGGGTATTACCCAAATCTATGTACTTATCGTAAACACTTAATGCGCGTACGTTATACAAGCTTCATCTTAACCCGAGATGTACAACGAATTATTTACCCCTTCGATACATCACAGAACAGTTTCGTAAAAATGTTCGCCAAGAATCATAAAATTTCTAAAAACACATTGAAAAATTACTAATTAGTAATGACTGACTTGTTTTTAATATTTTATTAGTTACCAATAGGAATAAAATATCGAAAGAAAAACATAATATTACCACTTATTAATTTCTTATGTTTTAAAAAATGTACGTTTTGAGTCGACCTATTTTCCGAAAATGCACATCCATTACTTCCCGGAACCGGAAGTAATATAGGAAGTAGTGAAAATAAAACAACTAACAAAATTATTATAAAAATCAAAGCATTTCCTTAATATTATTTTTTAAAACAAAGTTAAAAAACTTTTCCTACAATTAATTAATTATTATTTTATAAAATGATTCCAAATCCGTTGTTTGAAAGACAGATGTCGTGAATTTCTGTTTCACAATTAGCAGCTTTTTGCTTCTCTGGGGGACCTGTTAATCTCTTTCCACGAGTCTCTGATCTAATTTCCCTTTCAGGTACAAAACTATACGAAGAAGCGGGCAAAATATCGATGTTAATATATATATATTATTTAAGGTAAAGGAATCTACTTTATTCTTAAATATTAATTAAAATCGATATTTTCATCGCTTCTTCGTACAGTTTTGTACCTGGAAGTGAACTATATACCGGGTGGGCCAAAAAAAACCTATTACCCAACTTTAAAAAAAATATTGTGGCTCACCCTGTATATTGATCTTACTGCTGAGGCCGTATGTTGTACCCATACTTTAACTCTTTCAAACGCTGGCTTTGAATCTAGATTCAACGCCCCAGGAGTAGAGGTACAGGCCCACAACTGGAAGGAGGTATCAGAATATGGTGCTCAATTGAAAGGTGGTCAAAGTCAGCAACTGATACTTTCAGATGACAGTCAGTTTCTCCATAAATAATTAATTTTCCTAATTTTTGCACAAAATAATTAATTTATTTCCTTTTTCATTTCAGACCATCATTCTGCTATAGTTGGTGAACAAGTTATAACATAATGAAATACTCTTTGGAAGATAAAGCATTGATATTGAACCTGGGTAAGGACAACACTTGGGTGCAAAACGAATGAAGAGTTTCCAAATAAACGATGGGAGATACCTGGACTTCAATATCTCAAAGAAAATCGATATCACAGGGTCGACCAAACGAAAAGAAGGCAGTGGAAGGCCAAAAACATCACGTACTGAGGAAAATATTAACACGGTTTCATCCATGTTATGCAATCAAGAAGAATGACCCCAACACCCACAACTCCGTTAGAGAAATTTAAAAAACTACTGGTATTTCTCGCTCTAGTGTTCGTCGTAAGTAGTATGGGCGAAAAATGGGCGAGGGCAAGAATGGTGCAATGCAATGTTGATAAATGTTGCAAAGGGGTATGCAGCAAAGGGGGGTAGGAGAATTATGCAATTAATGGGGAAGGGTTATGCAATGAAGGGGGAGGGGAAATGTTGCAAGAGCAACAAGGGGTTATGCAATGAAGGGGGCGGAGTTATCCCCAAGAGAAAGAGAGGAGAAGGAGAGAGAGAGGAATAGAGGTGTTCGCCTGGCAGGAGCCAAACGCATATTAAGACTTCATCTGAGCGCCCGCTGTCTTATAAGGTGTAAATCCGCCAGTTGGCTTAGAAGGCGTAAATGGCTTGTACAGTTTGAGTTGTCATATTGCGCCGTTTATTTAATTAATGCATATATTATTGACAGTTGGCTTAGAAATCCGACAGTTGGCCTAAAAGGCGTAAATGGCTTGTTCAGGTATACAGGTTGAGTTGCCAGATAGGCTATTTATTTAATTAATGCATATATTCTTTACAGCTGGCTTAGAAATCAGTCAGTCGGTTTAGAAGGCGTAACCAGCCATTTGGTATAATTAAATAATATCGTTTACAACCAATAGAATTAAATAAAACACCATTACATCATTCTGTTTATTTAGACGAATTATTGGAATCAGAAATATATAGAAAATAAATATACAATTAAACGATGGAATATGTATGTAAAAAAAAATAATAATAGTATGAAATATGAACGAGGAATACGTATATAAAAAAATAAATATAACCATCAATATAACAGTACAGGAGAAATATATATTATATATATATATATATATATATATATATATATATATACACAATTATATTAAATAATTAAATATATTGAAAATAAATACATACACTTTATCTTCTACTGCACAAAATCAAAACAATAAAAATAAGAAATACAGAACGATGGAGTATAAACAGTACAGGAGAAATACATATATATATATATATATATATATATATATATATATATATATACACACAATTATTTTAAATAATTAAATATATTGAAAATTCATCAAAATACATTCACTTTGTTCTACTGCACAAAACACTAAACTTACACGTAATCGAGTCTACAGTCACATCATTATTGCTTTGCACTACGCAGTAAACGCGGCTTAATATTATTTCGCCGCTCAAGTTATAGGAAAACCTATACTCTATATAAATGGCCTTCATATCGTTCAATACTACTTTTGTGCCCACTGTACATCTGGTACAATCAAAAGCACGCACAAAGAGGTCATCGTTAGCCACAACGTCATTATTAAATACAAGTTTATAATCACTTCTTTCCAATCGAGGGTTTATTTTTACTAATCCGAGCTTTTCAATCGTGAACTCTTCTTCACACTGCATAGCGGCAGTTGAAATAATCTTCTAAGTCGTTACGACAGTTGCTCATTATATAAAGAAATAGTTCTTCAGGGTGAACGGTGTAGGTGAGCTCAGCCCTGTACCGCTCAAGTGCTTTGTACCAAAGTTCATGATATTTCAAAGATTCTAAACCTTTTAAATAAGCATCCAGCTCGAGACCATTCTCGCCTTGTTCAGTCTTACACTCGGTATACCCAGCGGTTTATGCATATTCAAGAACCGTATCAAAATAAAGCATATCCGTAATACGCGCGTCTAATATAGGCTTCAGTTTGCGGAATCCGACGATTTCAAACATTCTGTCGAGGATGAAACGGTTTCGCGTAGGGACAAGAACGTTATTATCAGGTGTATTCTTCCACATCAGTCGTATATCATTGCATGGCTGATCGTTATTTATACACAACATACATACAACGGCATATGAGGGGGTGTCACTAATCTGCTCTCTTCTTGTACCTACACCTGCAGGAATTTTATAACGATCCTCACTCCACTTCTCAACTACCACGAAGATTCTATTCATCTCCTCGACACTTAAATAAACAACATTCCGTTTGTTTGTTTGTCTACAAGTCGTTTCCAGTACATAGTTAATGGCACCGGTTTTACGCCTGAACACGCGCAACGACTTCGTCACGGACACATCGTACACGGCGTTGAGAATGCTGCTCAAAGGAAGTTCCATCGTATTCGAGGAGCGCACGTCCAGTCGGTTCAAGCTCTGAGATGACTATGAGCCACATGCAACGGATCGGCTCGACGGGGGGAATGAGTCACACCATAAGCTAATGAAACGTGTACGGCGCTGTTCCAACATGAATACTTGTATCCCATTATATTGGGTAGGTGTTTTGAAAATTTTTCCAATACATGAAGCAATATCGGTTTTAATGTTTTATCACTCCCACTCCCCAGAATACGCACCAGACATTTTTGCATAGGGGGATTTTCGCGAACTAAACACATTTTATTCACACTCCGGCGCACTATTTGAGAGAAACATATGACCATATTCTTCCTTTTAGCTTAGCATGCGATACTCATCTCTAAATTCTGCTAAGTACTCACGCAGACCTTTATCCACAACATGTAAGAGAATACTTTTATCCCATTATATTGGGTAGGTGTTTTGAGAAATTTTCCGGTACATGAAGCAATATAGGTTTTAATGTTTTATCACTCACAAGACGTTCATTTCCACAAACTAAACATCTTCACAATCCGGTGCACTATTTGAGAGAAACATATGCCCATAGTTATCCTTTTTGCTTAACAATCGATGCTCGTCTCTAAAGTCTGTTAAAATCTCAAACAGGCCATTAGCCACAACCTCACTGCAAACCTCGTCATGATATATATTAATATAGTGGTAAAAATACTTAAGATTCTCCATGATGACAAGATTTACATTCAATGTAGCCTTAAAAGTATCAAAGGAGGGTGGAATAGGGAGTTTTTCAGTATCCACCACATCTTGGCACTTTGCCGAATACCACTTCATAAACGTCGGACACGCAAAATTAAAGGTAGCCATTACTATTTTTCTTCTACGCGGAAGAATACACGTCTGAGATCCAAGGCTTGCTGGGATCAACTCAGCACGCAGGGATGCCCAGGTAGTAGCAGGAGTCACGTGACCGACTTTACAGTGGACGGAGCTTAGAACTTTCTCCTATACACACGCTGGGCAGAGCTTAGAATTTTCTTCTGTGTACACACACACACACACACACAAAGGAGAAAGTGAAACGCTAATTGACGCACGATTTATTTAATAAAC
This sequence comes from Bathynomus jamesi, assembly GCA_023014485.1. NCBI lineage: Eukaryota > Metazoa > Arthropoda > Malacostraca > Isopoda > Cirolanidae > Bathynomus > Bathynomus jamesi. The sequence continues at coordinate 826,365 of JAJOZX010000061.1, read as the reverse complement.
GAAATATTCAAGGTGTATATATATTTACAAATACGTGTAATAAATAAGTTAACCATAGACATATCAAAGATTATGGTATCCAAAGGGTACGGTATCATAGGTACCAGGCACTTGGTAACGTTTCATATAGGTGTTACGGCACACCTTTGTACCCCTAAGTTCCTTCACGCCCCCCAGCTTCTGCGCCCGAAAAATGTGGGTACCAACAGTTAGTTGGGGCGGCCGGTCGCCCTCATCATCAAGCACACTAGATCCTTCAACGATCAAAGTTAACGACCGGCCGATTCACCTGGTTGAGCGTGATACCCTTAGCCTTCACGATATATTTCATATCCTCCCCCACCCTCACCCGTACCCCATAAGTTTTTGGCCCTCTTGAGACAAAAGAGTCGGCGTATGCGATGTTTCCATACTCATCCTTGATCTCATCAGTCAACTCTATGAGGAATTCACCAACAGGAAGCATGTATTCACCCTCCCTCTCTGTGAATATCACACTATCTGTATCGGCGTACAAAACCCTCCGCCCAAGAGAATGCAATAGGCCCCAAAGTTTGATGCGTGCGTAGGCCGTTGTGAAGCTGGCTACAGGAATGTTTGTAACCCGTGAGGTATCTGTGGCCAATTCAGTATTGTTGTACTTTATTATGTAAGTATTACCTACATTCACGATCTCCATGACCTCTTTATCGGGAGCGTTGGCATAATCCCAGACTTCACTATAACTTTGTGCCAAATGAACGTTCCCTTACCCAGTATTCTGTGCAAACTTTCCCCAAAGCCTGTTTAGACACAACTTTGCACTAAAACGCTTGCCTGGGTTCTTTACAATTTGGGAACGGTCAAGCTCTATACCTTCACGGTCACGGTAACGTTGAATATAGGCCGATTTTTCATCTTCGGTATCAACTCCTCGCGGATACCCTGATGCTTCGACCTTATCTTTCAAAAAAAGCGTTTATATATGGCGTGATAAGGTTGGGTAGCTTCTGAAACCTCCACAACTCATTTATCTTCAGTATTCTGTAGCCATGGCGAACAGGTAGATCCAGCTCAGGACTTGTATATACATCTCTGATCTTACGCTGATTGGCTGTATGATTACATTCTCCATTGTTCTCCTCTGCGCACTTCACGCACAAGGGAAACATGAGCTTGTGATCGATAACAACGGGTAAGATCGGCATCCATAAATCGCCTGGTGGGACCACATCTACGAAAGAAAGGCCGAAATAGTACCCGTTCAAATTTGTTGAGAACACCTCGATGGTGGCCAGATCAGGTCCCACTAGTTTCTCAGGTGCACCCACGGGGTACGGATTGTTCTTCATCACGTAGGGATATAAATAACAGAAGTCGTAGTAATGGAGTTTCACGCTCTCCGTAGGCGGAAGGTATAGCTTGAAGGGATTTGTACGCCCTCCGAACAAGCTATCACCGCATTTGAGAGGATCCATCACCATTGAACGTTTGATCGTGTTTATTTCTTCACGGTACTGTCCATCTGTTTCCATCCGTGCATCATACTCATGCTCGCACCAGACTTTGTGAGTGAACTGGGAGCCTATAAGTTGATCGCGAGTGCGGGTCCACGCAAGACTGTCGGCAGGAGATCTACCGTGGATATCTCCTACGAATCCACACTCAGGATGGGGGCATCCGTGCCACCAGCAACCGGTAAAGGAGTACACACTCTTCTCACCAGTGGCATGGTTTTCACTTAGACCAGTGGTTCTTAACCAGGGGGGCGCGCCCCCCTAGAAACAGGAATTTCTCTAATTGTATTTGTTATTCTCTTAACGAGAGCATGGGCTAATATTGAGAAGTTATTGAGAATGTTATTTTGATTGAAGGGGGGCGTGGAGGGAAGGACCAATTCCTAGAGGGGGCATGGTAGTAAAAAGGTTAAGAACCACTGACTTAGACCATCAACCCAAAAAACACGACCATTAACCTTAATGGGTACTTCATCTGTGTTGCAGGCATGCTTTATGTATACACCTGTCTGCTGCTGTAGGTGTATGAGCCAGTAAATAGCCTTGTGCCCATAACTGCGGGGATTGTTTCTGTGGATAACGGCTAAGGTGTCTTTAGGCATGAAGTTATTCTTGAACACCGTAAAACATAATGAGGCGATGGTGGTTGCGACTTGCAACGGATCGCATTTGAAACGGCCTATGTACATCCTTCTAAAGGCCTGGAAACATACTCTAAGCACGCGCACATCATTCACGCAATAACGTTCACATTCATCAGCTATATTATAAGGATTACATTCATTAAAACTGTTGTAGTATCGGTCAAAATCTTCACGTTCATCTGTACTCATACATTCATAGTTAAAGTAATGTTTGGGTGGAGGTAGTCCTACGTAATTTAAAGTTTCGCTAGTGAGGAATGTGTAAGGGAAATATCCTTTTGAAACTTCAGCGGCTACGCCCATCACCTTGGGTAGCTTTGCTGATTTACAAGGTGTGAATAATAAAGTGTCTTTAAACTGTACATTACCTCTTATTTGCATCTGTATTAGTTTGTTGCCTCTTTTCAAGGGATCACCTGTAAATATCTCAGATGACTCGTGCTCAAGCAACTCCTTATAAAGGAACTGTGTGTCAAATTTTTCCCCGTTATGGGCGAGAATATACACAGTCATTTTTTTTAACTTGTCCGCTAACTTGACAATATCGGACACAAAGAGTTTCAGAGGGCTATCGTGGGCATTCGTTTTTAAAACGTTCGTCCGTTTACCACATTTGTGACACTCATCAGACTCGCTCTCCATGAACTCATCACAGATAGTCTGGCTTACAAGTAAATGCGGAATAACCTCTTTGGTTTCAGCGTTCGTATATGTTTCTATATCGTAGTACACAGTTATACAAGGGCTATTTTTAGGCTCAGCATCTTTCATATAACATACATGCTTTACTCCAACCACCTTATATTTCTCATTGCATGTAGAACAGTGAATTCTATCACATTTATGCTTGGAATTCCCCCAATTATCCATCATATGAAACATATCACATTCATTTTCCTGCACGTGCCAATTGATTTATGGAGCTCAAAACAGTTATTATTGAAAAATATGCGTCTACACACATCACAATCCCTCTTCTCAGCTTCAACTACACGGCTTTCACATTTGGAGCTTTTACACTGCTCACATACCATGTGGCAATCTTTACAATGTTTCATTATATCATCCACAAACACGATACATCCCTTACACAAATCATGATGTCGTCCATATTTTCGACTTTTATCATAACTCGTGTAAAGGTCCCTTATATAACGGATGGGTAGATATGTTGTTCCTGACAGACCTAAAATAAGCAGGGGTTTTGTACGATCTCTCACACAGCTTTTGAAAACATACACAGTCCTACGACGATCATCCATTCCAAATACAAATATACGAGCATTCATTTCCTGTTCTACCCTTCTCAGCTCTTCAGGACCCATATTACAGTCAAATTCAAGTTTACAGTCTACAGCTAGTTTACGGGCACGCTCTACAACCATAGGCAACCAAATGTTTTTGACCTGTGTATTTAGTACAGTAAACATACGGGCCAAGACTACTGCTATAAAGCCGCAACCACGATCGGCGTTTGTATGCCATCTATAAATAGCCTGAGAATTGAAGTTAAGAGTATAAGGTGTGGTACTATGACCCGCAACACGGAATACACGGTCAATATGTATCGTGAAGTTGTCCATATTGAAGGCTATACTACTTTGAGAGGCCTACATTATACGGCCTAATATATACTCTATATCTTGAGCTGCCAAGCGTCTGAACGGTATTACTACCCAAAAATCATCTACATCTCCGTCATCTGACCCGAATCCGAAGGACAGCCTCGTCCTGACTTCACGTTCGTCGCGGTTCTGAAGGGCAAACTCTACAATACGTTCAACTGTGCGGCGTAGTCCGTGTTCAACACCATTGTTATACATGGATCTAGGATCAACCCTGACTATATACCGATTTTTAGTCAAGGCTGGGGTCGGGGTAGCGGTGCGCACCAACTCGAATGTTATGCTCTCCTCAACAGAACGAGAAGCTGCTGTGGAGGATGTACTCGGAATTTAACAGGAATAAGGGGGTATATTTGAGGAAGATACTATTGTAGGGGTTGTGTCGTAAGACGTAGAAGGTTGGGGGCTCTATTACTGGTGGTCTAACAGCCGGCGCAATCCTGGCGCGCTTTATACCTGACATGGTGGGCTCTTTTCATCATGCTTCCGCTTTGAACTGGCGCGTGCTACAGGTATCGGTGGTGAGGATTCGTCAGCGGGGATGAATTCTGTGATCACAACTACACTGTCGTCGGCGTCATCTGTAATATCGATGATGGAGTGCTGTACCTCATCGTCATTCACGGTTCTGTGGGAGAAGAGAAAAGCAAGACTGTAGAATATAAGGGTCATCGCTTAAATATTTATTATATTTTATAAATGACCCACTTAGGAGTGTGACGTGTTAGAAATGGATTCTGTAGAAAAATTCAGGTTCACGAGCCCATCCACATTTATTATATCTGGACCTACAGGATGTGGTAAAACGGTGTTTATGCTTAAAATCATTAAAGAAAAGGGAGAGATGTTCTCAAAATTTGTGCATAAAGTTATATGGTGCTATTCGACGTATCAATCAGTGTTCAACGAGTTCCAAGATGATATTTTGTTCCACAAAGGTGTATATGACGTTAATTCGTTAAAGGGAAATGAACATAGTCATTGTAATTGATGATCTCATGTTGGAGATGGATAAAACGTTTGCCGAGACATGTACAGTATTCTCCCACCATCTTAACATAAGCGTGTTCTTCATCAATCAGAATCTATTTTTCAAAAATAGATACATGCGCGATGTGTCGTTAAATACACAATATCTAGTCTTATTCGCGCAACGTAGAGATGTATCACAAATTGGGGTATTAGCCAATCAAATGTTTCCGAATCAGCGTAAGGAGTCTTTGGAAGTTTATGGGGAAGGAATTTATAGGCCGTGCTTTTCAGAACATGTTGACAGAGTTTAATATCAGCTATTACACTACGAATTCTATACATAAGGCTTCTTTAGCCGAAAGAGTTCAACGTACCATAAAGGACCGCATGCACCGCTATTTTACACAAAAACACATACAGATTTCTAGACATTCTGGAATCATTGGCCTCATCCTACAACCGCTCACACCATCGCACGATTGGTACAACACCTAACGAAGTTTTAGAAAGAGGTACACGCCCAGAGGTGAGAAGAGATGGAACACCACCACCACCACACTTCGCGCGTTTCAAAATCAATGATTATGTAAGGCTGTCGCGTTCGGGAAACAAATTCACCAAGGGATTTGAGCAAGGATGGACACGTGGGATTTTTAAAGTTAGGGCTATGAGACCTAAAGGTGAGATAATGATGTATTAAGTTGAAGATTTGAATGGGGAAGAAATCCCAGGAGGCTTTTACCGCGAGGAGTTGAAGAAAGTGGCATTTAATTTAGGAAAAAATGTGTTTAAAATTGAGGAATTTTCGGAAGCAAAGGTTAAGGAAAGAGGAAAATGTACCTGGTGAAATGACCAGGGTACCCAGAAAGCTTCAACACCTATATAAAAGCTGATGCAATAATGAAGCTTAAATATTATGTAACATGGCTCCTAACCATTTCTACGTCACACTCCCGTCCTCCTCGTCCCTGTCTGTACACCCTAACAACACACTAGCCAACTTTGTAACAGAGCTCCATGGACCCATTGAATTGGGTCGTGATTCGTATGAGGTGGGGATATGTGAAATTCAGCTGGACACCCTCTTTTTAAATATTGATTATAAAGATACCGTTTTTACGATTCTTAGAGACATTGATGAGTGTGAAAAAGCCGGGGTAACTCGGGATGAAACTATATGGATCACCTGGACTGAGGTTGCACGGTATTACAGTACTGTAATAACACTAGGTCCGGGCCGTTATGGTTCGACTGAGGATGTTGTGAGAGACTTAAACGTAAGTTTAAAAACTCAAATCTTACGACTGATTTAGTATACGAAATCATAAACAAAGGAAACCCTGCACATACTCTAATCCTAAAATCAAAGGCTAACAGAAATATTAAAGACCAAAGAGTGTTCAAAATTATGACCTAGGGGCGATATCGATCAGCCTTCCAAAGAGACACATTTCACGAGGTACAACATGACTTGTCTAGCCTAATGTATCAGATGAAATTGGAGAAATTGGTTGCTGGCTATATGCCCCCAGACATGTGCTATATTTACAGCAATATAGTGGAGCACCAGTTTGTTGGGGATACCCAGGCACGCCTGCTGCGCATTGCTCACATTCCCAACCATAGAGGAAGGAGTTTGATTATTACATATGACATACCCCATTATGTGAATGTCGCAACTAATCTAATAACCAATATCTCAGTATATATAAGAACCATTGAGGGAAAAAATTTCCCATTCGGTGATGGGAGCTTATTTTCAACGCACTGAGTTATAATGGACAGAAAGCCTTTCACAGTCTATCGAGGGGTGAGAGACCTGCGTGGTAGTAGACTTGGATCCATTTTTTCAACCATACTACGTACGGCTGTCCCTTTGCTGAAGAGGGGTGCCAGATACCTCGGAAGGAAAGCGCTACAATCAGGTCTTAACACTGCAGAAGACATATTGGCTCGGGCTAAACCTAAAGAAGCTCTTAAAAAACACTTAAAGCGTACACGGGACGAAATCGTCAAATATGCAAAGAGGAAAATACGTGGTGGTGGGAAGAAGAAGAGGACTGTTTCTCAAGAAGGGATTACCATCACGTGGAATTAAACGTAAAAGGCCAACTCGTCATGGCACGATTCATCCATCCGTGTAGTTCATAATGTTGTAAATCGGAGCTGTCCCTCTTTGACATGCCCCCAACCCAAGTTTCTATTGAACACAGTGACTTTATTACAATTAACCCTTTAAACACAATTAGTTCCCCGAGTGCCCCTATAGAATTCGTGATACCCAGCTTGGGCCCTTACTTCTTTGACCCAAGTTGTGTGCACATGTACGCTAAACTACGTATAGCCCATTGTGATGGAACTGACTGCGATGACAAATATGCTGTATACCCTGAAACAAACTTTCTGCACTCCATATTCAACCAGTGTGACGTATATTTAAATCAGGTCAACATATCGGCAGGCACGCACGGGGTACTATCACCTACGAGCCAATCTGGAAAATGTCCTCAACTTTTCAAAAGAAGCGAAGGATACTTTTTTAAGTGCCGAGGGATATTATCAAGCTAAAGACGAAAGTAGTATAAAGGACAAATTTAAAAGTTCTAAAAAGAAGATATACGAGTGTTTTGGACACCTGCATACAGATTTCACATTCCAGGAGAAGTTGCTTGTGAATGGGGTGGATATGAAAATAAAGCTCACCCGCACGAATCCTGAGATCTGTTTAAATCTGGATGCTGATCAAGAAGAGGGAGCAAAACCCGTTGTGGTTCACATTATGGAGACATACCTCCGCGTACGGCGAGTAAAATTATGTTCACGAAAACAAATACAAATTGAGAAAAATTTACTACACGCCACAGTAAAATACCCAATTAACAGAGTACAGATCAAACTATACATGGTGCCTGCAGGGTTGGCATCGAAACAGATAGAAAACATAGCCCTAGGAAATCTACCCAAAAGGATATTAATTGGAATGCAGGAACACAATTCGGTGAATGGAAAATATAAAAAGAATGCCTTTAAATTCGAGAATTTCGGCCTTAGAAATACAACTCTATACGTTAATGGCGCTGCGTTGGAAGGAACAGTTGATACGGACTATTCATCAGACGCTGTGTTACTGCTTTGTGCAAGAGCATAGAGCAATCTGGTCCATATTGCAGGTGATTGTTATGAGCTCGGGATTGGGGTAACGCAGAAAGAATTCATTGATCAATTTAACCTTTATCCGTTTGACATCACACCTGACTTATCTGCTAGCGTAAATACACACGTAAGTCCACAACAGAGTGGAAACATCTCAGTCAGATTAGAATTCGCCATGCCGTTGGACGCACCTATTAGTGTACTAATATACCTCGAGTAACAAGCCCTAATAGAAGTAGACAGATTTAGGGGCGTTATCACTGAATTTTAAAATGGATGCGAACACACTTCAGAGAGTAATGAATAGTGAACGAATCACACGTTCCAAATTTATCGGTGTGTTTGCGAAGAATGAATCATTGAAATTGCCATCTACGAGAAATTGCGGTAGTATTATTGTGAACACAGATGTCATTGGTAGTGAAGGGATTCATTGGTTTGCAATCTATTTTAAAAATAGGGACCGCATGTACTATTTTGATTCACTCGGGACTCAACCCTGGAGTGACCCTGTTATTGTAAATTTTCTCGATCAGTTGCATATCCCCGAAGTTGTGTGGAATCCTTTCCGGCTACAAGGTTATTTTAGCAATACGTGTGGGATGTACTGCCTGTCATTTCTCATGCATATGTCACGTGGTAAAGAATTTATAAATTTTTAAAAATTATTCGACCCGTGTCACACTCAACAAAACGACGAAATGGTATGCAGACAGATAAAAAGCCGTTTTCCGATTGTGCGTACTCGTTGTGTAATATGATGTTTTCGTGTGTATATATATATATATATATATATATATATATATATATGTTAAACACAGACCGTGCATGGAACAAGGAACTCTTCTGAGAAATTTAAATCCACTATAGTCCGAATAAGTAATGGTAAATGACAAATACCATAGTTTTTCTTTTTCATGATGCTAGCCCGACGTGGGCAACGGGTCTCTCGCAAAGAGATCCCATAAATATAGCTTCCCTCACCAGCTATCTGCAAAGCAGACAGGATCCAGCTTTGGGACATGGATCTAGGGTTTAAAGAAAGCCTAGTCCGACTACATTCAGAACCTCTATATAAGTAAAAGACTCGTTGCATTCACGTCGGATTGAATAAATCAAAGAAAAAGGGGTAACTATTGTATTTTTAGCCAAAAAAAACAAAACTTAAACCTCAACCGGGACATTGAGCGTCCACTTTTCAAGGCACGTAACACGTCCGTTTAATATACACAAACTCAGAATGGTCCCCTGAGAAACTTATATGTTAAACACAGACCGTGCATGGAACAAAGAACTCTTCTGGGAAAATTAATCATGAAAAAGAAAAACTATGGTATTTGTCATTTACCATTACTTATTCGGACTATAGTGGATTTAATTTTCCCAGAAGAGTTCCTTGTTCCATGCACGGTCTGTGTTTAACATATAAGTTTCTCAGGGGACCATTCTGAGTTTGTGTATATTAAACGGACGTGTTACGTGCCTTGAAAAGTGGACGCTCAATGTCCCAGTTGAGGTTTAAGTTTTGTTTTTTTTGGCTAAAAATACAATAGTTACCCCCTTTTCTTTGATTTATTCAATCCGAGGTGAATGCAACGAGTCTTTTACTTATATAGAGGTTCTGAATGTAGTCGGACTAGGCTTGCTTTAAACCCTAGATCCATGTCCCAAAGCTGGATCCTGTCTGCTTTGCAGATAGCTGGTGAGGGAAGCTATATTTATGGGATCTCTTTGCGAGAGACCCGTTGCCCACGTCGGGCTAGCATCATGAAAAAGAAAAACTATGGTATTTGTCATTTACCATTACTTATTCGGACTATAGTGGATTTAATTTTCCCAGAAGAGTTCCTTGTTCCATGCACGGTCTGTGTTTAACATATAAGTTTCTCAGGGGACCATTCTGAGTTTGTGTATATATATATATATATTTGTAACCAATAATGTTAGTTTGTATATTCTGTACTTTAAAATGATTAGTGTACCAAAAACATGATTTCTTTCATTTAATAAATTGATGAAAATACATTGTCTTCTTCCCCCCCAAAAAAGATCGAAACATAAAAAAAATACTTACATTATTTCGTTAATGATGTGACAATCGTTGGGTTGACTGCTCTGTAAATCTTCTACCTCCGCACTCAGGTCCATGACATGGGTTTCTTCAAAACGAAAAGATTGTATAACACGTGTCAAATCCTCATCGGACCTTAAAGGAGAAAGAATAATTCATTAGTTCATAATTAATCTTTTTTAATAAAAACTTAAAAATTATGCAGAGTGTACATAGAGTAAGAGTGTTACAATGTGAAGATATCTTTGAACAGCTCAGAGAAGTTCCTTTAAGAGATAATTCCGAGTAACATTTATTACGGAATTTATAAAATTATTTTAAACATGCAAAAGATTGCTATAAAAAATGTTTAAAACATGCAAGAGATTGCTATAATAAAATCAATGAATCAAAACAGGAGTTTAGCATAATTGCAAACTAATCTAAAGGGTGATCCAGAGAAATGGGACCCAAAAGAAACCCCTGTAACTCTTAAAGTATAAGTCCTTTTATAAAATCATACGCATCATTCGAAAGAGGATAGTTACAAGTTTGTACAGGATTGTATAGGTTTTGACAATAAAAGACAAGGTAAGATACAAAACAAAATAAAAGTGTTAGTTAAAACTAACCCTTCAAGATGACTGCATGGACTGTGGAACAGCTGCGTTTCATAACTGAGCAATATTATGAGCATGGAAGAAGTGTAGTTTCAGCTCAAAGATCTTTCACGACAAATTTTCAGATGTCAAAATCACCTTCTAAGAAAGTAATCCGTCGGTGTGTCAGAAATTTTTCCCTAACTGGCAGCATTGGAAAAAGAAAACCAACTGAAAGAGTGCGCACAGCAAGGATAGACGAGATCATTAACAGAACTCATGAAATTGTACAGGATAATCCTAACATAAGCATCAGACGTGCTTCTCAGCTGTTAGGAGTTGGATATGGAACAACACACCGTATATTCAAGCAAAATTTAATGCTCTTTCCATATAAAATTCAAACAGTGCAACAACTAAACGATGGAGATTTCGCACGAAGACGACAATTCTGTCAATGGATCCAACAGAAGGTAAATGACACCACCAATTTTCTAGCAACTTTGATTATGTCAGACGAAGCCCATTTTCACTTGAATGGAACTGTAAACAAACAAAATTGTCGTTTCTGGGCAACAGAAAATCCATTGAATATTACCGAAGTCCCGTTGCATAGTCAGCGTGTAACTGTTTGGTGTGGTCTTACTGCATCTCAGATCATAGGGCCGTACTTTTTCGAGGATTCCACCGGAAACACGGTCACTGTAAATGGTGATCGCTACGAAAAAATGTTGACCGATTTCCTTATTCCTAAATTAAGAGATCTTTGTCTAGAAAACCACTGGTTCCAACAAGACGGAGCTACCTGCCATACCACGAGGAACTGCATGGCAGTTTTGCGTCAAACGTTTCCAGGAGAGTTAGTCTCAAGATTTGGAGACGTTGAATGGCCCGCAAGGTCTCCGGATTTTTCTCCCTTAGATTATTATCTCTGGGGATATTTAAAGAGTAGGGTCTACAGAAATAACCCAACGACCTTGCAAGAATTGAAGGCCGCCATCACAAATGAGATACAGGCCGTACCACCGCACACTCTTGCAAAAGTGATGCAGAACTTACAAGCGAGAACACTGGAATGCTTGGCAACTAATGGAGCACATTTGAAAGGAGTCATTTTTAAAAAATAAATATTTCATAATAAACTTGTAACTCTACTCTTTCGAATGATATATAGTTTTTATGAAAGGAATTAAATATTAAGAATATTTGGCTTTTGTTTATGGGTCCCATTTATCTGGATCACCCAGTATAATTGCGGATACCTAAATGAAGCATTTTTAATGTGATGAGATGAATTACTACAACCCTCCATATATATGATGAAATAATCCAGAATAGTGCTCTTTCTGACAGGCACATTAAATAAGTTCGCGAATAATTGGCTACAAAAATAAAATTACAGGCACTTACATTTCTACGGCAGTCCCTTGCGTCGGATCGTAAGGAGCGTCATTGCAAATATCATCAACGGTTTGCGTTGGAAATAATCCCGGTAGGCCATGTTAAAAAGATTAATTGTGGACAATGCTACAATGTCACCATCTTGATATAAATCCGGTAAACTGTAAAGTTCTTGATTCATGGCGGAGGGAATGTTTATTCACTGGTGAAAATAACTACTGTGACTCCTAGCTGAAAATATTTCCTTTTATATGCATGATCCCCAAGCACCACCCCAATGATGGTTGTCAATGTAATTGGGCGGTGCTATGATAAAATTGTGTACCAATCGTAACACCTATATTACGGGTCCATGCTTTGGACGTCCTGATTGGTCGACTAATGGTGTCTTTATATTCTCTCCGTAGATTTAATTATCACATCGTGTATTACGACTTGCAGTCTCTACCACGACAATATTTGCATTTGCGCCCATACTTTTCTCGGTTTCCCCATTTTAGAACCCATCCCTTTATGCAATATCCCTCACCCTTTTGCAACATTGATCAACATTTGCCATATCTATCACGACAATATTTTACATTATTTTTTGCGGTCATACTACTTGATCCTCAATTTTTTTCCTATTCTGGAAAGGGAGATGGACAACTTGAGCGGCTGCAAGTCGTTATAGGAATATCTTCATCAGAGCCGCTCTGCTCATCACCACAGGAAAGAAAATTAGTGCCGCTACTCTTCATAATCCTGACATAGATCATCACCAGAGACAGCACAGTAACATCCGACGACACAAAGATCATTAGAAAATAAGAAATCTAGAAGATCTCTACAAGCAGAATGTTTTTGTGCATTATTATTTTTTGCGGTCATACTCTTCTCAGCTTTCCCAAGATTCGTGACTTGTGGATTTGGTTATATATATATATATGTGTGTGTGTGTGTGTGTGTGTGTGTGTGTGTGTATGTGTGTGTGTGTGTGTGTGTGTGTGTGTTAATTGCCACTTACAGTCTCTACCACGATGGTTTCAAATATTTGCAAAATATATGTTTGCGGCCATACTATTCGATCCTCAACTTTGATTAGTGTATTCGGTTTGACTTTCTACTTGCCAATTCTCGCCTAGGAGTGTGATTAAATTGTGTTTAACTCACGAAAATGAATGTCTGCTTGGGTTGGTAGATAAATGGGCTCCCTAGGTATCCTAGTGGTTAAGACGCTGGGGTGCTGGTTGAGAGATCGAGTTCGGGCGATGACATTGTAATTTCACCCCACCAGTGCTGGATCGTAGTTCGGATTCCACGTTAAAATGAAGATCTAAGGCGGAGTGAAAAGCTTGACCCTCGTCAAAATGAACAATTCGGTGAGAAGGAAGACCGAGTTAGCTATTATTATTATTACTACTGTAATTTGCACCACCTATATATATATATATATATATATATATATATATATTATATATATATAATATATCATATATATATATACATTGTTGTTGCATATGGAAATATGTTAAGGAAAATCATTATTTAATCAAAGGTTAATTTAGCCTATAAATAATTTGGAAAACAATCACGTGATGCTTATGTATATATTTGTGTTCAGTTTTTAACTTTATTATAATAATAATGGCGAATTTAACATGTATAGGTTAGTGCGACAAAAACCAGTTTTGGAGATGAGAAGTGGTATCACCTACATTCCATTCTCACCTTTTGGGCTAACTTCGAGTTTTAAGCGTATATACTGTATAACGTATGCCTTCCTTGTCTTTCGAATTTTAGGTAAAATGAATATTATTTTTTATAGAATATTTAAAATTGTTTATTATCAAATTTAATATACAGTTTAGTATATCTATTATATATTATTAAACCTGATTTCATATGGGAAATTTAATATAAATGTGTATATATAAATTTCTCAATTTAGTATATTGTAAATAATGAATTAATATTAAGATAAACGAAAAAAATTTATGAAATTGAGAAGACATCTTGTATATATATATATATATATATATATTATATATACACAGAGGAACGACAAAAGTAAATAGATATTTTTGGTTTGGCTTTAGAGTAAATCACTGTACTGACATGGCCTTTTATACGCTAAAGGCAGCCGTTCTAAAGTACAAGATGTGAAGTAGCATTGTTTTTGAACCACCTTAGACCTACAGTTTAGACGAGAAATCCGTAACATGGTATGGAATCCATCACTAAATTTTTATTTTATTTTATTCATGTTGCAAATAGTAAGAAAAATGCATGGTGAGGGATGCTTGCTTGCATGATTTCATATGGGGAGTTGGCTGAAATTTGGGAAACTGAACAAAGAACGGGAAGTTTGTTAAAATTTATTGTTTAATATAAAAGTATATATAGACTTCTCATTTAATTCTTTTATCACTTACTTTAATTTCTCTGAAATTTAATTATAATGAAAATTTAAGATGAACGATTTCTTTTTGCTATGCCAATTGTCTAGTGTATTTCTTTTATTGTTAATATTGGTTATCGTTTAAATAATGAGTTCTCTTGCTGAACAAAATTAAGGAGAAAGTCAATCTTGCCTTTAATAAATAAGAGGTTAAATTAAATGGCGGTATCTGGTAACCCCTCCATATATAAATAAAACATTACTTGGCAACTCAACCTAATAAGGTTTACCTGAACAATTAAAAACAGTATTTGGCAACTCATGTAAATAAAATTAAAATAAATGGTGGTATCTGGTAATCCCTTCATATATAAATAAAAACATTATTTGGCAACTCATCTAAATAAAAATTAAAATAAATGTGGTACCTGGTAACCCCTCCATATATAAATAAGTGATATCTGACAACTCACGATCCTCTATATAATAGCTGCTTGGCCCCTGGACGCTCATAACACTGGTATGCATATGAAATTTTTTTGTCTGCTGTGAGGGTTTTTTCAACTCGTATTATATAATTCGACCATGCTGAATTCGAAAATGACATTGGTTTTCCTCATTCAGGTCAGGTTTTTTCTCTATTGGCCATTTATTATAAGTCCAATTTTATCCCCAAATTTATTGATTTTTTTAGCTTAAACACTGTAGATACGAGTAATATTATAAGAACACTCGTGAAAAATGAAAACATTGTGTGAATAAATACTTTTATTCATACAATGAATATGGAAAAAAGTTTATTGAGGAAGGAATGAAGTTTTTTTGGCTTTCCGTCTGTGTTTTCCTTCGGGCACGTCTCGCTTCAAACACCAGCAATAGTCCGCCAGCATATTGATATCCCAGTTTCCCTGGTACCTCTCTTCCATTATTTTGATATCTTGGTGAAATCATTCACCCTGTTCCTCACTATAATCCCCGCAATTTTCAGGAAAATAGTCCAAGTGGGACCACAAAAAGTGCATTTTTATGGACATGCGCGACCCATGAGCTTTGAAAGCTTCCATCAAGTTTCGACAACGGACTCGTATTCTGGACTTCTACGCTTGCCAAGAAAATCAGTGACAACTGATTTGAATGCCTGCCAGGCATTCTTCTCAGTTGGAGTCATTGCGTTTTCGAACTGAGTATCCTTGATCAAAGTTCGAATTTGAGGACCATCAAAAACCCCAGTATTTAGTTTAGCATCAGATATATGAGGAAATTTACTCTCGAGATATCGGAATGCTGAACCCTCCTTATTCATTGATTTGATGAAATTTTTCATCAAGCCCAGCTTAATATGAAGTGGTGGGAGCAAAATTTTGTTGGTGGTACAAGGGGCACTGAAACGACATTATGCGACCCAGGTTCAAAATTCTCTCTGGATGCCCATTCACGCTGTGCATAGTGCTTCTCATCCGCTCGGCTATCCCATTTGCAGAGGAAACATGGGTATTTCGTGTATCCCCCTTGCATTCCCAATACAAATGCCACAATCTGAAAAAAAATGAAAATATTTAAAGAATTTAGAGAATTTGTTCTATCAGATAAAAAAATCTATGCATTGGACTGTATCACTTCTGTGGGGAAGTTAAGTGTTCTTATACGCTCTCAAATAACCTTTGGAAAAACAACATAGTCAATAGCAATAGTTTACTTATGATATTAGTATTACCTTCAAATCTCCACAGATCCTCCAGTTATGTTGGTCGTATACGAGAGCATCCAGTAAAATTTTCATGTTATCGTAGCTCTCAGTAAGTTGTACGGAATGTGCTACAGGGACTGATGCAACCCTATTCCCAATGTTGAGAAGTACTGCTTTCAAACTTCGTTTAGACGAGTCTATAAATAGCCTCCATTCTGATGCGTTATATGGCAGGCCCAAGGATTCGATTAGCCCCTCAACATTGCAGCAGTACACTAAGGAAGAGGTATTTTCGTGCACTGCAAAAAACTTGCGGAATTCTTTCTCTCGTTTCCTATACCAGGAGAATGTTGTTCCCGGAGCCAGCAAGTTGTCCTCTCGAAGTCGTGAGCCCAAGATCTCGGCAGCTAATTTGGAAAGTCCTAAATCCCTGGTAAGATCATTAAGTTTGGCCTGGTTGAGAGGCCTCGGCTCATTTGAAGCGGTATTTTGAGGTATAAACGACTGGGACTGGTCATTGGCATTGGTCATTGATTCATCATCAGAATCATCGAAGTCCAGGGTTTGAGGTGGGTCGGGTATTGGAATTCCAGGACCATGGGGTACAGGTCTCATAGCAGAAGGAATGTCAGGGTATACAACAATGTGTTTATTCTTCTTGTTAACTCCTGAAAATAGAAACACAGAAACATGGATATAAAACTTGCATATGAAATAGAAGAAGCATTCAGACAGTGGCGGCTCGTGAGGGAAGGCTGCGGTCTGTAAGATATGAAATAGGTCGATGGAGTCTGTATATTTTCTTTCTTTTTCATTCATATTGTCCCTTCGGGGACAATATGAATGAAAAAGAAAGAAAATATACAATCATTGTATATGTAAATGTAACTTGTATAACAATATGTATGTGTAAATGTATTTTCTATAACAATATGTATATGTAAATGTATGATTACCATTATGGTGAATATTATGCTATATATGGTGAATATTACATTATGGTGAATATTATGTCAAGTTTCATACGAGGATTTCAAAATATTTAAGAAAAATAAATTTATAAGCCCACCTTGGAGGTTGTCATGCAGAAATAGCAATCTGTCACGTGATCCTTTCCTTCTCTCCAAATCATGGGAATTCCAAAAGGCAAAGATTTCGCTCTGCCTTTACTCCATCTTCTCAAATTTTCAATGCACGTCTTGCAGCACATATGAGGGGCGAAATTTTTGTCCTGGTCCCCTAGCTTAATTCCAAAGTATGCTCTATACATTGTCTTCACAAATTTAGTGATTTGGTACTGGTTATTTGGCATGGTAACCGTCCCACATATGTAGCAGAATCTATTGGGATCATTTTTACACGCTCTATTCATTATGAAATATTTTATCTATATGCCTGAAAAGTAAAAAAAGATATTATACAAGTGAAACAAGTGATGATAGATGTTACTGTTCCAATTCCGCGTTGACAAAATCACGAAAAATTCTATTTTACCTATGAGGCCATAGCCGGATAACCTGAGCTGATTGAGAAAAACGGATTACAGATTCGAAATCAGCAGGAGAAACTCTATAAGAATCACTTACAAAACCCTTGACAGCAAAATTGATGCATACCAGTGTAATGCGTCTGGCTCCAGCCAGGCGAACACCCTTCTTAGGTTAAGGCTTAGGTTAGGTTTCCCTTTGGGAGGTGAGGACATCCCAACTTCTCCCCCAAATTCCTCCTTCTTCTCCTTACTCTTCCTCTCTTATGTTAAGGCTACCCCTTTTGGGGGAGGTCATCCTCCCTTCTCCCCCCGAAGCACCCTCCCCTCTCCCCTTGGCAGCATTGAGTGTTGCATAACCCTTCCCACCTTTGCAGCATTGATGTTGCATAAGCCTTGCAACAGTGATGTTGCATAACCCCCTCCCCATCGTTGCATAACCCCTACCCCCTTTGTTGCATAACCCCTTTGCAAAATTGATCAATATTGCATTGCAACATTCTTGCACTCGTCCATTTTGCGCCCATGCTACTGTCGTATAGTAAAAGATAATCTGGGTCTTAAATCTTTTAAAAGAGTCGAAGTTCATAATCTCTCTGCATCAAATAAGCAAGCAAGAGTTGAAAAATGTCGTGCTCTGTTAGATCGATTCCCAGAGAGAGAAGTGTCGAAAATATGGTTCAGCGACGAGAAGACCTTTACGGTTGCTTCAACAATAAACACACAAAATGACCGAGTTTATGGAAGACAGGACAAAAAATCTATCAGTCTAGATCGACTTTGCAGGGAACGTCCGCATTTTTCTCAAAAAGTCATGGTTTCCATCTTTATTTCAAAGTTAGGGAAGTCAGATATTGTTTTTGTTGATCAAAATGCCAAAATCACTGCTGCTTATTACCAAGAAAAAATCCTTGATGCAGTACTGCCGTCGATAAAGGAGAAGTCAAGGTTGCAAGCGTGCATTGATAATGGAGGAGGGCACATTCCGCATAATCTTGGACTCAATTTGGTAATTGTATAGAGACAGAAAGTTTTTCTCCCAGTGTCTGTATAACAGCTAATTACAGAATAATGGTTATAGTTAGCAAAAATCCAACCTCACCACGAGATAGAACATGAAATTCTGTAAAGAACACATATATTGATTGTACAAATAACATTTGATGAAGGTAAAATTATATTGTTCAAAATCAGGGTAATAGTTTTTCCTTTACCGAACTTTTGGTAACAATACTTTGAAGCTTTCACTAGGAAAAATACAAAAAACATTTTACTTTCATATTTATGATCTACCAAAAAATGTACACCCAAATAACAAATGTAATTGCAAGAAGAATGGGAATGAATGAAAATGAAATGCACAGGCTAAGTTAAATGTTCAAAATGGTCTCCATTCTGTTGTATACAAGACAGCGTTTATAAATACAATGACATATTTTCTCGCGAAGTTCTTGATTATTTGCCAAAGCCTGGAATTCATGTTTTATTCTGTCTTGAGATGCTCTAAACTTCTACGTTTTGAATGGAACACTTTATCTTTCAAGAGACTCCACAGCGCGAAGTCACAAGGAGCTAAGTCTGGAGAACTTGGTGGCCATTCAACAGTTCCTCTTCTTCCAATCCACATATCACATGTTTCGTTCAAGAATTGTCTGACGTTTCGTCCATAATGAGG
The DNA here is from genome assembly GCA_023014485.1 of Bathynomus jamesi. Taxonomy (NCBI): domain Eukaryota; kingdom Metazoa; phylum Arthropoda; class Malacostraca; order Isopoda; family Cirolanidae; genus Bathynomus; species Bathynomus jamesi. The sequence goes on along the minus strand of JAJOZX010000061.1, from coordinate 807,197 downwards.
CGGAGCTCCATCTTGCATCCAAATTATGGAATCAAAATTTGTAAACCCTGTAACTGTGGCACAATAATGGTACGTAACATTTCTGGTAATTGTCGCTGGTCACCGATCCACGAAAGAACACAGGCCCAAAAATTCCAAAAGATGATATTCCACCCCATACGGTTATTCCTGGTGTGTTTATTGCCTCTTCATCCACCAGATAAGGATTTTGGGGGCTGTAATAAACACAATTATGCCTATTAACTTGACCATTCCATTTAAACTGAGCTTCGTCAGTCCAGAGAACTCTGTCCTCGAAGCCTTCATTATCATTACATCTTTCAACATACCATTCACAAAACTCTTCACGTCTGTCCGTCCGGATCGTCTTCATTGAGCTGTTGCATTAGGCGCGGCTATATATATATATATATATATATATATATATATATATATATATATATATATTATATATTGGTGAAGGCCGCTTCTGGCAAGCTTCAATTTCAATTTAAGCAGAAAGCCACAGACAAGAAGGAAAGAAACATCCATCATGTTGGAAAGGGACTATATTTTGTACAATGCAACGTTTCAAGCACAAACTATGCTCATCTTCAGGCAAAAAATTCTAAAAAGTTAAAAAACCGAATATTAAAAACCATAATGAATAACAAATATAAAATACAAGATAATGTAAGGAAAAAACCCAAACTAAAAATTCACAAGTTTTTAAGAACATTAAAATGAGTCACACTAAAAAAAAATCACACACCTCGGTAAAGGAACTTTTGGGCCACCTGGTGTATATATATATATATATATATATAAACGACCTGTTCAAAAGCCTTTCACTAACTGTGAACAACACTGAGAGGGAAACCAAAACGCACAGACTGAAAAGAATGAAAAATATATATATTTATACACGCATACATTCAATGACATAGCGAGAATTATTTTTATATATAAAGTAGTAATAATAATAATTTTTTTATGCAGGGAGGAGGGGCCAAGGGCGAATGCCTGCAAAAGCGCCCTACTTCCTTATAGAAGAAGAAGAGAGCTAAAATCAAGGTCCGGGGTTTTCGAGATGCCTAGACACTCTGCCTTTGAAAGAAGGGAGGTCAGAGATAGGAGGAAAGATGGATTGAGGCAGATTGTTCCAGAGTTCACCGGTGGAGTACATGAAATATTGAAAATAAAGATTAACCCTTGCGTTAGAGAGTTGGTCAGAAAAGGAATGAGAAAGTGTAGAAAGTGCGGTGCTGCGTGCTCTCCTTAAAGGAGGAGGCATGCAGTTGGAGAGTTCAGAAGAGCAGTGTCCGTTATAATAGCGATAGCAAAGAGAGGGTGAGGCAACATTGCGGTAAAGAGAGAGAGATTGAAGACAGTCAGTAAGACGTGGGGAACTGATGAGACGAAAAGCCTTTGATTCCACCCGGTCAAGTAGAGCTGTGTGGGTAGAACCACTCCACACATGAGAAGCATACTCCATACAAGGGCGAACGAAACCCCCGTACAGAGACAGCAACCGAGTTGAGGTGAAGAAACCGCGAATTCGGAACAGCACACTTAACCTCTTAGAAGCTACTTTGGGAAAAAGAGTATATGTGATCTTTCCAGGAAAGGTCACGAGAAAAGGAAATGCCAAGAATGTTAAGAGAAGACGAAGGAGTGAGTTGTGTATTGTTGAAGGTAAGGGGATAATCGTGTGGAAGACAGATGGAAGAACTGAGTTTTTGAGGCATTGAAAGCCACAAGGTTTTCTCTGCCCCAATCAGATATAGCAGAAAGATCAGAGGTCAGGTGCTCCATAGCCATCCTACGCGATACATGGATTGACTGCTGTGAGGGACACATTGTGAAGCGGGTGGAGAAGTGAAGAGTGGAATCATCGGCATAGGAGTGAATAGAACGGGAAGTGCGAATTAAAATATCATTAATAAATAAAACGAAAAGAGTGACTGACAGGACAGAACCCTGAAGAATACCATTATTAACAGCTTTAGGAGAAGAACACCAGTCATCTACAACCGCAGCTAGAGATTGGCCAGAAAGGAAATTAGGGATGAAGGCACAGAGAGAAGGATAGAAACCGAAGGAGAGCAGTTTCGAAATTAAAGAATTGTTCCAGACTTTATCAAAAGCTTTAGACATGTCTAGCGCAATAGCAAAAATTTCACCGAAATCCCGAAAGGAAGATGACCAGGAGTCAGAGAGATATGCACGAAGATCGCCAGTAGAGCGTCCCGTGCGGAACCCATGCTAATGATCTGAAATAAGATTTTGAATAGAGAGGCGTTGAAGACTCTTCCTATTTAGGATATATTCAAAAACTTTGGAAAGGCAACAAATCAAAACAATTGAACGATAGTTGGAGAATTGAGAGCGGTCATCTTTCTTTGGGAGAGGCTGAATGAAAGCGAACTTCCAGCAGGAAGGAAACGTACCAGATGAGGGACAAAGATGAAAGAGTTTGTCTGGGCAGGGTGTCACATAAAAGCATAGTTCTTAAGAACAACGGGAACACCATCAGGACTGTACGCCTTCCTAGAGTTGAGCCAAGATACAGCACAAAGAACATCTTTAGAAGAGATTCTAATTTCAGACATAATTAGGTCAGAGGAGAGAAGAGATGGAGGAACAGCGCCGGAATCGTTCATGGTTGAGTTGGAAGCGAAAGTTTGAGCGAAGAGTTCAGCTTTGTCAGAGGAGGGAAAGAAGAGGAAGTAAAGTTGTTGAAGAGGTTCTTAGCTAGATGCCAGAAAGAGCGAGAATAATTAAAATTGGATAGGTTTCCACATTTTTGTGAGAATCAGGAGTTGGATGGATGGCGACGGTACCTTAACGTTGTGGATAGCACTAGAGTTAAACCAAGGTTTTTTTTATTAGTAGTAGGAATAGAATACGGAATGTACGCCTCCATGCCCGAGAGAATCACTTTCGTGATGCGCTTAGCACACTCGGAAGGGCCCTGGCCAAGGAAGCAGTAATCATTCCATGGGAAATCACAGAAGTACTGCCTAATGGCCTCTCAAAGTGCCAAAGGCGCCTTCTCTTGGAAGGATCCAAAGGCCGAATTGGAGCGGTAGGCCAGGAGACAGATATAAGGTTGTGGTCGGAGGAGCCCAACAGAGCAAAGAGTTTGACAGAGTAAGAAGAAGGATGAGAGATAAGAAATAAATCCAGAATGTTGGGCCTATCTCCAAGGCAATCGGGGATACTAGTATGGTGCTGTACAATCTGCTCTAGGTTATTTAGGATTGAGAAGTTGTAAGCTAGTTCACCAGGTATGTCAGTGAAATGGGAGGAAAGCCAAAGGTGGTGGTGAACATTGAAATTTCCTAAAATGGAGATTTCAGCAAAGGGAGAGGGGGAAAGAATGTATTTCACTTTGGAAGTGAGGTAGTCAAAGAATTTTGGATAGCCAGTAGAATTAGGGGAAAGGCAAACAGCGCAGATGTATTTAGTTTGAGATTGGCATGTAAGCCGAGCCAGAGGGTACAGAATTCGGAAGATTCGAGTTCGGGAATACGAGAACAAGTTAGGTCATTGCGTACATATACACAACATCCACCTTTGGAGTGAAATTGAGTATAAAGTAAGAGGGTGCAGAAAAGGGGTTGCTCTCAGTCGTCCCAGACAACTGAGTTTCAGTGAGGAAAAGAAGATGAGATTTAAAGGAGGAGAGGTGGTGTTCAACAGATTGAAAATTTGAGAAAAGGCTACGAATGTTGCAGAAGTTTAAGAGAAGTGAATCAGAGAGATGTCCAGAACATCTCGAATGGGCGGTAGCAGATCCGGCCCCGCTACCCGGGTCTGCATTCCCGGTATCAGCAGCAGGGTAGCCAGGAGTGGGGACATTTATGGTCCCCTCCCCAGTGGACTCCGAAGCTCCTGAAGTTGATGCCTTCTTTTTTTTTAATTTTGAAAAGATTTTGTCGCGTGTAAAATGTGTGTATATATAGTAAGGAATAGGGAGAGAAGTGTATGTTTGAGAGCATGCTGAACTGCTCACAGGGTAGATGAGACACGGAAAAAGATCAGCTAAGGAAGACAGTGACAGTAGAAACGGGAATTCCAGCACTTCGTATCCTCTGTCTAGAAGATAGGGAGTGTCTATAATCTTCTCCTACATTTTTATTAAAACTTGTTACAAGTGATTTAATAGATTATTAAAAAATTAAAAAATACATAAATAATGTGAATAAAAGTTACATTTTTATTCTAATAAAATCCTATTTTCAAATTTTGAAAGGCCAGTATTTGCGTAACATTTGCATTTTTTGTACAAAAGATGTTAATCAGACACTTGACGACATACGATGAACGCCAAGTTTAATATATATATATATATATATATATATATATATATATATCAAGAACGACGCTTGTGTAGAAGAGCGTTCCGAACAAGATGAGGAGGGAGAACGAGCAAGTGAAAAATGAGGTACCTCCCAGGAATCGAACCCTGGATCATCCAATTGCCGGTCGGATATGCTATCCACTACACCAAGGTCTTCGATCACTCAAAAGTCGTAATTCTCCTACATACAAGCGGAATCAAATGCCCTGAGGGGGCACCTTCGCATGCCGTGCATATATACATTTTAACTGCAAACAACAAACAGTATAATTAATGTAAAGAACGACGCTTGTGTAGAAGAGCGTTCCGCACAAGATGAGGAGGGAGAACGAGCAAATGAAAAATAAGGTACCTCCCAGGAATCGAACCCGGGATCATCCAATTGCCGGTAGGATATGCTATCCACTACACCAAGGTCCTCGATCAATCAGAAGTCGTTCTTTACATTAATTATACTGTGTGTTGTTTGCAGTTAAAATGTATATATGCACGGCATGCGAAGGTGCCCCCTCAGGGCATTTGATTCCGCTCGTATGTAGGAGAATTACGACTTCTGATTGATCGAGGACCTTGGTGTAGTGGATAGCATATCTGACCGGCAATTGGATGATCCCTGGTTCGATTCCTGGGAGGTACCTCATTTTTCATTTGCTCGTTCTCCCTCCTCATCTTTTTCGGAACGCTCTTCTACACAAGCGTCGTTCTTTACATTAATTATACTGTGTTATTTGCAGTTAAAATGTATATATATACAGTTTACGAAACCGTTGAGCAGCTCTTTGATAATTTAGCATTTCTCCTGTGGATTAAAGTAACATTTTTAAACGTCTATGTGATATATATATATATATATAATATCTATATATATATATATATAATATATGATGAATAAAACCACGAAGGAAAAAGAAACACAAAGGGGTGCTCAAGCGCTTTCGTCTAATGACATCCTCAGGAACACTGGAGTGAAAGGACAGATCAAGGCAATATATAGGTTACAAAAATAAACATACATACATACACATTCACATATATATACATATATATATATATACATATATATATATATATATAAATATATACATATATATAGTAAGCATAGAAAAAAATTGTGGGAGGAGCCAACATTTATATGGTCACAGAAGAATAAAGAAATAAAAATAAATATAAATATAAATTGAGAAAAAATTAATTACAAAATAGTGCCTTAGTGATATATATGTCACAGCCTAAATAATCATAAAGAAATAAACAGGCAAATAAAAAAAAACCCATAAATACATATACATACATATATATATATATATACATATATATACACATATATATATATATATATATATATATATATATATAAAGACACTTTTAGCACTTTGGCCGACCTTCCATATAAATTCAAATGGCTTTTTTATGGAACAGGTCACAAAAGAATAAAGAAATAAAAATAAATATAAATATTGTAAGTAGAGTCTACCAATTCAAGCTCAAGAGGGAGTTTTTTACAATCGATTAATAGATGCTGCCAAAATGATATATATGTCACATTATTAAAAAATAAAAATTGAAAGATAAATTTTAAGAGAGGCACACCAATTTATAAGGGAAAAAATTACCACATATGCATATTATAGTCACAAACGAATACAAAAGTACAAATTATAAATTGGAAACAAAATGATCCCTAGATGATATATAAAGAACAATAAAATATATATACAACCTATTTACGGTATATATACGAAATATAAACGCAATATATACAGAATATATATATATATATATTATATATATGCATAAGGGAAAAAAAATTACCAAATTTGTTTTTATAATTATTGTCTGAGAAAACGGTAGGTCGCAAAAGAATAAAGAAATAAAAATAAATATAACTTGAAAAAATTACAAATAATACACGTACACATATATACCCGCATACCCAATATATATATACATATACACTATATACAAACACACACACACACACACACACATATATATATATATATATATACAAGCTTGACCTTCACGAAATGAGAAATCATCCCGCAGAACCTTTGTGAGGTTGTAAGGTAAGGTAAGGTACATACACATATACATATATATATATATATTTAACTGCATACATACATACATACATACATATACACACATACATACATACATATACACACATATACATACAAACACATTTAACTGCAATGACCACACACATACACACATACAATACATACATACACATACACTCATACAGCAAAAAAATTGAAAATAAAATTGTAAGGGAAACAACGACAAAAACAAATTTTTACCAAAGATTAACAACCTGCCCTTTTGTTTAAATCCATTCTGAAGGAATTCAGAGCAACGGGATCAAGTTGAAACAGACCTTTACTCATGTTAAGGTTATTTGTAAGTTGAATTATAGCCGACTCAAGAATATTTCTATAACAATGTTGCTAGAGTGAAACAAAACTGAAACATTATTCCAATCAATACAATGGGATAACTCTGACAAATGGACAAAAAGGGCACTGGACAACTGTCCCGTTCTAACGGAATATTGATGCTGTTTTACACGCGTTTGCAAATCCTTTCCCGTCTGACCTATGTAAAAGGAATCACATTGCTTACACCCAATTTTATAGATAATGCCTAAATTATTGGTAGGGCTATTTTTTACTATGATGTTTTTCACAATATTGTTATATGAAAAAACTACACTGATATCCAAAAGTTTAAGTACATTAGCAATGCCTAAGAAGCCCGGGAAAAATGGAAGTACTAAAATATTCTTTGACAAGGTGCGAGTGTTATTATTCACACGATAGAAGGTTCGTTTAGCCTTATTAAGACAAGATTCCATGAACGCCGATGGGTAACACAATTCACTTCCAATACCGTTGATATTTTCCAATTCGGCATCGATGTATTCAGGACTGGCGATCCTAAGAGCGCGGAGAAACATTGAGGAAAATATGGCCTTTTTAATAGGGGTGTCATGTCCAGAGTAAAAGTGTACGTAGGACAAATTGTTTGTTTTTTCCGATATATACTAAACTTAAAACCCGGGCTATCCCTATGAACACGCACATCCAAAAACGGGATTGAGTTGTCTTGTTCCACTTCTAAAGTAAATTTAATGGAGGGACTTGGTCATTTAACTGAAGGAGGAAGTCATCCAGGTCACGATTCATGGGCCAGATACACAAAATATCGTCGACGTACCGCAACCAAGGGATGCCAACCCCCAGGATTCTCGGAATGTAAGTAATTTCAAAAAACTCCATATAAATATTGGAGAGAAGGGGCGACAAAGGGTTGCCCATGGCCATCCCAAAAACTTGTTGATAATGCCCACCATTGAAAGTGAATTTACAATCCTTGATACAAAGCTTAATAAGCTCCAAAACAGTGTGTGCAGGTAATGGTAAATCATAATTATGTAATTCTCTGGCGAGAAAGTCAAGCATATCATCAATCGGAACTTTTGTGAACAATGAACAAACGTCGAAACTGATCAATCTATCGTTGGTATTAATGCGAACATTATTCAATTTTTCAGTGAGATCCATGGAATTTTTTACGTGTGAATCAGAGACAGTTCCAAGAATGGGGGACAAAACATTAAAAGCCATTTGGAGAGTTATAGGTAATAGAGCCCACCGAGCTAATAATAGGGCGCATAGGGTTACCCGGTTTGTGGGTTTTAATAAGACCATAAAGATAAGGCAAAGCAGGTGAAGTGGACAAAAAAAAGGGGAATTAAATCCTTATGATCTTTGAGAATGCGTTTCAAGCCACTATTGAAAGATTTGATGACATCATCCTGTGGGTTCTTCCTAAGTTTCACGTATGTGGCGGGGTCCTGAAGCAGCTCATTCATCTTTCCAATGTAATCCACTTTGTCCATAATGACTAAGGTGTTAGCCTGTCTGCTTTAGTAATATGGAGCTCACTATCTTTTTTTAATTGTGAAAGGCTATTGCGGAAACGTTTAGGAAAGTTATCTTCGTAAGAAATATTCGCAGCACCATAGACCAGGCCTTTAACTATGTTAACTAAAAACTGAGGAAGGTTACACTGTTTTTCAAAACGAGCAAGACTATGACAAATTTGTAAAGCAGTTGGTTTTTTAACAATATAAAAGGACATACCAAATCCAAGGGCACTTTTTGCATCGTCACTAATGTTTTTCGAAGAAAGGTTCAAAACACACTTTGAGCTTGCTTTTTTACTCCACTGACTATTTCGAATGAGACTTTTAATTTTGCGATTATTTAGGCGATTATTTAGGCTGTGACATATATATCACTAAGGCACTATTTTGTAATTAATTTTTTCTCAATTTATATTTATATTTATTTTTATTTCTTTATTCTTCTGTGACCATATAAATGTTGGCTCCTCCCACAATTTTTTTCTATGCTTACTATATATATGTATATATTTATATATATATATATATGTATATATATATATATGTATATATATGTGAATGTGTATGTATGTATGTTTATTTTTGTAACCTATATATTGCCTTGATCTGTCCTTTCACTCCAGTGTTTCCTGAGGATGTCATTAGACGAAAGCGCTTGAGCACCCCTTTGTGTTTCTTTTTCCTTCGTGGTTTTATTCATCATAAATACTTTTCACGTGTCACTTTCGTGAAATAATTTTTCATATATATATATATATATATACGGTATGTATATATATATGTGTGTGAGTAGTATAGCCGAAAAAGTGGAGAGTGCAAGAATGTTGCAAGTTATTATGTAATGTTGCAAAGGGGGTGGGGTTGTTACAAGGGGGTGAGGGGTTGTTGCAAATGGGGGGTTGCACAAAAAAAAAAGGAAAAAAAGAAAAAAGAAAGAAAAAAATACCCCAAAGGGCCCTTTGTTGCCAACCGTGGTTGCAAGGGGCATGCAACTTGGAGGCGTCGTTATCCCTCAAGAGAAAGAAGGAGGAGAGAAAGGAGGAGAGAAAGGAGGAGAGAAAGGAGGAGGAGAGGTGTTCACCTGGCAGGAGCCAAGTGCATATTAAGACTTCAGCCGAGTAGGCGTTGTTTTATAGGCTCCTAATCAGCCAGTTGGCTTAGAAGGCTTGAGTTGCCAGATAGCGCCATGTATTCGCTATATATTTAATCGAAGACTGAGTTGCCAGATACCATTGTATACATTATTATAGACTCCTAATCAGCTAGTTGGCTGTAAATGGCTTGAGTTGCCAGATAGTGCCAAGTATTCATTTAATTCTAATCGAAGACTGAGTTGCTAGATACCACTTTTTAGCATTATTATTGTATACACTATTATAGACTCCTAATCAGCCAGTTGGCTTAGAAGGCGTAAATATTGCCAGATACCGCAATACCGTTGTATACATTATTATATTTCTTAAAAGTTGGTTTAGAAGGCGTAACATGATATAATTAAGTAAAACAACATTGCATCATTCTGTTTATTATAAATATATAGAAAATAAATATACATTTCAATTGAGGAATATGCATATAACAGTACAGGAATATATACACACAATTATGGATATATATAAAATAAATATACATTTCAAATAGAAATAAATATACATTTCAATAGAAATATGCATATAATCGTACAGGGGAAATATCACGCAAAATATATATATACAATTCAATAGAAATATGTACATAATCGTACAGGAGAAATATCAAGCAAAATATATATAAATACATTTCACTTTTTCAAAATACTAAACTCGGTCTTAATCGAGTATATAAAATAAATATACATTTCAATAGAAATAAATATACATTTCAATAGAAATATGCATAATCGTACAGGGAAATATCACGCAAATATATATAAATACATTTACTTTTTTTTCAAAATACTAAACTCGGTCTTAATCGAGTTTACAATTACATCATTATTGCTCTGCATTACGCAGTATATGCGGCTTAATAATATTTCACCGCTTAAAGTATAGGGAAACCTGTATTCGATATGAAGGGCTTTCATATCGTTCAGTACTATTTTTGTTCCCACTTTACAACCGGTTGGTAAGTCATCTTTAAATACGTCTAGAATACAATCAAAAGCACGCACAAAGAGTTCATCGTTAGCTACATTATTAAACACAAGTTTATAAACACGCTTTTCCAATCGAGGGTTTATTTCTACCGACTCGAGCTTTTCAATCGTGAACTCACTCAACATAGCGGCAATTGAAATAATCTTCTAAATCGTTACGACAACTGCGCGTTATATAAAGAAATAGTTCTTCAGGGTGAACGGTGTAGGTGAGCTCAGCCTTGTACCGATCAATTGCTTTGTACCAAAGTTCATGGTATTTCAAAGAGTCTAAACTTTTTAAATAAACGTCCAGCTCTAGACCATTCTCACCAGCCCTACACTCGGTAAACCCATCGAGCAGAGCGGTGTAGCGTATTCAAGTACTGTATCAAAATAAAGCATATCCGTAACACGCGCGTCTAATATAGGTTTCAGCTTACGGAATCCGACGATTTCAAACATTCTGTCGAGGATGAAACGGTTTCGCGTAGGAACAAGAGCGTTATTATCAGAAGCATTCTTCCACATCAGCCGTATATCAATGCACGGCCGATCGTTATTTATACACAACGTACATACAACGGCGTATGAGGGTGCGTCACTAATCTGCTCTCTTCTTGTACCTACGTTAGCAGGTATTTTATAACGATCTTCACTCCACTTCTCAACTATCACGAAGATTCTATTCATCTCCTCGATACTTAAATAAACCCGTTTGTTTGTCGGTCTACATTCCGTTTCCAGTACATAGCTAATGGTACCGGAATTACGCCTGAACACGCGCAACGATTTCGTCACGGACACATCGTACGAGGCGTTGAGAATGCTGCTCAAAGGAAGTTCCATCGTATTCGAGGAGCGCACGTCCACTCGGTCAAGCTCTGAGATAACTATGAGCCGTGTGAGGCACGCAGGTAGGCAGGAATGGTTCGACGGGCGGCTGACTCGATGATACGTGAATGGGCTTGTTCGTATGACCGCGAGTCGAATTGTTGTACATATTTCGGTACAAGAATTAATTCATCACTACCAGCCTACGCACCAGACATTTTGGATAAGAACTAGGAACATTTTATGTTTTACTAAACATCTCCACACTCCGGCGCACTATTTGAGAGGAACATATGTTCATATTTTTCCTTTCTGCCCATCAAACGATACTCGTCTCTAAACTCTGTTAAAAATTCACGCAGGGCACTAGCCACAACCTCACTACGAACCTCATCATGATATACGTTAATATAGTGATAAAAATACTTAAGATTGTCCATGATCACGAGATTCACATTTTCAGTCGTAGGGTATGAGTAATCGACATGGTGTAGCATGACGTAATACCGCTTGTCACACCACCCATCAGCAAGACTCATTATCCATACCTGCTGCTTCTCTTCTGCACGCGTTGTTTCTTTTACTTCACGGTGTATGTGAGACTTTATAAAGTTTAGCTCTGCAGTATACTTCAGCACATCGTCTGTGCAACGAAAGCCTTCAACGGTCTCACCAGAACATCCGTAGAGTATTTGTACATCTTGGAACTTCGCACAATCCAATGTGTTTTTAAAAGAGGCATAGGAGGGAGGAATAGGAAGTTTTTCGGTATCCACCACATCCTGGCACTTTACTGAATACCATTTCGTAAACGTTGTACAAGCAATATTAAAGGTAGCCATTTGAATACACGTCTGATCTGAATACACGTCTGATCTCTCGGGCTTACTGCGGTCGACTGACCACGCAGGGACTCCCAGATAGTAGCATGACTCACGGTCTTACAGTGGGCGGAGCTTAGAACTTTCACCTGCACACACACACACACACACACACACACAAGGAGAAAGTGAAACGCTATTTGAAACATGATTTATTTAACAAACGAGATATTCAAGTTATATATATATTATTTACAATACGTGTAATATAATTTTACAAATACGATTTAATAACGAGATATTCAAGTTATATATATATATTTACAAATACGTGTAATAAATCAATAGATACGATTATATACAAGACGTGTGAGTTAACAATAGAAGCATCATTGGTATCCAAAGGGTACGGTATCATAGGTACCAGGTAACTGGTAACGTTTCCTATAGGTGTTACGGCACACCTTCGTACCCCTAAGTTCCTTCACGCCCCCCAGCTTCTGCGCCCGAAAATTGTGGGTGCCTACAATTAGTTGGGGAGGTTGTTCATCATCGTCCAAACATACTAGATCCTTCAACGACTCAAAGTTAACAACCTCCCGATTCGCATGGTTGAGCGTAATACCCTTTGCCTTCACGATATATTTCATTTCCTCCCCCACCCTGACCCGTACCCCATAAGTCTTAGGTCCTGTTGAGGCAAAAGAGTCGGCGTATGCGTTGTCCCCATACTCATCCTTGATCTCATCAGTGAGCTCGCCGAGGAACTCCCCAATAGTGGGCATGTATTCACCCTCCCTCTCTGTGAATATCACGCTATCTGTATCGGCATACAATACTCTCCGCCCAAGAGAATGCAATAGACCCCAAAGTTTTATACGGGCGTAGGCTGTTGTGAAGCTGGCCACAGGTATGTTTGTAACCCTTGAGGTATCTGTGGCAAATTCAGTGTTGTTGTACTTTATTACGTAAGTATTACCTACATTTACGATCTCCATGACCTCTTTATCGGGCATTGGCATAATCCCAGACATCGCTATAACTTTGTGCCAAATGAATGCTCCCTCTGCCGGTATTCTGCGCAAATTTTCCCCATAGACTGTTTAGACACAACTTTGCACTAAAGCGCTTGCCAGGATTCTTTACAATTTGGACACGATCAAGTTGTATACCTTCGCGGTCGCGGTAACGTTGAATATAGGCAGACTTTTCATCTTCGGTATCAACTCCTCGCGGATACCCTGATGCCTCAACCTTATCCTTCAAAAAGGTGTTTATATATGGTGTGAAAAGGTTGGGTAGCTTCTGAAACCTCCACACCTCATGTATCTTCAGTATTCTATAACCATGGCGCACGGCTAGGGCCAACTCAGGACTTGTATATACGCCTCTGATCTTACGCTGGTGGGGTATATGGTTACATTCGCCGTTATCCTCTTCCGCGCACTTCACGCACAGGGGAAACATGAGCTTGTCGTCGATAACGACAGGTAAGATCGGCATCCATAAATTGCGTGGGGGGAGTACGTCTACGAAAGAGAGCCCAAAGTAACGATCATTCAAATTTTTTGAAAATTCATTGATGGAGGGTAGGCTAGGTCCCACCAGTTTCTCAGGAGCGCCCACGGGGTACGGATTGCTCTTCATCACGTATGGGTATAAAGAACAGAAATCGTAGTAATGGAGCTTCACGCCCTCCGTAGGTGGAAAGTATAGTCTGAAAGGATTTGTACGTCCTCCAAACAAGCTATCACCACATTTGAGAGGATCCAGCACCATTGAACGCTTGATCGTTTTATTTCCTCACGGTACACCTCGTCTGTCTCCATCCGTGCATCATATTCATGCTCCCACAAGACTTTGTGAGTGAACTGTGATCCTATAAGTTGATCGCGGGTGCGGGTCGATGCAAGACAGTCGGCAGGAGACCTACCGTGGATATCTCCGGTGATTCCGCACTCAGGACGGGGGCATCCATGCCACCAGCAACCGTTAAAGGAGTACACAGTCTTCACACCAGTGACACGGTTTTCACTTAACCCATCAACCCAAAAAACACGTCCATTAATCTTAATGGGTACTTCACCCGTGTTGCGGGCGTGCTTTATGTATACACCTGTCTGTTGCTGTAGGTGTATGAGCCAGTAAATAGCCTTGTGTCCGTAACTGCGGGGTTGTTTCGGTGAATAATGGCTAAGGTGTCTTTAGGCATGAAGTTATTCTTGAACACCGTAAAACATAATGATGCGATGGTGGTTGTGACTTGCAGTGGATCGCATTTGAAACGGGCTATGTACATTAAGGTGGAGTGAAAATATCATTTTTGGATTTTTAATTTACTTGAGTGTGGAAAAGTTGCCAATGGGCTTTAGAAACAAGCATGTGAAATTATAATACAATTGAAGCATTGCTTGATTGACCACCAGCGATTTTAATATATGGCATATTTCATGTTTTAACGATCGCTTTGCCCATCAGGAGTCATCCAAGATGCTGGTCTTTCATCCATGTTTATGCAAATAATTAACAGCTTAGTTTGCTGTAGACTGTGTTATTGCATACTTGAGGTTGACATTTAAGATTACAACTGTAAACCTGATCTATCGACACTGGAGAGTAAACGTCAAAGAATGACGATGACTGTACGATTACCATGTTTGGCTAAAGCGTGCGATAGAATGGGCGTCTCAGATCGAGCAGCAGCAGTTATTGCCTCATCCGTGCTACAAGACATTGGAATTGTGTCTACAAATGACACCTCCAAAGTCATTGATCGTAGTAAAATTCGCCGAGAAAGAAGTAGAACTCGTCAAGAACTGACAAAACTAGACAGCAGTATGACAGACTTGCCTGGATTGTACTTCGACGGTCGAAAGGATAGAACGATGAAAAATGTACGAGACGCCGCAGGACATGGCCACCGGGACAGAGATACAGAAGAGCACGTCAGCATTATTTGTGAACCAGGTTCATCGTACTTTGGCCACGTGACGCCGTCAAGTGGATCAAGCAAGGCGATTTCCAAAGTAATCTTTGAATGCTTGGCTGCGCGAAGTGTGGATCTCGACAGTGTGAAAGTCGTCGGATGCGACGGAACCGCTGTCAACACTGGACATAATGGCGGAGTTATTCGGCAGCTTGAGGAATTACTACAAAAACCGCTGCAATGGCTCGTGTGCTTATTACATGCTAACGAGCTCCCCCTGCGACACCTGTTTCAGCATTTAGATGGAGCAACTACAGGACCTAAGTGCTTCTCAGGACCGATAGGGAAATCTCTCACAGCATGCACGGAACTCCATATAACATCGTATGAACCTATATCTCCATTACAGCCACTGCCGCATGTTGACGTGAAGGACCTGAGCACTGACCAGCAGTACCTGTGGCAGATGTGTCAAGCTGTCAGTGAAGGACACTGTCCCTGTGATCTAGCATTGCGAAAACCGGACCATTGAACCACTCGCGATGGTTGACAACTGTCAACAGAATCCTCCGCCTCTATGTTGGCCTCGATGCACCATCCAACAACATCAAAACTCTTGTCACATTCATCATCCGGGTCTACGCCCCAACATGGTTCGCCATCAAGACGCAGCCATCATGCAAAGATGGAGCCAAACATCTGCACGGGATGATGGTGAGAACACGGTACCTCAGCTCCTCTCTAAAGAAAGTCGTCGACCCGGTGATTAGGCGAAACGGCTTCTGCGGACACCCCGAGAACGTGCTATTAGCCATGATCACAGATGAGCGACCACATATAAGGGAACTCGGACTCAGAAGAATCATGAAGGCAAGATCACATGTGTCTGCAAACAAAATCCGCAGGTTTCGAGTGCCACCGCTCAACCTCGACGCGACCGAATACCAGGACATGGTCGATTGGCAGACTTTGACCGTGACGGAGCCTCCTGTTACGATGGATATGACGGACAACGAATTGAACGACATGATCTCTGCTCAAATTTCACCAAGTGTCCTCTTCCCTCGCTTCCCTTGTCACACACAGGCGGTGGAAAGATGCGTGAACCTAGTTACCGAAGCTTCAGCCGCTGTGTGTGGCGAGACGTCCCGCCATGGATTTATTCGGGCTCGCGTCGCTTCTCGGCAGCTTATGCCGAAACTTGAGTCTAAACGTGACTATCAATTCTGAATTAACCATGCATGCATAACTCAGACTCTATCGTTAGCATAATAGTGTGCCAAAATAACTAAAAATATATAGTCTGATGTTTACTCGTATTTTAGGTATTTTTGTGTAAAATCGTATATTATTGTAAACTTATAACGTCTGGTGGTCGATCAAAAGATTGTCTGATTTTAATAAACGTTTTTGCATATTGTTCTATTAGTCCATTGGCAACTTTTAAAACCTCAAGTAAGTTAAAATTCACAAAAAAAAATTTTGGGCCATTTTCACTCCACCCTAATGTACTACATCCTTCTAAAGGCCTGGAAACATACTCTAAGCACGCGCACATCATTCACGCAATAACGCTCACATTCATCAGCTATATTATAAGGGTTACTTTCATTAAAACTGTCGTAGTATCGATCAAAGTCTTCACGTTCATCCATACAGTCAAAATAATGTTTGGGGGGTGGTGGGCCTACGTAGTTTAAAGTCTCGCTGGTGAGGAAAGTGTAAGGGAAGTATCCTTTGGAAACTTCAGCTGCTACTCCCATCACCTTGGGTAGCTTTGCTAATTTACAAGGTGTGAATAATAAAGTATCTTTAAATTGTACATTGCCTCTTATCTGCATCTGTATTAATTTGTTGCCTCTTTTCAATGGATCACTTGTAAATATCTCAGAGGATTCGTGTTCAAGCAACTCCTTATAAAGGAACTGCGTGTCAAACTTTGCCCCGTTATGGGCGAGAATATACACAGTCATTTTTTTGAACTTGTCGGCTAACTTGACAATATAGGACACAAATAGTTTCACAGGACTATCGCGGACATTCGTTTTAAAAACGTTTGTCCGTTTACCACATTTGGGGCACTCGTCCATTCGATACCCATACACTCATCACAGATGGTCTGGCTCACAGTAAATGTGGAATTACCTCTTTGGTTTCAGCGTTCGTATATGTTTCTATATCGTAGTATACAGTTATACAAGGGTTATTTTTAGGCTTAGCATCTTCATATAACATACATGCTTTACTCCATCCGCCTTATATTCCTCCTGGCATGTAGGACAGTGAATTATGTCACACTTGTGCTTAAATTTCCCCCAATTATCCATTGTGTGAAACTTACCACATTCACAGATTCTCATTTTCCTGCACGTGCCAATTGATTTATGGAAATCAAAACAGATATTATTGAAAAATGTGCGTCTACACACATCACAGTCTCTCTTCTCAGCTTCAACTACACGGCTTTCACATTTGGTGCTTTTACACTGCTCACATACCATGTGACATTCTTTACAATGTCTCACTATATCATCCGCAAACTCGAGGCACCCCTTACA
This sequence comes from Bathynomus jamesi, assembly GCA_023014485.1. Taxonomy (NCBI): domain Eukaryota; kingdom Metazoa; phylum Arthropoda; class Malacostraca; order Isopoda; family Cirolanidae; genus Bathynomus; species Bathynomus jamesi. Next base: position 789,666 of record JAJOZX010000061.1, on the reverse strand, counting down.
CAAATCATGATGTCTCCCATATTTTCGACTTTTGTCATAACTAGCGTAAAGCCCCCTTATATTACGGATGGGAGATACGTTTGTTCCTGACAATCCTAAAATAAGTAGGGGTCTTGTACGATCTCTCACACAGCTTTTAAAAACATACACAGTCCTACGACGATCATCCAACCCAAACACAACTATGCGGACATTCATTTCCTGTTCTAACCTTCTCAGCTCTTCAGGACCCATATTACAGTCAATTCAAGTTCACAGTCTACAGCTAGTTTACGGGCACGCTCCACGACTGTAGGCAACCAAATTTTTTGAGTTCGTGTATTTTGTACAGTAAACATACGTGCTAAGAGTACTGCTATAAAGCCGCAACCACGATCGACGTTTATATGCTTTCGGTAAATAGTCGGAGAATTGAAGTTAAGAGTATACGGTATGGCACTATGACCCGCAACACGGTATACATGGTCAATATTTACCGTGAAGTTGTCCATATTGAAGGCTATACTACTTTGGGCGGCTTGCATTATACGTCCTAATATATATTCTACATCTTCAGCCGCCAAACGTCTAAATGGCACTATCACCCAATAATCGTCTACATCACCGTCATCTGACCCGAATCCAAAGGACAGACTCGTCCTGACTTCACGCTCGTCACGATTCTGAAGAGCAAACTCTATAATATGCTGTACAACCCGGCGAACCCGCTCTCAATTCCATTGCTATACATGACTCTAGAGTCGACCCTGACTCTATACCGATTTCTAGTCAAGGCTGGGGTGGGGGCTGTGGATCGCACCAATTCCAGCGTTATAGCATACTCAACAGAACGGGGGGCGGCGGATGAATTAGGGGCTATATTAGCGGAAGGTGGTGCTGCTGGGGGGCCTGTTGCGTAGGAGGTTGAGGGTTGGGGCTCTATTATTGTAGATTTAACAGAACGGGGGGCGGCGGATGAATAAGGGGATATATTAGCGGAGGTGCTGCTGGGGGGCTTGTTGCGTAAGAGGTTGAGGGTTGGGGATCTATTACCGCTGCAACAGGCGCGTATTTCGGGCGCTTTATACCTGACGCGGGGTTCTCATACCTCCGCTTTGGACGTGCTACCGGTGTCGCTGGTGAGGGTTCGTTGGCAGGAGAGGAGATCACAACTACACTGTCGTCGAGGTCATCCGTAATGATGGGCTGCTCTACCTCATCGTCATTCACGTTCTGTGGGAGAAGAAATATAAGGAACAGCACTCAAAATTTGTAATATTTTGTAAATGACCCACTTAGGAGTGTGACGTGTTAGAAATGGACTCTCTAGAAAAATTCAGATTGACGAGCCCATCCACATGTATTATATCTGGACCTACAGGATGTGGTAAAACTGTGTTTATGCTTAAAATCATTAAAGAAAAGGGAGAGATGTTCTCGAAATTTGTGCGTAAAGTTATATGGTGCTATTCAACGTATCAATCAGTGTTCAACGAGTACCAAGATGATATTTTGTTCCACAAAGGCGTATATGACGTTAATTCGTTAAAGGGAAATGAACATACAATCATTGTAATTGACGATCTCATGTTGGAGATGGATAAAACGTTTGCCGAGACATTTACAGTATTCTCCCACCATCTTAACATAAGCTTGTTCTTCATCAATCAGAATCTATTTTTCAAAAATAGATACATGCGCGATGTGTCGTTAAATACGCAATATCTAGTCTTATTCGCGCAACGTAGAGATGTATCACAAATTGGGGTATTAGCCAATCAAATGTTCCCGAATCAGCGTAAGGAGTTTTTTGAAGTTTATAAAGAAGCTACAAGCACGCGTTACGGATATTTGCTTTGCGACCTTCATCCGCGAAACACGTTTAGAGTGCTTCTGCGAACGAATATATTTCCAACGAGCCTGAAACGGTGTATATTCTAGAATGACAAAGAGACTAAAGAAATACCGTGAATTAATAAAATCTATCATCGACTGCCCCGGGCATTGCAGCAGATGTTTATTAAAAATATCGATGCCGACTTTTTAAAATGCATCTGTGAAATCTGTCTTAACGTTATAAATTGCAATGTATCAATGAAAACCCATCAGAAGGCTCGCCTACGCCGCTACAAGAACATAATACGTGCACTCGCTCGTAAAAGCCAAACTGTAGCGAAGAAAAAACGAATTATTGTACAAACAGGAGGGTCATTTCTCCCCATCTTATTTTCAGTTTTGGGTCCTTTACTGACTAGATTAATATAATGAAGAAAGTGGTAGTGATTCCCCACGAGGTGTACGTTTCACTGCAAAGGAATCCAGACACGTATCTAGATCCCCGTAAAAGCAGACTTAAAAGAATCGAAAGCGAATTGTTAGCCCTATTAAACAGTGAAAAAACACCTGATGAGAAAAGAATCTTATACCAAGAAGCTCTGCAGAAATTTCTTCACGAGTACGAAAATTATAAGAGCCCTACAGAGATTCCTGTGGTTATTAGGCACAGCACGGGGGACGATGGACATGGCGACATAGGATCTAAGCCCGACGATACAGCTGACCAACCAAAAAGATTAGCCACACAACATATCGAACATGTATTAAAAAATACCCTCCCACTTACATTGAGGAGTAAAGGCTTAAGTCTTTATAATCTTGAATGAGGATCCCGCCATACAATGGACCGATACAGGGGAGATCATTGTGGAAGGATCAAAGGTACAGGGATCGAATATCGTAGACATTGTCCATGATCTGGTGTTTACGGAGTAGGAAAAAAAGATGTTGAAAGATTTTTGAGGGAGCAGGACGCTTATACGCTTCATAAGCCTGTGAGAAAAAGGTTTAAAACAGCCAAGACAACGGCTTCCTCGATTGATTCTATTTGGCAAGCAGATTTAACAGACATGCAAAGATATTCTGTGTATAACGATGGTTACCGCTACATTCTATTCATAATAGACGTATTCTCTAGATATCTGTGGCTAGTTCCTCTGAAAAATAAATCACCTGAAACAGTTGCTAAAGCCACCAAAACGCTAATGTTAAAAGAAAACAGGGTCCCTGGCTATTTTTGTACGGATATGGGGAAGGAATTTATAGGCCGTGCTTTTCAGAACATGTTGACAGAGTTTAATATCAGCTATTACACAACCAATTCTATACATAAGGCTTCTTTAGCTGAAAGAGTTCAGCGCACCATAAAGGAACGCATGCACCGTTATTTTACACATAAAAACACATACAGATTTCTAGACATTCTGGAATCATTGGCATCATCCTACAACCGCTCACACCATCGCACGATTGGGACAACACCTAACGAAGTTTTAGAAAGAGGTACGCTCCCGAGAAGAGATGGATCACCATCACCACCACACTCTGTGCGCTTCAAAATCAATGATTATGTACAGTGCCCGCGAAAAGTATCCGATCACCCTGGAAATTTGTATTTTTTACATAAAAAACAATGTTTAAATGTAACTAACCTTATATTAGTATTTTGTCATCTGTCCTTTGGTTTGGATGACTTGTTCTAGACGTTTTGGCATGGATTTAATCAAGTTTTGACAAACTTCCACTGATATTTCCTTGCACCATACCTTTTTGATGGCTTCTTGTAATTTTTCGACTTAGCCAGTGTCGTGGCATTCAACCTTATTTTTTATTATTAGCCACATATTTTCTATCGGATTGAGATCTGGACTATTACCAGGCCAATCCAAAATATCAAATTTATTGTCAGTAATCCATTTTGTCACTATTTTGGCCCTGTGACATGGTGCACCATCATGCATGTATGTTTTTGTCCTTTGGATTGCCATTGCCATTGGAAGTTTATCCTGTAGCATTGCTAAATACCGTGCACCATTCATAGTTGTGTTCTTCGGAAGAAAATATAGGTTTCCACGCCCATAGTAACCGAAACAACCCCAAACCATCACACTTGGAGGTGTTTCATTGTCTTTAGGGTGTATTTAGGGTCCATCCTATTTGAGCCAATGGGCCGGCGAACCTTTTTTGGACAACTTCTGAATGTCAAAAATGTCGACTCATCACTAAATAAAACCTTCTTCCAGTCATCAACAGTCCAATGAATATATTTTTTACAAAATGCGACACGTTTTTACGCATTTTTTCATTAATGAACGGTTTCTTAGCAGCATGGCGAGATGGTAATCCGAGTTCTTTTTGGAGCCGCTCCTGGATAGTTCGTTCAGAAACCCAGATAACAAATTATTCATATTAAATTTTATTTCTTTCGCAGTTATTGTTGGTTTTTCAATACTAAACGTTTCATAAGTTTGTCTGTTCGTGAATTTGTTTTTCTCGGTCTGCCAGATCGTTTTTAGGGACTGGCGTGGTTAGGCGGCATTGTTCTTAGCCCGTGAAACCCATAAATTAACGGTACTTTGGGATATGTTTAATTCCTTAGCTATCTGTCTCTGTGATTTCCCACATGTATGCAAGCAACAATAGCACCTCGACAATCACTCTTAAGTTGTTTTTTAGCACACATTATATATAAATTTTATTTACACCACTTTCTGTAAAAAATAACAAAATATCAATAAATTTACACAAACAGTGAAATCTGACAACTTGAGACACAGCCACCCCCAACGAAGGCTACTAGAACACTAATTTGAGAATGCGTTGGATAGCTCTCATATCAGCGAGCAACCTCAAAGTTACCAGATGTCGCTAGAACAAATAGAAAGTGAATTATGTGTCTCTGAATATCAAGGGAAAATATTGTATTTTCTTGAGTGATCGGATACTTTTCGCGGGCACTGTAAGGCTGTCACGTTCGGGGAATAAATTCGCAAAGGTTTTGAGCAAGGATGGACACGCGAGATTTTTAAAGTTAGGGCTGTGAGACGTAAAGGTGAGATAATGATGTATTACATTGAAGATTTGAATGGGGAAGAAATCTCAGGAGGCTTTTACCGCGAGGAATTGCAGAAAGTTGCGTTTAATTTAGAAAAAAATGTGTTTAAAATTGAGAAAATTTTAGGAAGCAAAGGTTCAGGAAGGAGAAAAATGTACCTGGTGAAATGGCTAGGGTACCCAGAAAGCTTCAACACCTATATAAAAGCTGATGCAATAATGAAGCTTAAATAGTATGCAACATGGCTCCTAACCATTTCTACGTCACACTCCCGTCCTCCTCGTCCCTGTCTGTACACCCTAACAACACACTAGCCAACTTTGTAACAGAACTCCATGGGCACATTGAATTGGGTCGTGATTCGTATGAGGTGGGGATATGCGAAATTCAGCTGGACACCGTCTTTTTAAATATTGAACATAAAGAAACCGTTTTTACGATTCTTAGAGACATTGACGAGTGTGAAAAAGCTGGGGTAGCTATGGATGAAACTATGCGCATCGCTCGGACTAAGATTGCACGGTATTACAGTACAGAAGTAAGACTAGGGCCGGGTCAATATGGTTCGGCCGAGGATGTTGTGAGAGGCTTAAACGTAAGTTTAAGAAACTCAAACCTTACGAATGATTTAGTATACGAAGTCGTAAACAACCCTGCACATACACTAATCCTAAAATCAAAGACTAACAGACGTATTAAAGACCATAGAAAGTTCCAAATTCTAGCCAATGGCCGCTATAGCGCAGTCTTCCAAAGAGACACATTTCACGAGACACAGCATGACTTGTCCAGATTAATGTATCAATTGAAGATGGAGAAATTGGCTGAAAGGTCCCCAGACATGTGCTATATTTACAGTAATATAGTGGAGCACCAGTTTGTTGGGGATACCCAGGCACGCCTGCTGCGCATTGCTCACATCCCCAACCATAGAGGAAGGAGTTTGAGTATTACATATGACAGACCCCATTATGTGAATGTCGCAACTAATTTAATAACCAATATCACAATATATATAAGAACGATTGAGGGTGAAAACTTCCCATTCGGTAACGGGAGCTTAACAGTGAAGCTACACTTTCGACGCACTGAGTTATAATGGATAGAAAGCCTTTCACCGTCTATCGAGGGATGCGATACCAGCGCGGTAGTGGACTTGGGTCCATTTTTTCATCCATACTACGTACGGCTGTTCCTTTGCTGAAGAGGGGTGCCAGATACCTTGGAAGGAAAGCGCTACAATCAGGCCTTAACACTGCAGAAGACATATTGGCCGGGGCTAAACCTAAAGAAGCTCTAAAAAAACATTTAAAGCGTACACGGGACGAAATCATCAAAGATGCAAAGAGAAAAATGCGTGGTGGCGGGAAGAAGCGGGCTGCCCGGAAGAAGGGGTCACGTGGTATTAAACGTAAAAGGCTATCAAAAAAGAAGTGCTGTAAGCGAATGAAACCTATGGTTGACCACTTTTTTGACTGATATAAGCTAAGGACATTGATCTCATGAATCATAGTTTGTTTACCACTTGTCGAGAGAGGAGTCACTATTTCGCCATGGCACGCTTCATCCACCCATGTAGTTCACAATGCTGTAAATCGGAGCTGTCCCTTTTTGAGCTACCTCCAACCCAAGTTTCTATTGAGCACAGTGACTTTATTACAATTAACCCTTTAAACACAATTAGTTCCCCGAGTGCACCTATAGAATTCGTGATACCCAGCTCAGGCCCTTACTTTTTTGATCCAAGCTGTGTGCACATGTACGCTAAGCTACGTATAGCCCATTCTGATGGAACGGTCTGCGATGACAAATATGCTGTATACCCTGAAACAAACTTTCTGCACTCCATATTCAACCAGTGTGACGTATATTTAAATCAGACCAACATATCGGCAGGCACGGGGTACTATCATCTACGAGCCTATCTGGAAAATGTCCTCAACTTTTCCAAAGAAGCGAAGGCTACCTTTTTAAGTGCGGAGGGATATTATCAAACTAAAGATGAAAATAGTATAAAGGACAAATTTAAAAATTCTAAAAAGAAAATATACGAGTGTTTTGGACGGTTGCACACAGATTTCACTTTCCAGGAGAAGTTGCTTGTGAACGGGGTGGATATGAAAATAAAGCTCACCCGCACGAGTCCTGAGATCTGCTTAAATCTGGCTGCGGATCAAGAAGAGGGTGCAAAGCCCGTTGTGGTTCACATTATGGACACATACCTCCGCGTACGGCGAGTGAAATTAAGTTCACCAAAACAACTAGAAATTGAGAAAAATTTACTAAACGCTACAGTGAAATATCCTATTAACAGAGTGCAGATCAAACTATATACGGTTCCTGCAGGGTTGGCATCGAAGCAGATAGAAAACATTGCCCTGGGAAATCTTCCTAAAAGGATATTAATCGGCATGCAGGACCACGCTTCGGTGAATGGAAAATATAAAAAGAGTGCCTTTAAATTCGAGAATTTCGGACTTAAAATATAACTCTATACGTTAATGGCACTGCTTTGGGTGGAACAATGGGTACGGACTATTCATCAGACGCTGTGTTACCGCTTTGTGCCAGAGCCTATAGTAATCTGACCCATATTGCAGGTGATTGTGATGAGCTTGGTAATGGGGTAACGCAGGAAGAATTCATTGATCAATTTAACCTTTATCCGTTTGACATTACACCTGACTTATCTGCTAGCGTAAATACCCATTTAACCCCACAGCAGAGCGGAAACATCTCAGTGCGGCTGGAATTCGCCAAGCCTATAGACGCTCCTATTAGTGTACTAGTATATCTCGAATCGCAAGCCCTAATAGAAGTAGATAGATTTAGGAGCGTTATCACTGACTTTTAAAATGGATGCTAATACACTTCAGAAAGTAATGGAGCGAGTCACACGTTCCAAATTTATCGGCGTGTTTGCGAAGAATGAAACATTGAGTTTGCCAAGTACGCGAGAATGCGGTAGTCTTATTGTGAACACAGACATCATCGGTAATGAAGGGATTCACTGGATCGCTGTCTATTTTAAAAATAGACAGCGCCTGTACTATTTTGATTCACTCGGTACTCAACCCTGGAGTGACCCTATTATTGTAAAATTTCTCGCTCAGTTACATATTCCCGAAGTTGTATGGACCCCATTTCGCATGCAAGGATATTTTACTAATGTTTGCGGAATGTACTGCGTCTCATTTCTCATGCATATGTCAAATGATAAAGAATTTATAAATTTTTTAAATTTATTTGACCCGTGTCACACTCGCCGAAACGATGAAATGGTATGCAGACAGATAAAAAACCGTTTTCCAATTGTACGTACTCGTTGTATATTATAATGTTTTTGTTCGTATATTTGTAACGATATATTCTGTAGTTGTTTATTGTACTGATTTCTTTCATTTAATAAATTTATGAAAATATATTGTCTTCTTATCCCAAAAAGATCGAAAAACACTTACATTATTTCGGTGTGACATTGTTGACTGATCAGTATATCCTCCCTATTCCGAGATTCTTCAAAAGATTGTATAACACGTGTCAAATCCTCATCGGACCTTAAAGGAATAATGTTCATTCTTTTAAAACATATACAGAGTATACAGACAGATCCCCATTATGTGAAGATATCTTTGGTTCGAGGAATAACATTGAATGCCATAAAAATTTCGATTTTAGCATAATGGGGATAACCAAATAACATTGATTGACATAAAAATTTTTGGCGAGTATCTATTTGACGAGATACTACAACTCTCCATATATATATAAAAACGAATTATAGACACTTACATTTCTATGGTAGTCCCCTGCGTCGGGTTGTAAGGAGCGTCACTGCAAATATCTTCAACGGTTTGCGTTGGAAATAATTCGCCACGGTCAATCGCATTGAAAAGACTAATTGCGGTTAATGCTGCAGTATCACGTTCTTCATACAATTCCGGGGAGACGTACAGGTCCATGGTGGAGGATGTGTGACATTGTTGACTGTTCAGTATATCCCCCGTATTCCGAGATTCTTCAAAAGATTGTATAACACGTGTCAAATCCTCATCGGACCTTAAAGGAATAATGTTCATTCTTTTAAAACATATACAGAGTATACAGACAGATCCCCATTATGTGAAGATATCTTTGGTTCGAGGAATAACATTGAATGCCATAAAAATTTCGATTTTAGCATAATGGGGTAACAAAATAACATTGATTGACATAAAAATTTTTGGGCGAGTATCTATTTGACGAGATATTACACCCCATCCATATATATATATAAATTCTAATTATAGACACTTACATTTCTATGGTAGTCCCTTGCGCCGGATTGTAAGGAGCGTCACTGCAAATATCTTCTACGGTTTGCGTTGAAAATAAATCATCACGGTCAATCGCGTTAAAAAGATTAATTGCGGTTAATGCTGCAGCGTCACTTTCTTCATACAAGTCTGGGGAGACGTACAGGTCCATGGTGGAGGGAATGATTAATCACTGACGCGAAAATAGCTACTGTTACTCCCAACTGAAAAATATCCCCTTTTATATGCAAAAGCGCCAAGCTCCGCCCAAAAGACCAGATGTTCTTAGTGATTGTCTGCCGATGTAGCTGGGTGGAGCTATGACGTGTACCAATCCGCTATAACGGGACCGGATGAGTAACATATATATAAAATCGTGTTTCTTGAATTATAGGCACTTACATTTCTATGGTAGTCCCTTATATTATATTTTTACTTACAAGTTATAGTATTTTTCTTGTGTTAACATAATTGTTAACTTATTTTATAATAAAGAAATAT